>JANBPO010001910.1:1026070-1446747 GCA_024336825.1 Amorphophallus titanum | reverse complement strand
TCGATGTCGACGGTTCGAAACCCACGAAGATATAACCGCAACAATACGATGTATATCGATATTCTTGATAATATCGTAAAAATAAGGGAATAAATACAAATATAATATTTTACAGGGGTATCTGCGTCATCTCTTTCTTGACTTAGCGAGAATGTGATTAGTGGAGCGCGATGTCCTGGTTGAGTACGAGGATCATCCATTGTTCACTCGTCCATTCTCTAAGGAATGACATTGTGGTGGAATTTATGGTGGTGCGAGCATGATCCGACATCCATTGAGATAAGCCCCATAATCGTACTCTCCACACTCGCCCATCGACGAATCTTACGGCGTCTAGGACACACGTGTAGGGATCATACTTGTGGGTCGGTCAGTCCTGAGTAGATTTCATCGAGCTACGTTCTTGGACTGTGGGCCACTGGAGATGACTGTTATAGGCCTGACGACATCTGGCTGTGTTGGGTCTAGTATTATTGGGCCGTACTAGACTTGACGACTTTTTCCCTCCTCAAGAGGATACGATGCTTTCAATGTTTCCGTGGCCTTGATAAGTGTTGGAGTGTCGATCGTAAATTATGATTTAAATTGAATTAAATCAAAAAAATTGATTTAGTTCTATCCAATTTAATGAATAAAGTCATTTAGATATGATTTAAAAAAAATAGTCCAAAAAAATAAAATCGTGTTCACACCTAACCTAAACAGCTTGCAAACAGATGGAATCATTATGTCATCCCGGATAGTGCAGCAAGACTTGAAGTTTGGCTGCATATCCTGTTGGCCTGAGACGGCGGTGTCCATTTCAGTACACGACATACCTTCAGGACACAGGCCATCCATCACCCATGATCCATCTAGTCTTTCAACAGCCACGCGAGCGACTATAAATCCAGGGCGATCGCGAACGCATTTCAGTGTACCGTTTTAGTTATTTCAGAAGTCTCGGAGACGGCCTTATCTCAAAGACTGCGGAACCCCACTACAAGGAAACGGTAACTAAAGTAACAACAGTAAAGAAAATTGTAAGCGGACACGACGTAGGAGCAACAAGTAAAGAGCAATAGTGGCAGCCACACTACAACCAAGTCGGTACAACCCAATGATGGAGACCCGAACGAGATGACGGTTAACCAGGAAGGACACACACACCCTCTCTCCTCACAACCCCGACTCCATGGTCGGACAGTCCGTCCTAGCCGATGGAATCACGGACACGGCCACACGGCCAACCACAAGCCGAACCAACACCCCCGGGAGACTCTCTCAATCCCGGGCTACGAACAACGGAAGGAACCCCGAGAGACTCTCTCAATCCCGGAACAACGAAAGGAACCCCTCGAGAGAATCTCTCAATCCCAAGCTAAGACTAGCGGGAGAACCATGCCTAACACCACACGGGACGAACCAAACCACCAGTACGGTAAACCACACCAGGAAGAAAGCCACGCTGAACCCTCTCAGGTGACGGGAGTACTAACCCACTGACCATAAGAGTGGATGCGTCTCCCGACGACTTATACCACAGTCACACGTGTCTCCCTACACGCCCTCCGACGAAAACTGAGACACCCAAACCGTACACAGTACCAATGTACCACAGAATAAGGACTAGTCGGGGTCGTGCTCGTCAGCACGCGTCTACTGCCTTGAACCATGTGTCCACACACAGACCATCTGCTCTAAGTCTGTCCTCTAGCCGATTTCGCCCCCAGTCAGACTCTAGCTGTAAAGGCAAGGGGCCCTCAGGTAACCGACCTAAAAATCAGTATACGGGACAAGCCTCCACCACTCATTGGTGGGTCGGCACGCGTACGTGCCCAGGTCAGCTACGTCTAGTGGGTAGGGTCACCACGAAAAATGCCGGAGTACCACCGGCACGACCGAGCCACAACCACGAGGTGGCTCACAAGCACAAACCAAGGACCACCGACAGGGCAGTCAAACCATGACTGCCAGTCCACCGACTATCAACCAAAGTCCGGGACGGGAACTATGCTTGCGTGTTTAGTGCGAGGTAGGGATCCGCGTGACCCCTACTGAGTCTGGCTGTGACTCACCCTTCCTTCCTACAGGTGAGCCGTCCCAGTCGTCCGCCGGTCCATCGCGTGCTTTCAGAGACCGTGCCTAGAGTGCCAGTTGTGGTCTGTCTATCCTTTGTGTACTTTTGACCGGGGTATGCCCTGTGTAGTTGTACGGTGGGACTGTTCTGTTGTTGTCAGACTTGTATATTTGTAAATTCTAGACTATTGTATATATTTAGCACTCTGATAATTTTAAATTGCTTCCGCACTATATGTTAATTTTGTTGCTTTAATTAACATCACCTGTTGTAATTCCAATTCGTTGCACCATCTCTCGATAAACCTCACTAACCCTTCGGAGGCCTCATCAGTCTCTTGGGTGGCGTCCCCAGTTCTTAGTGGTGGTAATCTGATATTATCAGGTTATCAGTACTCGAAACTCTGGGTCATTACAGATGGTATCAGAGCGGTGTTGGAAAATCGTATAAGGAATTGAAATTGCATGTGATCATCCAGAACAAGCCCATTCGAGTCGTCTATTGCTGACTTAGGATGTTTTTCGTGATTATTAATGTGTTTTCCGTTGTCGTATGATTTAGATGCCACCCCGTAAAAGAAGAGCTCCTGTTCCCCCGGAAGAGAGTGGTAGCGTTCCTCCTCCTATCGTGCCTGCTCCTCCTCCGATCGTGCCAGTTCCTACTCTTGCCGTGCCTGCTCTAGCCCAGCAAGATGACTTACCTAGTGGCCATGGTAAAGCACTTAAGGAGTTTCTGCTATTCCACCCGCCGACTTATGAAGGTCAGTCAGATTGGGATGCTGCCAGGATTTGGATTGAGGCGACTAAGTGTGTGTTCTGATCGATGGAATGCACAAAGGATGAGAAGGTCATGCTTCCTACTTTTCAACTTCAGGGTGCAGCATTGATGTGGTGGAGTTCGGTGTGGGAAGTTACTTTCCGTTCCCGACCACTTCGTCAGATCACCTGGACAGAGTTCGTGACTACCTTCGAGTGCACTTACAGTCCAGCCTATCTTTAAATGGATAAGATGTACCAATTCCTAGATTTGGTTCAAGGTGAGATGACCGTGCTGCAGTATCGGAACAAGTTCATTGAGTTGGGTCGGTATGCACCGCATGTTATCACTGATGAAGCCTTAAAGACTGAATAATTTCTTCATGCTTTAAAAGTCAAATTTTAAGTGTCATTGCTTGCTACCAGTGTGAATGTCATGGATGATGCATATCAAGCAGCAGTTGCGGTTGAGCTTGATTTGGCGAGGTCTATAGGGTTTTCTCAGTCCAGTGTTACTCAGTCGGTTGTACCGTTTCAACAGTCTTTTCTGTCGTCTATGCCTGGAGTTTCGTCTGTTGCGCCTACTCCTAGTGGCACTTCGAGGCAGATGTTTAGAAAGTCTAAGAAGTGATTTAACCGTCAAGCATCATTGGGTTTTGTGCAGTAGCAATCGACGTCTTCTGATTCTGTCTAGTAGTCTGTTCCTCATTTTCAGTAATGCTGAGAGTTTTTCGTGAGTCAGTCGAGACCGTGTCCGAGGTGCGGTGACAGTCACCCAGGTGTACCATGTTCCTTGCCGGTAGTTTGCTATCGTTGTGATCAGCTGGGTCATGTTGTTCGAGATTGCCCGATGAAGTCCGTACCGACGCAGTTCTTGCAGTTCACCCAGCCACAACAGTCTCAATTTCATCTTCATGCACCACCTCTACCTCAACCTTCTTATCTGCAAGTTTCAGCTTCTTCCCAGTAATCTTCTGCAGCCTCTAGCCGGAAGCCGAGGACCTAGATTACTCACATCACTCGTGCAGAAGCCATTGCATCCAACCTCATAGAAGGTATGGTTTCAATTTTTGGTCATCCAGCTCACATTCTATTCAATTCAGGTGCTACACATTCATTTATTTCTGAAGATTTCCTTGCTCATCTCGGAGAGCCGGTAACCGAGTCGCCGTGCAGATCGACTCGTTTCCCTCGCCGGGGACGACCGTGAGCGAGTGCTTCTTATTTTGGGGCATCTTTGTCCCTTTGGGAGCCACGTTAGGTGATGACTTGGTCGTACAGTTGCTGGTTGCATCGTCTAGTGAGTCGTGCCAGTTCATCTAGGTCGTAGGTTCGTGTCCACATATCGAGTTTCATAGTTGTCCCGCATCACCATGGCTAAACCAAGCAGGAGCGAAGAGGCTGAAGCGATACTTACTTAAGGCCGTCTCTGCCTCGGCTTGCTCGCCAGCCTCGAGTCCTCCAGAGGGCCCGCCATCTTCAGTGGCTACAGTCTCTACACGACGGCGTTTCTGCCTAGGCTGCTGCCCTACGTCCCCGCTCCCAGAGGATGCCTCCTTGGAGGGGTGGTCCCCCTCTGCCGTAGAACCAGTAAACAAACATAGCATTTTACACTGCCCCAGTTACATAGCTAAAAAGTAACAAAGTAAAGGGGGGATGCTAGAGGAAAGCCTTACCTGAGGCCCCGAAGGGGTTCAATGGCAAGGGCACTAGCTGCTCCGGTCTCAGTGCTAGTGCTCGGGCCACCTTCGCAATGGCCTCCCGAATGTCCCTCAGAGTGTGGGCACACTTAATCTGGGACACAGACTCCACGGGCCTGGCCGACCCGATCACGTGGCCGATATGCCACCTCCAGTCGTTGACCACTGTGTCGGCAAAGCTCCCATCAGGGAGCGCCCACTCCAATGAACCTCTCGTCTGGAAGCCGCAATCGACCAGGAATGGGGTCCACTAGCTCCTCAGTGCCCTTGGTCGAGGCACCTTCACCCTAGTCATCGCCGCTACTGTCGGTACCTATTCAGGGGGTTCAGCGCCCCACCGTTGCCTCGGCTTCCAGACGATGAGCCCCGGCTGCCCCGGGGCCACTGCTCCACAAGTCACTCGACCTCCCGATGAATCCGAGTGACTCGAGTCCTTTAGTACCCATCGTCCAACGAAATGGGAGGCAAATCCTCCATCAACAAATGACTCTCCTCTGCCTTCCTGATGGTGGAGACCTTCTGCTAGTACAAATGACTGTGCTCGAACCACCACCTAGCGTAATGGACGTCTAATCGTCCTCGGCGTCCCGACCTCGGCGTCAAAAACAACTCTGGCTCCCTGCGGTAGTAGAAGTCCCACCATGCTGCCGCTAGTAGGTGGGTGTCCTTCCCTCTGTACTGTTGGCCTATCAAAGGAAACTCCTAGTTCGGCGGGAGCCCCCAGTCGTAGCCGCAGTTTCGGGCAAATCAGAATGAGTAGTACGGCTCCAAAGAACTCGTCGCGGATAGGTGTAGCGTCAGCACGATCGGTCGGGTGCTCATCACCCACTCTGTCCTCAGTCCAGCCCCCGGCTCCCTCTGATGTGGGTGGGTGATGATCGCCCCTCCACTCAAGACCCCCAGAAACAGGCTGGAGTCCCTCGTGGCGCTGTCAAAAGGTAGTCCCTCCTCACCCCGACTGGGCAGGTAGCAAAGGGCTCTCCTAGCCCCCTCCAGCTGCGCCTCGGTATCTCCGTCAGGCTGCCCTGTGAAGTTGAAAAGTAAAGGTGCCGTCGAGTTCGCTACGGTCCCCCGAGTCACCAACCCCGGAAACAACAGTCCAACCCATGCACTCAGGTAGTGAGTCGGCAAAAGCAGGCTCCTCTCTCTAGGCGTCGGGTGGGCCACCAGGACTCCCAGCCCCTGATACATATTGGCCAATGCAGTGGGAGCTAAGGCCAATTGTCTCCCCTCTGCCGGCAGGCACGTTGGCCAAAGTAGCTCACCCCTCAGTAGACCGTCCTCCCCGTGCGAGACCACAAATGTCGCTAACCAGTGCGCTAAGTATGAGGCAACATGTGTCACGTCCGCCAAGCGATGGGGATTCCACCCCTCCTGCGGTGCATATATATATCTGGAGTATGTTCGGAAGCGCAGCTCCACCTCGGTGTACTCCTCCCACGGAGTCTGATCCCTGGCAAACTCCCGATAGAAGCAGAAGGGCCTGTTGTAGAAGTGGTGGACCCACACATTCAGTGGCACCCTGGGAGTCTGTGTAGCCCTGTCTCTCCCCGTTAGGGCCAGGTCCCTCTAGGTCTTCAGAAGATACCGATAACTATGTGAAACCCGGTATCGCCCCTGTCCGTCGGTATGACTGCA
The DNA here is from genome assembly GCA_024336825.1 of Amorphophallus titanum. Lineage (NCBI taxonomy): Eukaryota > Viridiplantae > Streptophyta > Magnoliopsida > Alismatales > Araceae > Amorphophallus > Amorphophallus titanum. Next base: position 1,440,595 of record JANBPO010001910.1, on the reverse strand, counting down.
GTGGAGATCATCCAGTACCACCTCCTCATACCCTTCGCCACTGATCGGCAACCCAGAAATCCAGAACAGAGACCATAAGTCAAGTGAGGTCTCTCCCTCTGCTATCACCACCGTGTTCCATCGGCTGTTAAAATGCTCCAGCAGTGCCTGCAGCAGCCCAGTGTAGTAGGGGTACGCGTACAACACAGCAGCCACCACGTACCTGATCCTTGCTCTGTCTAGTAGCACCCGACAATGGTGTACAATCCCCATCAACCACTCGGTGGCCCCTTGACGGGACCAGTGTGAAGGGATCACTGCCCAGCTATCGTACCAGCTGATAAAAGTCTGCCGCATAACTCCATCCAGAATGCTGTGGTCGTCATAACCCTCCCCAGTATACTGCAGGCCGACGGGCTCCAACACTAGCCTGACTGTCCCCTCTGTCTCAGTACGGTGATGCCCATCCAAGTCCCAAGAAGGAGGTCCTATCAACCCAACTCTGACTCCGAACTGCTCTGCTCTGCTAAAGAACCCCAGACACTCAGCACTAGGAAACTAACACTGTCTCCAGTAGTCCTCAGAAAAGCTCAGATAGCTATAGAACGCGACTCCATGCAGGCTGTCCCTGCCTATTAGAATGTCCCGCTCAAGCCGACGATAAGCTTCGGTGACCTGCGAGTCATCCTCCTCCATGTCAGGAGGGATGTAGCTCCTGATGAACTCAAAAAGGTGGTGGTCTCTGGGAAACTCCATGGGGTAGCCTCCACTCCGGTCATAGGCGTACAGGCCGCCTGCCTCCAGAATCTGGGCCACCTCTTCAACTCCAACTCCAGCTGCCCTCTCACCAACTGGGCCCTCAGCCACTATCGTACGACCCAGATCTAGCTGCTCTGCACTAGGCACAGTGACCACCGGTGGACCCAGAGGGAGTATCGGTTGCTCAGTCTGTCGCACCCAGTGGTCCTCCTCCCGAGCCACACGCTTTGGGACCTGCTCATCTCTGCCAAATCGCGCCATAGCTATAAAATAGGGCACACAAAAACAGTCAGCACACTAGAAAGTCAATATATACAACATAACAAGGCAAAGGCACATGAAGTGTCAAAATAAAACTACAACAGCCCGGAACAGAGGGCTCACGTGCCGTACGCCCTCGTCTTCACCTCCGACGCATGCCCCGTGGGGGGCATTTATTGTACCCGGATAAATTCCCAGCAAATTGCCAAGGAATAGGGGTTCAGCGATTTTCCCCGAGCACCTCACCCTTTCTACAACTCTGTGGGTCACGCCAAGAGTCCTTATCAGCTTGCCGTGACACACTGCTACACAAGCAATGAGTCGGGACCAATCCCAATCACTCAGCTACGGGCTTTTCCCGTGCTTCACATGGCCGCCCAGGCCAACCCAAGGGCGGCTCGACTCTAAGCCACACCACGTGGCACCTAGTGAAAAGGTAAGGAGCTAACCCTGAGATGCCTTCTATCAACCCTTCAAGGTCAAAGGGAGACCCAATTAGACCAACCACAGGCTTTGGGGGCCTGCAGCACGTGTATACGACTCACACACATGTGTTTGATATTTTCCCGAACACCTTATGGGCGCGTATATTCCAGCCCTCCTACATCAAACAACGGGCCAACCCATATTTCTAGCACACTAATTGGGTCCTACAATGACCCCCCAGCAATCCGGGGCCACCCATGACCATCAGATATGTGGCGATGAGCCACCTATCTTTAGCTCTAGGGCCAACCTGAGGCTACCCCGCCAACCCATCGTGCAACGTGACACGTAGCTCAAGGCATGACCCATGTGCCTAAAGTGCCCCACAGCTCCCCTGAGCTCCCATCCTCAGCCCAAGGCCCACCTTGGGGCCCCTCAGCCAGCTAGTCAAGCTGTTAGACAACCCGGGGTGTGTTAGGTATTTACCCGAGCACCTTGCGAGCAGCTACTACGACTCGAAGCACAACGACCCCCATGGGCCCATCTTGGCATCCCGGGGCCTAGTGTCCCTCAAAGGACACTCCCAGACGATGAAAGAAGACCCCTGAGGGCCATTCCTCGGGGTTACGACCTGCCTGGGACCCATTCGCCCCAGGGCGTGACTGCGCCCCTAAGGGAGGGCGAACTCCCCTAGGGGCCGCGCCCTCTCCCCAGTCTGGAGGCCCGGCGGCTTCCCCTCAGCCCCAGTCCGTGTAAATTCTTGATCTTGCGGTGCAGTTCGTGTGCCGTACCAGTATGTGGGAGCTACACGCGGAAGCAGCAAAGCGACGGCACAGAGGGTTGGTCCTCAAGTCAACGCACACAAAGCTCCACGTATGCTGCTCCACCTTTCCTCTTCTTCTTAGTAAATTAGGAAGAAAAATAACCAAAAAAGGGATTTTATTAGGGTGGGGACCGCCCCCTTCTCCCTAGAAGCCAACCCGCCTACGCGCCCAAGTCCAACGGCAACGGGCATTGACCGGGGAGGGTCAGCCTCCGGCCTGACCCTCAAACGCCTTGCGCAGCATCGGCGACACCTGCTCGAAGAACTGCACATAAGCGGGGACGTACTTCCGCGCGAATGCCCCGTTGCGCGCGCGCATCGCCGAGCCCATCGCCTGGACCACCACGAGGACGCCCAGGGCCGCCGCGGCGATCCAGCCCACGATCAGGTACGAAAGCGGGCGAATCCACGCGTCGTTTGCATCCCCGGTGCTGAGATTCGGGTCAACGCTCAGGAAAACGTCCACCGCCAGCCCGAACGGAATCGCCGCCACCAGCGAGCCCACCAGCCACGGCACGAAACCGCGCACCGCATGCGCATCGTAGGAAATCATCGCCCAGTTGGCCGTCGCGTGATTGTAGACCAGCACAAACTGCGCGCTGCCTTCGCGCAGCCCGCGCGCGACCGCGCTCAGCACCTGCCCCGGTTGCGCCTGCAGTGGATTTCCCGTCAGCGTCCACGACATCACGCGGCCATCCGTGCCGCGCACCGAGAGCGTGTCCACCTGCGTGCTCACCGCCGTCGCCGTCGTGCGCACATCGATTGCCGCCGGCGCGGAACCCAGCGCGTAGGGATCGCGCGTCGCCGTCGTTCGCGTCGTGAACTCCGTGTGCACCGCCGAGTCCTTGTCCACCACCAGCCCCGCGAGGTGCGCCACGGCGTAGTGCACGCCGGCCACGTTCACCACGCGCAAATTCTCCGGCAAGGGCGCCACCGTCTCCGCCGGAGCTGACGCCGCCGAGGGATTCGCCGCGCTCGACCGCACCATCTGCCGGATCACCAGCCACAGCATCACCACGCCCGCGATCGCAAACGGCGCCGCGCGAACGCACGCGCCCTTGATCATCGCGTCCGTCACGTCGCCCGGGGCCTGCCCCGGCGCCAGCCGCCGATCCGCTGCAATATCCAGCAGTTGGTAGCGCTCCAGCACCGCGCGGCCAAAGCCTCCATCCAGCGCCCGCACCTTGGTGTCGAAGTCCTCCGCCGTCCCAGCCGCCAGGTATTTCTGCCGGATCACCGTCTGCGCGTTGTAATAGGCGGCGCGCTGCGCCTTTGCGTCCGCCGACTCCGCCGCCTTCGCATGCGAATAGTCCCACAACGTCCCCAGCGCCGCGTAACGCTGCACGTCCTCCGGATAATCCGCCGACACTCGATCCGGTGAGGGGAATTGCGCCGCCACATCCGCCCGCGCCAGCGGCGCGAAAAGCGCCAGCAGCAAAATCATCACACCCGCCCGCCCGAAAAATGCCATGCGTCCCATAAGTTTTGCCCCCGTTAAACCATGGGCTAAACATTGATTAAACTAGTTAATTGCATAATTAACCCTCAGGTAGCAGTCTGATAGGCGCCTGACCCAGGGGTGCCTCTTACTAAGAGGAGTCTACCCCCTGGGCGCCTATCACTAGACGGCAACAGCCCTTGGGGCGCCAATTTCCAGAATGTAACTGACCCCCAGGCACCTTCTAACAGCCATTAGTGAAACGAACCTAGTTAAACCTCCATTATCATGAGTTAAACCCAGATTAGTTAAACCCAGGATTTAGGTAGTCAAACCCTCAGTCATTTAGCTTAATCAGAGCTTAAAACCCTCAAACATCAGTTAAGCTTCTGTTGCCATCAGTTAAACTAATAGCCATTAGTTAAACCTCTATTTAAACCTTTGTTAACTAGCTAACTAACCAGTTAACCATCTAGTTAACCCTTAGCCATTAAGCCTTAGCCTTTCGATAGGCGCCTGACCAAGGGGCGCCTATCAGTAGAAGATGGCAGCCATCAAGGCGCCATTTCTTGAAAGGAGACTGACCCTGGGGCGCCAATACTTAGAAGATGGCAGGGGTATGGATGCCTTCTAACCTGAGTACTTAAACCTGATCATCATTAACCTAACCTTAAACCAACTATTTGATAGGCGCCTGACCCTTGGGTGCCTATCAGTGAAAGATGGCAGCCCTAAGGGCGCCATTTCTTAGTAGGAGTCTGCATCCAGGGCGCCATTTGCAAGAACATGGCAGACCCCTGGGCGCCTATTAAACCTGAACCAGTCTAACCCTAGGGCACCTATCACCTTAAACATGGCAGGGGTATGGGCGCCTATTAATAGAAGATGGCAGCACCCTGGGCACCAATTCCAGGAGTTGACCAGTGTCTGACTGTCCCTGAAGGAGGCACCCTATACCCAGGTGCCTACTTTTGAAAGGAGTATGTGACCTAGGCACCTATTAAACCAACCCAGAATTCTGGATTTTTCGAAGCCTTTAACCCCTGAATGATGCGTCCTTGAGTCTGGACGTAATTCACTGATGAATGATAGCTTGAGCGGTGCCATTTAGCCCCTCACAGGGTTCTCTAAACCCTGTGTAATTCTCAGGAAGGGCATCCAGTTGTGAGGGCGGTGTTCCTGAACATGTCAGGTAGCCTACAAGGCACATATCTCACCTAGCATTTCCGTGTGTCATACGATGTGGATTTTTACTCCTAGTTAGCCCTTACACAATGTTATGTCCTTGGATTCTATTCTACTCTACCTTATATATCCTATTGGTCAACCCTTGAAATTCCATATTGGCTATAAATGAGAGTGGATGTCAAAAAATATGACCAATGCTGTGCATATAGGGCCAGGTCTGGTCCTGGGAGGAGCATCCGAAGGTACTTGTGCCCATGGGAGTTTATTGACTATGATGTCTGGCATTACACCGGAGTACTTGCTTGCTAGACTTTAGGCATTCCACTCGTTCCTATGATATTTACTTGATTAATTGACTTGAAACCCGCAGAAGGGTAAAAGTATTTGCTTGGATGAATTGATAAATAGCCAATTCTTGTTTTACATGCTTGAAATTACTTGATTACTATTGCTTGGTTGAGTAGGTTATTCCAGTTGTTACTTCTCAGGTATCACTTACATGCTATCACTTGTTGCTACTGTTTGAAAGTTTAAATCTATACACTTTCACTTGTTAATCCTGCTCTTATCGATTTTACCATTCCTTGATATCTACATGTCTGCATGCATAGATTACTTACGTTAAATGAACTTGTAATTCACTTAAAGAATGTTAAAACTTGATATGTAAATCCTACTGAGCGATTCGCTCATCTAGTTACTTTCTAACCCTTTTCAGGTAATTTGGATATCAGCAAACACTCGGAAGGGAATGAGTCTGAGTACTGAGTGTAGAAGTGGAGTCATTAATTGTCATGTCAATTGTGTTAATGTAATCCCATTGTTTGTGTTATTTGTAATCCCACTTATGTCATTTGTGTGTGCACACACTAGCCCACTACCTAAGCCAGGCCTCTAGCTAGTATTCCCCCTCCGAAGGACGCTACGGTTGGACCACGGGCCCACGGAACTAGCTTACAAACCGTAAACTGGGAAAGTGCCCCGCTACAAGAGCCGTCATGCTGAAGCTTGCCGTAACGCTACGACTAGTGGAGGCTCACAAGGCACAGACTCCAAAGCACAAGTGCTGACGTACAGACAGGCTAACCAAGCACTGTCACCCATATTCCAAAGCACCAATGGCAGCACAAGAAATCACTGACAGACTCAAGACAAGGCGGCTAGACCTACTCACGTAATGATACTTGAGTCTAACAACTCGAAGGCAAGATCATCACAGACAGCGGAACAAGCCGCCAATCTGTCTACTCCTAGGCCAGAGGAAACAGCGCTCCACAAGAAATGACTCACGGAGACCCGAGGGGGCACCAAGAACCCTCAGTACACCTGGACATGCAACCAAGGTAGGACAGTACCCCGAGGCATCTAGAACACTATCTCGAGCGGGACAGAATCACCGAGACACAAAAAAGGTCGCCTATCAACCCCTGGTCTCACCGGGTTGACCGGAACCAGACATGACACACACACAGACACACACAGCAATGCACAAGCAGAGAAGATGACACTCTAGGCAAAGTGAACCACCACTCAACCGCTAAGTGAACCTGGCAGTCAAGGGACAGCCGCTATGTGACCAGAGACAAGAACACTGGCAGTTCTAGATTGAGTCGCTAGGGAACCATCACAGTCAGGAAAGGGACCGCACCCAGTCACCTGAACCGACCGATCCAGAAACCACCGATACACAGACACTGCCCTAGAACATAAACCTAAGATAGACCAACACATGAACAAACACAGAACAGAACATCGGCTATCACGACCACAACAGGACTGTAACGTACCACCATAGGGGCATTACCTGCTCTGACGCACCAAGGGTGAGGCGTCAGGGGAACCAAGCCTAAAGCTACAACTCGGAACACATAACACACCAAACCAGGCGCGCTACACCACCTAATGCACCAAGAGAGGGGCGTCAGGGCCAACGTGCCTAAAGCCTGACACGAATAATGTAACACACCTGTCCAGGGGCGTTACACAACCTGACGCACAAGCGGAGGTCCATCAGGGCTAACCGATTGACACGATCTTCGAGGCAGACATGGTCTTCGGGGAACTGACAGTCACAGTCCTCAAAAACCACCAGAACATAACGTACCACCATGGGGGCGTTACAGTCATGTGATAGTCTAGTATTGGTCCGTCACACAGCCCCAGCCTCGAAGGACCCAAAACGACTAATGGTTGTGGCGGTCTATCGTAGGACCGTCACATAGTGTGACGGTCTTTGGTAGGACCGTTACACCTAACCGACAGGTAAAATAGTGGAATGGCCGAATCGGCCCGTCTCACGCCCCATTCACACCGAAGCGTAGGGCAAACAAAGCCATACGACCACAGAAGACATCTGGAAGCTAAAAATGGCACATGCATGCATCCGATCGCAAAAATGGGGCAATTCTGACGAATCTACCCAAATCGGGTCACCGGGGTTCCCGGACTCCTACCGGCCCTAAATGACAACCGATCGACACGAAATTGGTGGGTACGGGATCCTGACATCCCGACGGTCATTTTGACAATAATTATACTACAAATCGTCACCATTTTTCGACGAACCCTACAAATCGTAAAAATAATGATTTTCCCTAAATTGGCTCGATCTCACTCGATGGGGCACCAAACTGTGGACAGAGATAGGGAAAACGTGCAGAACGAAGTGGCGATCCATCTCCCTACCTCCACCGAAGAAACTGAGCTCCGAGGCGACTAAACCACATCGAAAACCACAACGCGATCTCAACCACCAGCTTTGAATCCACCGTTCGAGGTCGCGCCAACGCCACGCCCCACTCGTCACACCCGCACCCGTCTCAGCAGCCTCCCGACGTCGTCAGCTCACCATGCAACAACATTACAAAAGTTCTATTTTTGAGGCTTTCTCAAAAAATGTAAGCAACATATGGCAATAACAGCTTTCCTTTTCCTTTCATTAATATTTCTTCGTACATCAGATAGGCCACAACCAATACAATACATATTTAAAAATAAAGATATTGCATCCACTGGTACTATAGCACGAGCTGATTACTCGGCCAAGACACGGCTAGCCCCCCTAAGCCAAGTCACTGACTCTACCTAGTGTAGAAACTGGCTCAGATAACGAGATAACTGACCTTGTTGGCTCAGGAAGCTCAGGAAAAAGGTATCAAGGGGAGAAAGGAAGAAAGGGAAGGAACGCCCAGACATCGGGAAAACAAGAGATGGCCTCCTTTGCCAACTCTTTGATAGGCACAGAGTCAGAAGCTGAACAGAAGGCAAGCACTCGCGAGTTGCGCAAGTAGGGGTCAAGCTACGGGCATCCTCCAAAGAGTGAAAGAAAAAAGGAGTTGGTTGAAGAGTAAAAGAGGGAGAGAGGAGTGAGAAAAGTGAGGAAGGAGCAGGACGAGGCCATAGTGCCGAACGACCCCCTACCTCGAGCCTCCCTTCACTTCTACCTTCCTCCTAATATAGGGATGTCAGTCCACAAGTTGGGAAAAGGTGCATCGCTATGCGCTAACCCTTCTTCTATGCTGCCCGCCCATCTTTAACCATTCTTCTACGCCAGCGTAGCAAGAACACCCCTACGACCGCCAGGGTCATCGTCTTCCGGGTCGCCCTCCATGTTCTGCTGATAACCTCCCAGCATAGAAGGTAGACGTTTCATGAGAAGGGAGAAAGAGGAGAGACTGCAAGAGAAATCCTTAAGCGGTGAAGAGAGGCGGAGATGCCCTTCGAGACCTTTTTATAGGCCGAAAGGAGGAACCCCTACCTTAATTGAATCTCCCCTCGAAAAGACGCGAAAGGCAGGAACCTTTCCCTAAGAGCAGTTACTCCATTTCCTCCCATAGAGACACGTAAAATGACAAGTCATTCAAAGCATGGAAAGTGGAAAACCGGTAAGGTAGCAGTGCCACGTCAGCCACTTGGCCAATCAACACACGAGATGCCTATAAAACGCATAAAATCTCCACTTTTTCTAGCAACTGTAGATACGGTAGTCAAATTGTGTTAAAGGTGGTAAGGTATGATCAATCCAGACCCTAAAAATTACTGCCATTGCATATAGAAAGGAAAAATCTTACATGACAACATTCAAAAAGAAAAAGAACTAGCACATCGAGCTCGAGCACCACCTATCCTACGGGGATGGGGGACTCCGAGAGGCCCGTAGCCTTTCTTGAGGCTCGACGAATGAAGGACCTTCAATGCAAGGAGATCTACCCCTGGAATCCTCGATGGCAATAGGTCTGGGCACTGACCCCACTCGTGTGGGAACTGCCTCGATCGTGTGCCCTCCCAAGGTAACCGGAGTCGGTGATCCCTCTGCTAAAGCGGAGGCATCCTTGCTCCCCCCTTCACTAGACGTCGGAGAGGAAGACACTGTGATATCTTCATCCGAGTCGTAATGTTGTCCGAATGCAAAAATGAGATCGTCAAGCACCTACTGCTGGGCTTCGATGATCGCTCGATGGAAGCCCTGGGCGAATCCTTTTCGCATCCCCCGATGGTAGCCCAACTCATAGTACGAGAAGGTGCCCTTCACGAGAGCTACGTGATAATCCTCCGAGCTTCTGCATCGGTCGATCGCCTTCGCCCTAGCTTGCTCTGCTCTCTTCTCAAGCTCAGCCACCCTCTGCTTGGCCTCAAACAACTTCGTCTCGGCCTCAGATTGCTTCACCTCGGCCTCAACCGGTGATGCGGGATGGACCCGCGAGACTCGAGATCGACTGGGACTCTAGACGAGCTCGCAAATGTCCCTTAGCGAGGGAAGCGTGCGGATGTGCACGGTTGAGAAACCGGCAAGAGCTAGGGTGGTCGATTTGCACTCTCGTGCCCGGATCGGGTCACGGGACAAGGACGGAAGGTCCAAGTTAAAGGTAGAGGTCGACCGATCTCGCCGATGATGATGGGGGTTGAACATAGGTTTGTTCATCGATGTGGGTTACGCGCCGAAGCAAAGGTAGTTTCATTAACCAGGACGAAAGGTTGAAGTTAAAGGTAGAGATCGACTGATCTCGCCAATGATGATGAGGGTCGAGCATAGGTTTGTTCATCGTCATGGGTTGCATGTCGAAGCAAAAAGGGACATATTCATTAACAAGGACGGAAAGTCTAAGTTAAAGGTAGAGATCGACCGATCTCGTCGATGATGACGAGGGTCGAGCATAGTTTTGTTAGAGAATCCCTGGCAGGACCTTTGATGATCGTTCCCAAGGGAGGCTCACTAACAAGAGAGAGAGGAATAACAAAAGTTTTTTCTTTTTTTTTTAAATTTTCACTTTACTGGCTTAAGTGCCCTTTCGAGTTTTTACCGAAGCCAGCCCCCTCTTACTTTTGCCCACACGCCCTTTCGGGTTTTCACGGGGTGGGGTACCCGATTTTACCTACAGTGCCCTCGCGGGTTTTCGCCACAGCCAGACTATAGCCCTTTTTGCCCTTGTTCTAATACAAGAACAAGGCCGGTGGGGTATCTCTATTTTTAACCCCATTTTTTTTGTAGAAGTAGACATCATGTCGAGGCGTGGTGCCTGACTGTCGATGTCAGCAGTTGATTACTGGCTGGGGCACAGGGCCTTGCGCCGATGCAGAGCGATCTATTCGTTGGCAAGACAATAATGCCAGCGCAAGAAGGGATCCTTCGCCTACTCAGACATAAGGTCTGTAGTGGCGACATCGTATATGAATTGGTTAGGACAGGGTGCCCTGGTGCCAGGGTAGGTTTATTCATTAGCAAGAAATAATGCCAACACAAAGGAGGGGTTTCTGCCGATTCGGGTGTAGGCCCCGGAATGGCACATCTGTTTATTCTATTGGGGTCTGGCTAGGGTAGAACACCTACCAGACCAACGAAAGGTGACTCGACCGGGGCGGAGTGCCGCTGGACCAAGGAGGGTAACTCAGTCAGGGTGAGGTGCCACTAGACCAAGGGAAGGTAGCTCGGCTAGGGCGGAGTGCCACTAAACCGAGGGCAAGTAGCTCGTCTAGGGTGGAGCGCCACTGACCAAGGAAAGGTTAGCTCGGCGAGGGCGGAGTGCCACTAAACCAAGGAAAGGTAGCTTGGCCAGGGCGGAGTGCCATTGACCAAGGAAAGGTTAGCTTGGCTAGGGTGGAGTGCCACTAAACCAAGGGAGAGGTAGCTCGACTAGGGCAGAGTGCCACTAAACCAAGGAAGAGGTAGCTCGGCTAGGGAGGAGTGTCACTAAACTAAGGAAAGGGTAGCTTGATCAGGGTGGAGTGCCACTAAACCAAGGATGAGGTCACTCGGCTAGGGCGGAGTGCCACTAGACCAAGGAAAAGATAGCTCAACTAGGGCGGGGTGCCACTAGACCAAGAAAAAGGGTAGCTCGGCCAGGGCGGAGTGCCACTAGGCCAAGAAAAGGGTAGCTCAATCAGGGCAGAATGTCACTAGACCAAGGAAAAGGTAGCTCGGCTAGGGCAGAGTGCCACTGGACCAAGAAAAAGGTAACTCGGCCAGAGCGGAGTGCCACTAGGCCAAGAAAAGGGTAGCTCGATCAGGGCGGAATGCCACTAGACCAAGGAAGAGGTAGCTCAGCCAGGGCGAAGTGCCACTAGACCAAGGAAAAGGTAGCTCAGCCAGGGCGGAGTGCCACTAGACCAAGGAAAAAATAATCATTCCGGCAATGCCAGTTGAGCTGCGTGATAGAGCTTTATATGCTTTCCATTAAGGGGAGAGAACTGGACGACTCCTTTATGGTCTACCAGGATGTAGGCACCCCCTTCATATACCCGGTGGACGATATACGGCCCAACCCAGTTTTCCACCAACTTTCCTTTGGGGTTGGAAGCCATCACCTCTTTTCTTTTGACCATTACCAGGTCTCCCATTAGATCAGGTTGCTAAAGTAGTGGAAATAAAATTACTTTTTAATTAATAATTTAAATTTAACAATTATAGCTCAGAGTCAAGTCCAAAGGAAAGACAACAAGTGCCAAGTATAGTCAACAGAAAAGTAAAGACGTACTAGAAAGTCGGGGGAAGCCCGATGAGGGTAGCAGCTGGCCACTACGAGCACGCTAACTCCAAAATCTGCGGAAGCAGAACGAACAACGACGACAACAACCACCTAAAAAGTAGGGGTGAGCCTCGTGTCACTGGCTCAGTAGGGGTCATGCATATCCCTCCTGGAAAACATGCAGTAACATGCTAAAACAGTAGGTAAACAACAACAGTTGTAGTAAAGCAGGAAAACTAGACTACAAAGCTGTAAAAGAAAGGGTAGTAGGAGTAGGGAGCAACTAAGTATAGGGGAGCTAAAAGGAAAGGGAATAAGTCGTACCAGACGAGTACGACTACCGAACTAACCTCGGCCCCTGAAACTACTCTAAGCAGACACTACACCAAATAAAGACAGAAGGGTGAACTCTGAGCTAAGAAAAGTCAGAAGCTTACCGAACTGTCGACACGACGCCAGACTCCAAATGAAGACCTACAAGAATAACAACAAAGCAAAATCTAGATAGACTCAGACAGCATGACTAGAACGTCGTGCACATTGCCCTACGCACGACTAGAACGTCATGCACGGGACAAGACACTGACCTCGAGTGTAGCCATGAGAGGGCTGACCCAGAAGGTCATGACGCACAGAAAAATACGCAGAGAATTGTGAAGGGTCACGTGTCACGTGACTAGAGTGCCCCACCCTAGAAGAACAGCCAGCTGTGTCCACTGACGTCTTATGCTGTGCCTACAAGCATCTCGTCTGCTATGCCTACAGTCAGGCAGAGACCAAGACACTGTCAGAACCAGAACAGTAACCATGTCACGAGTGACTAGACAGGGGAACACCCGTCGGCGTCAGTCCAAAGCCCCTGACCACGTGTGCACACACTGGCTTTTACCTAAGCCAGGCCTCTAGCTAATTTTCTCCCCTCGTAGGACGCAACGGTAACCGCAAGAGCTGACGAAAACTAGCTTAAAAACGGTGAACCAGAAGTGCCCCACTGTAAAAGCTGTCACACCGAAGCGTACCGTAAGGCTACGACTAGTGAAGGCTCACAAGACACGGACTCCAAAACACAAGTGTCGAAGTACATACGGGCAAGAGTGCAAGTAACAGGTACTTCGAAGCACCAAAGGCAGTACAGGAGACTGCCAACAGACTCAGGACAAGGCAACAAGACCTACAGCTACAATGGTCCGCGAGTCCTACAACTCTAAGTCAGGATCATCGCACATAGCGGGACAAGCCGCCAATCAGTCTAATCCTAAGCCAAGGAAAACGACGCTCCGAGAAAAATGACACATGGAGACCTGTGGGGACACCAAGAACCCTTAACACTCTTGGATACGCAAACTGAGGTAGAACGGTATCTTGAGGCATCCAGAACCTATGTCTCGAATTGGACAAGGCTGTCGAGACACAACCAGACTACCTGTCAACCACTAGGTAACCCCGGGTTGACCGGAACCAGACACAACACCACAGACGCCGCCCTAAATAAGGACCTAAGATAGACGGACACACAACATAGAACCAACCAATGGTCGTCACGACAAACAGGACTATAACGCACCAACATAGGGGCGCTATACCCACATAACGCACCACGGTAGGGGCGTTATGCCAACCAGACCTGAAACCACATACGGATGATATAACGCACCAGCATAGGGGCGTTATATAAACATAACACACCCGAACATGTGCGTTATGCTCAACAGATAAATATGCTAACAAAACAAAGTATAACAGACCACTATAGGCACGTTATACTGGTATAACGCACAAGGATGGGCGCGTTATACCACACAGACACAAAAACCCATTAACCACAGACCGAGGGCACATAACGGACCAAGACACATCCGTAGCACCTGAATCAAATAAAGCACGGGCTGTACAACCAAAAATAGTAATCGTACCTTCAACAAGATTGGAAGCCACAGCCTCGGCCCGCGAAATATGAGTCACCTTGCCTTTTAACTTTCTACTGGCAGCTACAGAGGACTGGAAAGAAGATGCTGCTAAAGCATGAGGGTGAATCTATTGGAACTGCTGAGATGGAGGCGGTGGTGGAAGTGGAGGCCTGAATTGCGACTGAGACGGCTGGGATTGAGCTGCTGGAGCGAGCTGCACTGGAATCGCTCGCAACGGACAGTCTCTCACCACGTGACCTGGCTAGTCACACCGAAAACACACCACCGACAACGAGCATGGTTTGCTTGGGTGGCTGCCACCACACCGCGCACAACCCTTGTATTGGCTTTTTGCAGAACTCTGACGCTGCTGAAAGGAAGGGGCTGACTGTTGTGTTGCACCGGACGAGGCCTGCTGGTCAAATCGCTTCTTGAACCTCTTCTTATTCTTGAATCTTCTGAACTGGGACTTACCCGAAGAAGTAACACCACTAGCTGCTGGAGTGGTAGAAGGAAAACCTGGAACAGGAGGCAGATAACTAGATGGAAGTTGAACTATCGGCTGAACCAACACTACATGAGAAGAAGTCTGGGATCTCACCAAATCCAATTTCAACGCTGCCGCAGCCTGATATACTTCATTCATGTTGGTCACACGGGCAACGATCCGCAGCTGCCTCAATTCAGCACGAAGGCCACGAAGAAACTGCTCTATCTTCAAAGCTTCATTTGCAAGCACATGGGGCACATAACGGCCCAATTCCATAAACCTATTCCGATATTCAAGCACTGACATTCCTCCCTAGATGAGCTGTAAAAATTGATGTATTTTATCCATCTGGAGATAGCCGGGCTGAAGGTGAGTTCAAAAGTGCCTATGAACTCAGCCCACGAGATCTGCCGGAGCAGGCGAGATTGGAAAGAAACTTCCCATTCTGTGTTCCACCACGTCAGCGCCGCGCCCTGGAGTTGAAAAGTGCCGAGCATCACCTTTTCATCATCCGTGCATTCCATAGAACGAAACATGTGCTCAGTCGTGTCCAACCATACTCTGGCGGCATCCGGATCAGTCTGGCCTTCAAAGGTCGGCGGATGAAATAGCAAAAATTCCTTCAATGCACGTCCACGACTGCCAGGCGCATCCTCTTGAGCTGGAATCATGGGAGCCGGAGCAGGAATATCCTGAGGTACACTGCTCACTTCCTGAGGAACTGGAACTCTCCGACGCCGAGGCGGCATCTTGAAATGACTAGCAAACATAGATAATAAATAGAAAAATTCATTAAGCACATGGAAAATATCCTAAGCCAACAATAGACGGTGCAAATGGACTAATTCTGGACAATAGCTGTACAATTTCAATTCCTTACACGATTCCTCAACACCGCTCTGATACCAACTGTAACGACCCAGAGCTCCAGATAACGATAACCCGGTGTAACATCGGATTACTGCTACCAGGAATTGGGGAAGTCACCCAAGAGGCTGATGAGGCCCCTGAAGAGTTGGAGGAGTTTGTCGAGGGAGCGTATAATGAATTGGAATTACACCACACCGAATATAAATTAGAACAGTATTTTAAACTGAAGTGTAGAAGCAATTAAAATATATCAGAGTGATAGTCAATATACAATAGTCCAGAAGTGCCAAAAGAACAAGTCTATAACTATAAAAAGTCTGAATGTAGAACTACTTGAGGCATACCCCGGTCAAAAGTACACAAAAGGCCCCACCGACACTGGCTGGCTAGCTAAACATGGTCAGGAAAAGCATGGGGACCTCCGGTCGAAGGATACGGTTGCTCACCTGAAAAGGAGAAGGGTGAGTCACAGCCAGACTCAGTAGGGGTCACGCGGAACCCTACCATGCAACTAAGCAAGCAGGCATGCAAATATAAAGTAATTAGAGCATGCATTTATGCAATAAACAAGCATTGGCACCATTACACAGCTTGAGGGTACACAGCCCAACACCACGGACCAGTGGTCTCACTGTCCATCTTCCTACACGCAGGTAGGGAGCAATGAAAAAATATAGTTTTGGGTTCAAACAAAACTGAAAAATGGATCAGACAGAGTATGGAATGAAAGTTCTATGAAAATGAAGACTCCTATCTGGGTAGGAACTGGACGAAGCTGGAGCCTTGGTACTCCTTTTCTTCTCTCTAGTTCTTCTCCATGAACTCGAGAGTGGAGGTAGACCAGCTTCACCGCCTTCACCAGACTTGACGATGAAGGAACGATCTACTCTATTGCAGACGTGCCTGCGGCACAAGGAAGAAGACTTCATTCTTCTACGAGAGCTCCCTTACTTTCAACTGCTTACCTCCTCCACTTGTTTGCTATGTGCTCGTGGCTAGCTATGTACTTGTAGCTCTCTCTGCTGCTATTTGGTTCACAGTTGATCCTCCTCCCTTTTGTTTTTAGCTCAGCCTTATCCTTATTTTTTCATGCCCACGATGCCCTTCCCTCTTATAGAGTCTCTATCCATCTTAAGCAAATCCACCTTTTTTCTAGAACTCTCTGTGTGATATCCTTTTGCAGAGTATGTCTCCCAACTGACATTGTTTTAGGTCAGACATTCTTTTTCTTCTGCCTGTAGCGTACAAGGTTGGTAGCCCCTGATTTGGTAACATGTAATCTGGACCACCCATCTCCATCGGAGAGGACCAAATGCCAGACTAGGGTGACCTCTGATTGGCTCAGAAGTAATAAGGTTTAGTGGGTTCTCATTGGCTGCTCAGACTGCTTCAACGATACACCGTAGTTCCCATTGGCTGGCCGAACATATCTTCGTTAAGTACAAGACTATCTCCTCAAGGTTTGGCCCCTTTCTGGATGGAGATCTTTTCTAGGTGACTTGCCATTGGTCCACCGAGAAAGTAGGAAGCTTTTCTGCCAATCGATCTTCTAGAACTTGTACTATCGAAGGAGGAGGCACCCATTTAAGTAAAATAAGGCCTTCGTAAGGATTAGATGAGGCAGAAGCTCTCTGATTGGTCCACCTGACATTTGAAAATCCTTCTTTAGGACTCTCTAGAAGAGCATGCCACTCTATCTTGGCTCACGTGCCATTCTTTCACTGGGGACAGATATTTAAATGGGTCAGTCTATAAGTTTAACCAAAATTGAGATTTGAATCTCCAGACCTGTTTGATGAAATGCCTGTTTTGAGTGCACAGAATTTACACTTGAGTATGCTTAAACCTTGTAAGGTGATGGCAGACATTGCATAGACCTTGGTATGTTGACAACAAACATTACACAAACATTGGTATGTTGAAAGGCCAAATGTTGCACAGACCTTCATATATAGACAGGCAAACGTTGCATAGACTTTTAGCAACGTGCTCAGACCTAGTCTTCATAACTTCACCAACCTTCAGCACCATGCATAGACCTTGACTTCATATGTGCTCAGGTCTTATCTTGCCAGAAGCTAAAGCATTCACAGACCTTGTAACGCATGAGGGTTAACGTGCATCGACCTTGATTTACCAGAAGGTAGACATGCACGGTCCTGATATGCTATAGGGAAAACATGCACCGACCTTCATATGTTGAAAACAAACATTATTCAAACCTTGATGCGTCGAGAGCAGCCATACACCGACCCTGGAGATCACATGTGCTCAGACTTTGTGCTTTGAAGGAAAACCTACACCGACCTTGGTCTTGCACCAGCTTGATGTGCACCGACCTTCACTGCGTTGAAAGCAAATGTGCATCGACCTTTGCTGCATTGAAGGGAAATTTGCATCGACCTTTGTTGCGTTGAAAGCAAATGTGCATCGACCTTTGTTGCATTGAAGGCAAATGTGCATTGACCTTTGCTGCATTGAAGGCAAATGCGCGTCAACCTTTGCTACGTTGAAGGCAGATGTGCGTCGACCTTTGCTACATTGAAGGCAAATGTGCGTCGACCTTTGCTTGCATTGCCCCTTCTTTTTCGCTTCTCTTTTTTTTTCATCCCCTTTCTTTGCATTGCAATGTATTAGCTCTCTTGGAGCACTCCTTTTGCAAAAAATGGAAATGGAAGGTTTGCAGTTGTGTCTGATGGGTTCCTACAGACGTTTCCCCTACGTTTGCATCTCTTGTTATTTCATTCCCTCTGTGGTTTTCCACCGATTCCTCATGAGCGCCATGGCTTCCCTCCGGTGTTTTACCCTTAGACTCCTTCCTCAGCTGGTGCATTCCCCAGCCAATCTCTCCCGAGCGCACTCCCAATCCGGCACAGCTTCCTTGGCCGGCGCACCTCCTTGAGCCCCTATCCGGCATGGCCATAACACCTCAGCCCAGCACAGCCTCCCCAACCCTCAGCAGCACACCCTGGGCCAACCTCTCACCGGCGCACCCTTAGCCCGGCACGGTCCTCCTGGCCAGTGCACTCCCCCTGGGCCTACCCTTCACCGGTGCCTCCCTTCATCGGTACAGCCTCCTGGCCAGTGCACCTTCAGCCCTTCCTGCCTTCCCCGGCACGCTCTTGAGGCTCCATCCCGGTGCACCCCCTGGGCGAGCCCTCACCGACACACCCCTTCAGTGGCACACCTTGCTTCCCCGCCTTGCCGGTACAGCCCTCTCAGCCTTCTCTGGCACGGCCCTTGCTCATACCTAGCGCGGCACGCCCTTGGGGCACTAGCCCGGCACACCCCTAGCCCCCTCTTCCTCGGCACGCTTTGTGCCCATTAGCCCGGCACACCCTGGCCAGCCCCTTCCTCTTGTCCAGTGCATCTTATCTAGTCCTAGAGGCGTCTCCCACTCATCATTTCTTCCGAATTTTTCGAAGTTTTATCAAAAGTGTTGTTGCCCTTGGCACGCACCTCCAATTGTAGGGTTTCGTCACTCCATGTGGGCGCGTTCCTTATATCTCCCTTACGCTCGGGTCAGGGGGAGATGCTGCTGAATTTTTGTTAAAAATAATAATGTGATAAAGATAAAAGGGAGCAACAAATAAATGGGTTAATAATAAGTTAAAGGACCAAAGGAAGCAACAAACACACGAAATGAACAATGGTAAAACGCTCTGACCGAGGCAATGGAACCATAGACGACGCGAAGAGAACCGAACTAAACGATAACCGAATAACTTGAACACTCGTCCTGTAAAGAAGAGAGAAGAGGAAACAGTTAAGAGACAGGAAGAGAAGACCCCCAAGGCATTATATGAAATTAAGAAAGAGAAGAAAAGAAAGGTCTTAAGAGGTCGAGGAGGAGTGGGCCTTCACCGGTGTAGCCTGCCCTTTCCCTTCGCCAGTACACCCCAGCCGGGCCTTCCCCGGTACACTCTAGCCCTCGGCCTCCCCGGTACAACCCTAGCCCTCCTCCTGCCCGGCACAGCCCTGATCACTCTCTACCCGGTACGCCCAGCTCCAGGCCTCCCCGGTACACTCTTCCCCCAGTCCAGCCCAGCACAGCCTGCCAGCGCCCTTCACCGGCACACTCCTTGCCCGGTGCACCCTCAGACCCTTTTGAGCCTTCCCTGACACAACGGGCTAGGCCTTCGCCGGCACGCCTCCATCGCCCTGCCCAGCACACCTCTCCTCCCTCCTAGCCCGGCACGCCTTTGGCTCACCTTGCCTGGCACAGTCTGCTGGCGCTTTTCCCGACACACCCACCTTTCAGACTCTTCCCCGGCACACTCTGCCTTCACCTTGCCCGGCACACCTTGTCTTGAAGCTTACCCGGCACACTCAACCTCACCTCCTTGAACCCTCTAGTGGCACAGCCCTTATGCCTCTTCCCTGGTACACTCCAGTTGCCTTTCGTCGGCACGCTCCCATGGCCCTTTTGCCGGCACACTCCCCCCTTTGCCGGCATGCTCCTTTAGCCCCCTTTTAATCCTCCAGCGACCCACTCTTCCTTCAAAAAGAGTATATCATATGTAATGATAATGATGATAGCAATAATAATAATGATAACAAAATTAACATCCAGCTCACGCTCCTCCTAGTCTATGGAGATAGGGGGACTTTGAGAGGCCCGTGGCCTTTCTTGAGGCTCGACAACCGAAGAATCTTCAACGCCAGGAGATCTGCCCTCGACATCCTCAGTGGTGACCGATCCTAGTACTGACCCCACTTGTGTGGGAACTGCCTCAATCGTATGCCCCCCCCAAGGTAATTGGAGTTGACGACTCCTCTGCTGAAGCAGTAGCCTCTCTACTCCCCCCTTCACTCAATGTCGGAGAGGAAGAATCTATGGCCTCTTTGTCCAAGTCATAGCGTTGCCTGAAAGGAAAAACAAGCTCGTCGAGTATTTGCTGCTGGGCCACAATGACCGCTCGATGGAAGCCTTGGGTGAACCCCTTCTGCAGCCCCCATGGATAGCCTGGATCTTAATATGAGAAGGTGGCCTTCGAGAGAGCTGCGTGGTAGCCCTCTGAGCTCTTATATCAATCGAACACCTCCACTCTAGCTTGCTCAACTTTCTCCTCGAGCTCGGTCACCCTCCACTTAGCTTCGAGCAACTTCATCTTGGCCATGGATAGCTTTGTTTCGGCCTCAGCTCGCGCAACCTCGGCTTCACCCTACGCTTGCTCGGCCTCTCGAGCCTGGCTATTGAGCTTCTCCCGCTCAGCCTTCCACTGCTCGTAGCGCTCGACCTGAGACTGACGCTCTTCCTCTAGGAGCTTGCTCTTCAGCTCTGCCATATAACGAGCATGGGCCAGCTGCTCAGCCAATAACCGAGCCTCTTCTTGGCTCGATCGAGCCTGTGCCCGAAATGAGCTTGCCTCCCGCCGAAGGACTTCGAGCTACAATCAGACTCAGCACGGGCCTGAGAGAGGGACCTCTCTTCACTTTCCAATTGTCCAAAGTAATCGGCTATCTCGTCCCCCAGCTGGGCCATGATCAAGCCACCCTCCATCACCTTCTTGAAGAGTAGGGAAGGGGGACTACGCCTAAACTCCTCCTGAACCAGTGAAGGCACAAAAGACAAGCACCTCTTGTACATGGAAGCCCAGAAGGCATGGACATCAGTCGAAGGGGGGAGAGTCTTCTCTGGGCGAGCCACAGTCGGAGCATCCCCTCCGAGCATCCCCATTCTCGGGATGACTTTACTCGGCTTGGGCTGGGTCGATGTCTCGCCCTGCGCTCCCATGTCCCCGGCCAGGACTCTGAAACCAACCAACTTTGCCTACTATCGGATAGGCTCCGCGGCGGCTTCCCCACTAGCAGTAGTAGCCCCTGGCCCGATGGATGGGAGATATGGATGGAAGATCTCCTCAACTGAGGCCTCCTCCACCAGGTGTGCCAGCTCCTAGACCAGAGAGGCAGCCCCTGCCTTTTTTGATCGCTTCTTCTTTCGTGAGTAGGGCCTTCATCTAAGACAATAGCAATGGCTTGCTAGGTTCCTTATGTTTGGACTGACGGTGCTTTGGGACGTCATCCCGAGCCTTTTGCTTGCCCTTATCTTGGGCACGAGAGGAACCCTCAGAGGTTCGAGCCTCACTCAAAGCAGGCATCTCCTCCAAGTCGATGGTCCCCTGCTCCAATGACCTGCTCCCCCTCATCAGCCATCCACGAAGCCAAATCCTAAGAAGGAGGCCCAACTGCCTGACCCAGAAGCATAATGCGGAGCACTAAGGATCTTACCATGCGATGACAATGTTCGGGAAGGATATTCCTCGATGTTCGCCACTGCCATCAGATCGGCTATCAATTGGTGACTCTCTTGGAGAATCCTAATCTCCTCTTCCAGCTCTGGGGAAACTGCCACCTACTTCGAAGGAATAGACGGATGGAAGTTGGGCTCCATCAGGAAACCCCAAGAGACGCTACCCTTCGACGAGCCCACCCAAAAAAATTGGGTCTTCCACCCCTTGTAAGAAAAATCCTTTGCAGAAAGCGTCACACAACTCCTTCCCCTCTTTGCCTGAAGATAGAAGAAGCCCTTGCCTACATGGGTGTACTCTTTCAACAGATAGATGAGAAAAAAGAAAGAAATCAGACTAGGGCCTTGAGGTTTGAGAATGCCAACACATCCAAGAGTATGACTGCAGATTTGAAGGATTGGCTGGTATGAGATCCCTAGTCTTCAAGAGTCTTCTGCCAATCGAATCCTTGCGCAGTAAGACTAGTGGAGTCTTCAGCAAGTTGTCTTCTCTTTTTCTCAAGACCTGCACTCCATGGCTTTTGATGACCTCTCTCTGCACTGTGGTTCGGCCCACCTTTTTTCAATCTTCAGGTTGTTGTAGTTGTCACTTCCTGTCACTCCTTTTTCCTTTGTAAAAACTGGAGCAAAGATAAAAAGCAGGCTGCCCGTTCAACCAACCAGTTCCCAGATTCCCTGTGGATTTCTTGGGCGGAGGTTAAACTCTTGTTTCTCAATCCGGATGATTGATCGACCGACTCTCCATCTGATGC
The DNA here is from genome assembly GCA_024336825.1 of Amorphophallus titanum. NCBI lineage: Eukaryota > Viridiplantae > Streptophyta > Magnoliopsida > Alismatales > Araceae > Amorphophallus > Amorphophallus titanum. The sequence goes on along the minus strand of JANBPO010001910.1, from coordinate 1,418,490 downwards.
AGCAGTCCAATCAGCTGAAGGACATTTTCCACGTGCCTATCCACATGCATTCAGCAATGACTTTCTATATTTCTAGGGCTGCTAACCATAATTAGTTTCTTCAGGATCTTATCCACTCTGTCCGGTCTTGGTCGACCACGACCAGTTCAATGGTCGACTATCAGCGGATGGCAGAAACCTGCTGTTCCCTGTGTGGTCCTGGAGCCGACACTTGAGCCCTCCTGTGTCAGCACCTGTCACAGTCTAGAGTCTGGCTGGACTCCAGAGTCGACCACCGTTGCATTGGGTGTCGACAGATGCCTTTCTAGCCGAAACCTGGTTTCAGCCTGGGCCTTGTAGCTTCATTGAGTAATTGAGATTACTCAACTTCCTTTGTAAACTGATCCATCTGTCATGTTATTCACCTGCATCTTCCATCAAAGTTTTGAGCATTGTTAGGTGTGTTTCAGCATTCATCATGACCTGCATTCATCGTTAGTACCTTAAATATGATAAGATTCAGAGGAGTTTTCAACTTATGCTTGAGTGATTATTCTAATGACTTATGGATTGTCATCATCAAAACTAGGGGTGCACAACAGTCATGAGTTTGGATTCGATGCTTGGTCATTCTAGCTCCTTGAGGAGGACTGACCAAGTACCTTTAGGGCCGAGAGAGGAGGCCAGACTAGAGAGGGTGTCTGCCCAAGAGTTTTCCTCCCAAGCGATCCGGACTACCTCAAAACTCTCGAATAGTTTGGCCAACCCTCTGACCATTTGGAGGTACTTGATCATTGGCGCTTCTTGAGCTGCGTAGTCACCGTTGACCTGACTGGAGACTAGTTGAGAGTCGGTGTGGATTCTGACTCGCTCGGCCCCCAGCCGACGTGCCGTCTTGGCTCCTAAAATGAGGGCCTCGAACTTGGGGGTATTATTAGATGTCGGGAAATTGAACTTCAAAGCGTACTGCAGCTTCGCTCCTTAGGGGGATTTGAGGAGGACACCGATATTGCTTCTGGCCGAGTTGGAAGACCCGTCGACGAACAGGTCCCAAGTGTGTCCGTGCATGCATAGAAGTGTTTCCTCGGTTGGGACGGTGCTCTCTGCGATGAAGTCTGCGAGGGCTTGTCCCTTGATGGCCGAGTAGGGGCGGTAAGAGATATCGTAGGCCCTGAGCATGATGGCCCACTTAGTGAGGTGTCCCGAGGCTTTAGGGTGAGAGAGGATGTTCTTCAGGGGTTCACCGATTAACACGATGATGGAGTGCCCTTGGAAATAGGGTCAGAGGTGCTTGGCTGAGGTTACCAATGCTAGCACGAGTTTCTCGGTTATAGGGTACCTTATTTCGGACTCGTTGAGCACTTTACTGGTGTAGTAGACTCGTCTCTCGACTCCCAAGTCGTCTCGGACTAGGACCGAGCTTACTGTGGAAGGGGTTACTGAGAGGTAGATGTGTAGCGCTTTGCCCGAGATCGGCCTGGATAACACCAGGGGTGAGGCCAGGAATTCTTTGAGTTCTTCAAATGCCTTCTGACATTCCTCATCCCAGTCGAATGTAGCAGATGCCGCTCAAACCAAGTCCGAGCAACTCCTGTAGCATGTCCTTGCATACAGAGTCTTAGGCTCCGTCCAAGTCCGAGCAACAATTGTAGCAAGTCCATGGATATACAATTGTAAGCTCAATCCAAGTCAGAGCATACACTGTTATAAAAGCTTTACATGTCCGAGCATATGCACTAAGCCTTCTCTGCAAGCCCGAGCATACACTATTACACAAGCTTTGCATGTTCGAGCATATGCATCATGACTTCTCTGTATGTCCAAGCATACACTATTGTAAAAGCTATGCATGTCTGAGCATATGCTTTATGCCTCTCTCAGCAAGTCTGAGCTCATGCATCTGCAAGTCTGAGCACATACACCACCAAGTCTGAGCTCATGCATCTGCAAGTCCGAGCACATACGCCTGCAAGCTCGAGCACATAATAACTCCGTACACACTCTCATAAAGTCCGTGCACATCCCACTGGCTTACACATTCTAACTCCGTGCACACACTCATAAAGTCCATGCATGCCCTATTCCAGTCCGAGGATGAACAGTTCACTGCATAAGCATATCCGTGCACATAAGTCCATGCATGTTCTTGCCTTGGTCAAGAACATGAGTCCGTGTACATTGCATCCATCGTATGGCAAGTCCGTGCATGCCTTGTCCAAGTCCGTGGATGAATAGTCCACTGCATAGGAAGTCCATGCATCTTTTGGCCTTAGTCAAGAACTTAAGTCCATGCATGCGTTGCCCAAGTCCGTAGATGAATAGTCCACTGCATCGGAAGTCCATGCATCTTCTAGCCTTAGTCAAGACAATCAAGTCCGTGCATTCCTTGTTCAAGTCCGAGCATGAACAAACTCCATGCATTGCATGTCCAAGCAGCCTTAAGTCCTTGCACATCTTCCTTAAGTCCTTGCACATTTCTACTAAAGTCCATGCACGACTTCACAAAGTCCGTGCATGTCAAACCCCGTGCATATCATGTCCTAGTAGCCAAGTCCTTGCACGTCATTACTAAAGTCCATGCACCTCTTCATATAGTCTATGCATGTCAAACCCCGTGCACGTTTTGGACTTAGTCTATTTGTTGATAGGGTTGCTTCCCAAGTCCTTACACGTCTTCACATGGTCCGTGGAAGCTAAATCCCGTGCATATTTTTCTCTGTGCATCTTGTCCTCGCAGTAGCTTAGCAAGTCCGTGCACGTTTCCTCTTGGAGGGAAATTGCATACATGCATGTTTCCTTAAAACCTGCATCCGTGCATGTTTTTAACTGCTTCATAAAACCTGCATCCGTGCATGTTTTAACAGCTTGATAAAACATACATCCGTGCATGTTTTAACTGCTTCATAGAACATGCATCCGTGCATGTTTTGCCTTGCCTCACAGAACATGCATCCGTGCATGTTTTGCCTTGCTTCACAGAACATGCATTCGTGCATGTTTTGCCCTGCTTCATAAAGCCCTCGACTTGCAATCAAGTCCGTGCACATTCATCCATTGTGCATCCGTGCACATTGTGCATCTGTGCACTTTATCTGAGTTCAACTCCTTGCATTCTCCTGTAAGCTAGTCCGTGCACATTGTGCACATTTCACTCTTATAAGTCCGTGCATGTACCGTGTTTGCATATGAACCTCATGCCTATTCTATGCTGACTGAGGGTTCTTTAAAATGACAGGGATTTCGTTATTCTTGGAATGCCTATCTGAGAAGGAATTAGGGCACATGGTCCGAGGGTCCAGGTCCCTGACACGTGGCACAGAGGCCTAACTGGTTCTGGAAGATTCCCAGGGCTAGAAGCGTGGTCTCCACACTCCATCCTCTAAACAAGTTCATATAAAAAGAGGAAGAATCAAGACTGAGAGAGAGTGTGAGACAGAAAATAAGAGAGGAGGACTGAAGAGAAAGAGCCCACTTGATCCAGAAAAGAAGAAGAGTGAGAGAGCAGCACAGAGAAGCAAAGAGAAGAAGAAGAAGAAGTGAAAGATAGCAAGAAAGAGAATGTATCCTTCCATCCTCGCCTCCCCTCTCTTCCGTCTTCCTCCCAAGGTCGTGTTGGTGGCCCCAAAGTAGGTAGGAGGCGCATCGCCGCATGCTAACCGTTCCCCTACGTTGGCCACCGGTTACTAACCATTCTCCTACGCTGAGGTAGCAAGGACACCCCCAATAGCCATCGACATCCTCATCCTCTGAGTCACCTTCCATGCTCCCCCAAAAAGAAATCACAGCGGCCGGACGCTCTGCGGGAAGGAAAGAAGAACCCTCACCGAGCCAAGGGAGGAAGACGCCTACGACGAGCGCTGCAACCGGCGAAGCATGGATGGGGACTGTGGGGAGACCACGCAGTCACCTTTATAACCACCCACGATAGGCCAGAGCCACTCTTCGCGAGGTAGGTGAAAGGACGTCTGTCACAGTGTTAGGTGACCGTTCGGAGCCCGCGCTCCAAGAACCAGATAAGACTTGGGTCATCATGACCCGCATGGTCGCTGCCACCACCAAAAGCGCCTTCTGCGCCAAGCTAGCCCTGAAGCTTCCAACACCCACGATGCGAAGAGTCCGATGTTGGGCCTTGCGCCCCAATGAGACCCTCTCTTGATCGACTCTCAGCCCCCTACGGAGTGCTCGACGACTGAGAGTAGGGGGGAAGTGTGGAGGGTAAATCTGGTTTGGCCCAGATTCGGCCCAACAATGACAGGCCCACTGAGAATCAAGCTCAATAAGCCCTCCCAAGAGACAGGTGCACACGCTCGGTCCAATAAGAAAGGGCCCAGCCCGGAAGGACATCGGATTCTACAATGCGTGATGGCCACGGCCCAAACGCAGTTACCGCCGGAAGACTCTCCAGTGACCGACTGTTGCCCCCACGACGTCGACCTTGACCCCATAATGGGCGAGCACACCCCCTGAGCGCCGTAATACTCGCCTCGGGACCAGCCAACACTGGGGTAATCGCCCTCCAACGGGAAATTCCCACCGCAATAGCGGAGAAACGTTACTCTAGTACGGACGCCCTTCCCTACTAAGGGATGAGGCTCCTCGCTCCAGGACAACCCCATATAAAAGGGAGATCAACAGAAGAGAAGAGAACGGTGGCTCATACCGCTATTACGCTACCTCAGAGGATAGAGCTACTAGCCCTGCTACGCAAGGAGGAGGAGAGAGCAACTGCCTACACTCTGTGAGAGTCCCGCCCCAGTGACCTTACCACCCAGCAAACACTCTTTGAGTGAGCTCTGGGACCTGCGAGCACCCGTCTGGGAGGCCTCCATCGGCCCTTCGACCTCTTACGATGACCCCTCTTTCTCCCTCTCTCTCTTGCTCTTCTCTGAATTCTGTTACTCCGTTACTGACTTAAGTATCGGAGGGTTGTCCCCTGGGCTAACACCCGGGACTCCTTCTAACGTCTCTTTGGCTTCCTGGTGATTTGCAGGCTTCCACGGGTGCGAGATGACTTCCCCTACAAATAAATAGAGAAGGTGGTACGTGACATGGGAATCATTTTTCTGTCTCTACACTTCTTGACCCAGCTCCCGGCGGGAGTCGCAAGAAGCTTCTTCCGCCCACCCCCGGCAGGTGGTCACCTCAGGTTACCTCGATGAGTTGGGTCAGCAAATCCGGACCCTGGCAGAGCTCTGCCACGAGCTCTGGGACCAGCGGGCCAACCCCCAGCGCGTCGTGTCTGAACGACGCGAGGATGACAGATGCCAGGCCGGGGGAACCCCCATTCAGTACGAGAGGCGTAACGTGCCTCGGCGACTAGGACCTGACGATCCCATAGCGTGCCCGCGCCAAGGGTACGCAGCCCACTCCACTCCAATCTGGAGATGGACCGTCGACTCCATCATTTTGAAGAAATAGAGGACAAGGTCCGGTATTTGGACGATGTGGTGACCCGGATCCTGGATACCGAACATACCCAGTAGGACTACCAAGTATACCCGATACCACTTGGAACCCGCGAGGCCTCCCAAGAGCGGTAAAGCTCCGAAGGATATGATTGGGAGAGGGATCATTTGACCCTAGACTAAACGATGACAATGGTGGGTGGACAATGCACGGGCTAGACTGATGATGACTTCAATGCAAGTGTGCCCTAGGACTTGACTTGTTGAGACAAGTCAATGACTTACTCTGATACCAAATTGATGTGACGCAATCCCTTGGACCTAAATTCACAAGCAAGAATGACCCGATGATCTCACTCAAGCGGACTCACTCGAGTAGCGTACACTCGGGTCCGTAGGTGGACCGATGATGGGGGATGAGGGTCCGAGGTTGGACCTTGAGATTCCAGGGGGTTGGCTAGCTTGGGGTTGAACCCCTAGGTTGGGTAGCTATGATACCAAATTTATGTGAAACCCCTTATGAGAATGCAACAACTATGCTAAAGATCCTTGGACCTACCACGCAAACACAACACACAAGAGTGGAGAATCTCGAAAGTTTCCGAACCACCGTTGTGCACACAATTCCTGGGTGACTCGGCGATGCTAAGTGGAGGTAGTGGAACAAGACCCTTGCCAGTAGAGGGCCAGCAGGGCTAGGGGTGCCCTCCCAAGGGTACGGTGCCCACACTCAAGGGGCTGACTGGGTGCCAATTGGGGCACTAGGTCGCTCTCTCTCACAATTCCACGGTGACCACATGAAAGCTGGGTGCTCTAGAGTCGGGTGCTCTCTCACCACCAGCGGAGTAATTCTACGGATATTAAATGAACAAGAGCTGAAATGAGAGCAAGGGGTTAGAGCTTACCCAGTCGGTTTGAAGAAACTGACCCCATTTGGAGACGCGGACGAGCAGGGAAGTGTGGGTTCCCTGCACACTGCGACGGTGAAGCTTCCCCTGTTTAATTATTTCATGAACTACTCCCCACGCAGGAGGGATGGACTAGGGGTGGGGAAATAGAGATTACATTTAAACACTACCTCCACGCACGGAGGGGCGCTAAGCCGGCCAGGCAGGGAAGGGAAAAATTAGCTAAACTAGTGCCGAATGGGTACTCCTCCGGTTCTGCCCACTTCTGGAACAGCTGGATAGGTAGCCGCTGTAGATGCTGCCATGCACTCTACCAAATTGGGAAGTCACCGAAACTAGTGCCAAAACGTCGTTGATGGACCCAGGTAGGCTCCTAAATTTTTGTGGGAGGTCCCGACGTCATCAAAGGTCGGGGAAGGCTCTCGAGCTGGACCTCTACGTTCTGGCTCGGACTGGTCCCAGAGTACTGCAGTAGGAAGATGAAGTCGCCATGACCACTCCCAAAGTCTGAACGAGGCGGGACCAAAATGAGTGTAAACGTGGTCAAATCCTCTTCGAGCAGCACCAGAAAGAACACCATAGGAGTTCGGGGCAGAGAGATAGATCTCGTTGAGTGAAGGGGTGTCAGTTCAAGTCCTGACTGGACTGATCTGCGCACCTGGGGGGAGAAAATTTGGAAAATGATCTTCCGGATGTCGAACGGGGCGCCACTTTTTGGTGATGGAAGTAGACTTGTGGTAGAAGCTCTTGGCCAAGTGGCAACTCTAGAAGTCAAGGGATGTGGCCGTGGGAGCTCCGGGAAATCACTTCAGGTTGCTGGCCGAGCCTAATCTGCACAGTCGGGTAAGAATGGCTCTACCGGACAGATCTGATGTCGAAATCCACTAAAATCACCTCGGCTACGAAGCTGACTTGAATGTCTTTCCAGAAATATATGGTATGACTCCAGGAGATGCTTGGTGAAGATGTGACAGCCTCTGAAAATTTGTAGTATTCTGTTGCTACAGGATCCAGACTGGTAGTGAGAAGTAGGGGGAAGAATGGAGGGTGTAGGAGGAGCAACTGGTGGGAGAGGGTCCCGGGAGGCTTCTTGGTTGAGGGATGGGCCATGGGGGGACATCCCAGGTTGTGGGAGAGGGTGTAGGGGCTGCTAGGTTGAAGCTAGCAAGAGGAGACGGGAGAGCTACGACCAGAGGTGGAGGGTAGAGTGGGGGAGGGAGCAGATTAAATAACCCATTTCCTTTTTCTTTTTTCTTTCTTTCTTCTTCTTCCTTCTTCCTCTTCTTCCTCCCGTGAGAGAACCGTGCCCCCTCTCTTTCTCTCTCCTCGATCAACGACGACGCGGCACACCCCTCTGGTTACAGACGGTGCTGGCCAACGACGTGACGACATAGGCGGCGACGTGCGGTGTTCGTGGGAAGCTTGAAGGATGAGGGTTTCTAGTGGCATTCTTCGCGGTTTGGGCTCAATCCGATGCGCCTCGAAGCGAGATCAAGGTAGGGTGATGTTCCCTACCCCCTTGCGTTCCTTCCCCATGGTTTGTAGGCCGAGGCGAGGTCGAGAGAGGGCTATTTCATGTCGAGAAGGGAAATTCATGTCGTGGGATTTGAGCACCCGATCTAGCGTTTTGAGCCGTGATTTTACATTTTGAGGGCGTAGAATCATGCTAGGAGGTTTAGGGGTGAGTTTCCCTTCGTTTCCCCCTCAAATGGACTCATTTGGGGCCGAAAATGGGATTTTCATGGTGGGTTCACCATTCTCGACACAATGGGGCTTACATGGATCAACAGAAGCCATGTATGCCCTTACACAGCCCTGGAAACGACTGCTCTATGCCTTGGAGCGTCTGGGAGTTACATGGTCAGTCTGATGTGACACCACTATGGAATATGCAACAACTAGAGCGAGGATCCTAGGACCTACTTCGTAAGCATACGCACAAGTGCAAGGGAATCACGCGAATTGCCGAACCACCGTTGCACACACGATCCCGGGGTGACTCAGTGATGCTGAGGGGAGGAAAGTGGAACAAGTCCCTTGCTGGTAGAGGGCCAGCAGGGTTAAAGTTGCCTCCCGAGGGTACGGTGCCCACACTCAAGGGGCTGGCTGAGTGCCAATTGGGGCACAAGGTCACTCACTCACTCACAACTCCACGGTGACCACGCGAAGCTAGGTGCTCTGGGATCGGGTGCTCTCTCTCCACTAGCGGAGCAATTCGATGGATATGAAATGAACAAGAACTGAAATGAGAGCAAGGGTTTAGAGCTTACTTGGTCGGTTTGAAGAAATCGATCCCGTTCGGAGACGAGGGCGAGCGGGGAGTGTGGGTTCCCCGCACACTGCCCTGATGTAGCTTCCCCTATTCAATAGTACATGCACTACTCCCCGCGCAGGGGGGTTGGACTAGGGGAGGGGGAATTGGGATTACAACCAAACACTAACTCCACGCAGGGAGGGGCGCTAAGCCGGCCAGGCGGGGAGGGGAGGTTAACTAAACTCACGCCAGGAGGGCAACTCCCCGTTCTGTCCAGGTCAGGGACTGCTCGATAGTGGTCACTGTTAGTGCCGCCACAGATTGTACCAGACTCCAAAGACACCGAAACCAGTGCCAATCCTTTATTGACTGATCTAGGAAGGCTCCTAAATTTTTGTGGAATCGTCCGGTGTCATCGCTAGTCGTGGCTGGCTCAGGAATCGGGTTGCTCTGCTCGGACTGGGACTGCTCTCAGGTCGCAGTAGCCGGTCGACAATGCTGATCTGCTACCTTGGGGTAGAAAAATCAGAACGGTCTGCTCCGAGAGTCAATCGGTGCCCCGCTTGTGGCGTTGGACAGGTGACTGGTGGGACTCCACTCCGGCTAAGTGGCGCTCCAAGGGGAGATGTGGTGTGGTCGCAGGAGCTTCTGTAAGTCACCTCTGGTTGTAGGCCAGATTGATTCTGCGCAGTCTGTGGAGAACGGCTCTCCCGGGCAGCTCTAAACTCGGATTGGGACAGGACCACCTCGCCTGCGAAGCTAGCTAGGAGAGCGTTCCATCGATGTATGGCACACCTCCAGAAGTCATCGAATGACCCCGGGGCAGGCTCTGCAAGTCAGGCCTTCACTGCTACGTGCAAACTAAACAGGGTATAGTGGTGGAAGGGGGGATAGTGGGGAGATAAGGAGAGGGGAATGGGGTGGGAATGAGTTGAGGCATCCCCTGACAATTAGGGGGGTCAATGTCATACAGTTGCATGAGCATATTCGCAAAAACATCAATAAGAGTAATGAGATTTACAAACGGTCAGCTGATTCACATTGATCGGCTCCGCATTGACAGGGGTGACACGCTCCTCGGTGGGAACTTCTTCTGCTTGTGTGGACGCCTGAGGTCCAGCAGAAGTGCCAATGTGGCCGACTGGAGCCGACGGTGGAGGTGGGTGATGAGGCCTCTTGAGGTGAGATATAGGTAGGTTCAGATCGTCGGTCTAAATCTCAGGTTGGTGTTCGGCGGTATAACAAGCGAACACCCTGACTACGTTGTTGAGGAGCCAGACCGTCCTCCTTCTCTGAGAGCGCCTCTTGGGGCAGATAGGTGTCCCCAGCCTATCAAAGATCGAGGTACGCTATGGAGGAGTCTCCATCGTGGCGTCTGCCTGAGGAGAGCTTGGGGCTGGATGTTAGTGGGGCCCGGAGTGAGCCTGTCTCTGTTTCCACCTATCTGTGTGAGAGGCGATAAAGGGTTGAGCACCGCCAGATGACGCGGCTACGGGGTCAGTCGCACCTTGCTTGGCACGACGCCTTAGTGCCCGAAAGGGGTTGCTAAGGCGTGCTTCCCAGACAGCTTGAGCTTCCTCCGGAGTGACCCAGATCCTTCTCAAGTCTGATTGCTGGTCTCCCTCGTCCTTGTTCCTTCGACGGGACTTGGGAGCTTGAGTGCCAAATCGGCGCTGGTGCTTTTGGGCCGTTGCCAAAGCGTCCGCCCGCTTAAGTTTCACCTTGTCTTCCCGCGTTCGACGCAGGAGACTAAAGCGGTTGGTGATGGGGACCGTAGGGATGATTTGTTCCAGAGGAATAATGGGTTCGCCCCCATTCAGGCGAATTCGTTAGTCTCTAACAAGAATGGTCTTGCCGGAGTTGCTGGTGGTAGCAATGGGTTGCTTGCCTTTACGGCTACAATGGTGCTTCTTATAGGGAGCAGAAGACGACTCCGTCCCAAGGTGGTAGGCCGAGAAATCCCAGCCTACAGGTGCTGGTGGCACAGGGCCATTCATCGAGAATACTGGGGTAGGCCCCTGAGACGCGAAGCCTGTAGTGACAGCCAGCGGCTGGGTGGCTCGAATGTAGGCTTTTGCCAGAGCTGATAGTAGTGTTGCGGACGCTCGCCGCGATGTGTCTGCGCCCAAAGTTGTCACTACAGGGGGTACCGAGATATCGGTGACCCGAGGCCTTGAGCTTGAACTGGGAGCTGGCAGGACCGGAAGGCGTGATAGAGGGCGCTCAGTCCGTACCGAGGTCACTACATCCCACAAAGGTAGACCCGTGCTGGGGATCGGCGTTGTCGGATTGCGGGAGGAATGCCCCCAAGGTAGAGCCAAGAGATCTGAGGCCTGACACGGACCACTCATAATAGACGTCATTCGTGGGAAACCCTGGAGTTGTACGTCTGGTCTGGATGTGGGACGCCTCGTGCCAGGGGTTGGGGACCCGGGTGAGGCAGTCGCGCTTCTGCGGTTCAGGTCGGGAGGACCGAACGGGGTGCTGGGGAGCCCTGCCCCCGGGCTAGGAGGCCCGTGTGGGAGCTGGCTCAGTGGGAGCTCGAGATTGACGGCCCGAGCAGAGTGCTGGGGAGCCGAACACCGCAGGGTGGTGATCCACACGAGAAGTCAGCTTGGCTGGGCTCGGGGCTGGAGGCCCGAGCGAACTACAGGATTAGAGACCGGAACCTGGGATGCAAGGCTTGCGTCGAAAGCCGATCGAGACTGGGCCCGGGGGCTAATGCTTGCCAGGGCTAGGACTTGTCCGGGACCCCTACGGGCGTCAGTGGCAGGAGAGCCAAACCCGACGCTCGGCCTGGTTATCGAGACTGGCAACTGACGTGGCGCCCTTGTGGCACCAGAGGAAACTAGAGTTGGAGGTGGCGGTGGAACCGCCGCCCTCGTCCCGGACGTAAGGTCCGGTTGAGGTGTCTTTTCGTCGTCGTCACCAGGGAGGTGAGTCCGACAGGGTCTACCTTGCCCGCATGAAGATTCTCCTTCAGCTCGAAGAAATAGTGAAAGAGGTCCAACGAGGCGTCCAACCCGCACGAGTGGTAGAGAAAGATGAAGGAGAAGATGAGGATATTGGAATTGGAGACTAACTGGACTTGAGCCAGTTGGTAGAATCGAAGCAGCTTGGTAACAAAGAAATGGAGAGGCAAGCGGAACCCGCACTTCCAGGCCAGGAGGAAAGAGCAGAAAGAATCAGAGCGAGTGTCCAGGCTGGACTCATGAGGCTCAGGCGGAGAAAAGTGGTACTGCCACGGTAGCCTGTACCGATCCTCCAACTGCTTCACCTCGCCCTCGCTCAATTCGCTGCGCAGAGGCTCCGATGGCACCATGAAAGCCCTTGGGGCCCGTTCAATCTCCTGCCCCTCGGTCTTGGGATGTTGATCCGCCATGGAATAACCAGAAGAACTGGAGGGAGAGGAGGAAAGCACTGAGCCGGATGATTCAGGAGGAAGCGGAAGTTGACGGATCGCCGCTGCCGTAATCTCTGTGAGCTCCGCGAAGGCCGCTGTAACTCTTCGCCCCTCCAGACTGCCCTCACGACGCATGAGCCCCTCACAAATGCAAGAGTGATGGAGAGAAAAACCCCCAGCAGTGGAAGTTTGGAACGCAGACACGAGCTACGCTTATAACCCCAGCGGGAAGCGGCGCGACGTTCCAGTCTCCAAAAAAGGGCCTCCACGCGTCAATTCGTAAGAATTATCATCATTACGGACGTATCCCCGGGACAGCCTCATTGAGTGGCCCCTGCCAAGGAAAAATCCCTATCCGACTCAAGCCACCACCGTCTTCCCCAAACGCTACTCGATCGAGCCCAATCTTGGCTCGGGAGTAGGAGGGGGATAAGTGGAGAGGGGGAATTCTACCGCCCGGAGAGAGCGGCCAAACGAGGTCCCACCAAACCAAACGAGGCCCGGCTCCTTAGAGTGACAGCCCCCCCCGGGGCCCACTAGCTTCAAGCCCAATAACCCACTCGGATCAAGCGCTTCCTAGGCGACCTTCGGGTTCGGAAGTCCGAGCGTCAGATCGATCGGGAAGGTCCCTTCGGGAACCTAACACACCCCGTCCGAGCCGTACACCCATCGCTCGGAAGGCCCCCTTGAGCTAGTGCCCCATGCTCGGACCGACTGAGGAAAGCTTATCCGTGCGACCGTTACGTGCCCTTCAAGAGTAGGGAGATCAAGGGGATAAGGGAGATCATGAGTCTTCGTGCCATAAAGAGTCCACGAAGAGGACGTAACCCCCCCCGAAACTCCTCGGCTCGCGGGGCTTCCACGTTCAACGAGTTGCTATATAAACCAGGGAAGCTCTCCTACGGAAGGTAAGGGCAACTAAGCAACACCAACCTTAAGCAAGAGCCACTTCACCACTTGGTGGAGAGGGATCTCGCGCCCCCATCTCCTCCTATCCCTTCACTTCGCACCAAAGCTCTATCTGAGTTGCTGACTTAAGTATCGGAGGGTTTTCCCCGGGAAGCTATCCCTGGGCACCTCTGATCCGTTTCCTTTTTTGCAGTTCTCACATTCGTGGTCATCATCCTCAGCTTAGGAGTCGTGCGAGATCACCCCTCTTCAACCCCCATGGGTCGGTCTATGTCAACTCAGGCCAACATACCCTCGAGTGTCGGCCAACATCAATTCAGGTCAACACACCCTCACAGAGTGGCCAATGTCAACTCAGGCCAACATCTCCCACGGGTCGGCTTATGTCAACTCAGGTCAACATACCCTCGAGGGTCGGCCAACATCAATTCAGGCCAACACACCCCTACGGGACGGTCGATGTCAACTCAGGCCAACATACCCCCACGGGTCGGCCTATATCAACTCAGGCCAACATACCCCCGAGGGTCGGCCAACATCAATTTAGGCCAATACACCCCCACGGGACAGCCAATGTCAACTCAGGCCAACATACCCCCACGGGTCGGCCTATGTCAACTCAGGCCAACATGCCGACTATAGATTTGTTCTGACATTTCTACCTCCTCCAGAGTTGCCCATCTGATACGTACTTTGCCTATTTCAAGTCTCGCTCCCCCCAGTACCTTATTCGAGTTTCCACCACCGTGTACAATTGCAAAGGTTGGGCAGAGAAGTATGTATACCTCGTCAAGTCGCAGTAGTGGGAGGCCTCCAACGGATGGATGCGTGGAGGTTTCCCTTCCACGTGGCGAGACACTAAGCCTCCCCTCCGGGCTGAGGATCGACAGAAGCTGAAAGCGATCGAGCGGTATCCTCTGGCGGACGCAGACTTGGCTCTGACTCTGGCACTGCTTTGAGAGTTGGGATTGTGTCCCCCGTTGCCTCAGGAAACAGGCTTTGTTCCTTCCATGGGTCACTCTGTTTGCGGAAGATGCTTGACCAAATTCTTTTTTATTTTTAAGGGCGTGCGAGCCTCGGGGCTGGACCTCCGAGATCGTCAAGTTGCTGTGGAACGCTCCTCGCCTCGTGGACCACGTGTCTCCGGGGACCGACCAGGTGTTTGTCATCGCCCCCCCCAGTCGAGGCGGTGTTTGCCCCAAGAAGGTTGCAGCTTTCGGTTCCTACCGAAGTTCCCCTAGTGTGCTCATCGGCCGTGTCGGCTACAGGCGGGGGTGGCTCCGTGGCGAGCGAAGGTCTTAGTCCTCCGAGGGACTCTATTGAAGAAGTCAGTGGTGCCATTGGCGAGGGTTCTGGCATGGCTGACAGCAGTCGTGTAGCCCTGACTGACGATGAACTGGCGGTTATGGACTCTTGTCGTCGGTTGAGGAAGCGTCCGAGGACTTCTCCCCCTGCTCGGCATCGCGCTTCGCCTGCGCCGGTGTCTGGGTGGCCCTTTGTCGGGGCTCCGCCGCCTCCGGTGGCCAGTGAATCGGTGGTCAACCCCCTGCTCCGATACCTTCGGTGCAGGGGCGTGACAAGGGCAAGGCTCCTGCAGTCGGCGCGGAGGCACCTCTGCAACGCAACTCCCCGTCGCCCCCTCGGGATCCATCGTCTGAGTTGTCTAAGATCTGTATCACTGTCGACCACATGGGAAGGAGTGTCGACTGGCATAAGCCTTTGGGCGAGTCTGGCCCCGAGGTCGAGGAGGAATTGGCGGCGACAGTCGCAAAGAGTGTTTGCCTGGTCGCGTGCACCTTCGGGCTCTAGAGGCATTACTTCCGGGGTCTCACCCGGAAGCTAGAGTCCAGTCGGGCTTGTCAGGCGGAGTCAAAGAAACGCTTGAAGGAGTCCAAGTTGGCCCTAAATGAGCTCTGCGAGTAGTTCTTCTAGCAGGGTCTGGCCCTCTCCGACATGGAGCGTGACTGAGATGCCTTCCGTGAGGAGGTGAACGCTAGTGAGGGGAGAGCAGGTGCGGCTGAGAAATGAGTGACTGAGCTGGGGGAGCAGGCCTAGGCTACAGAGGCTCGTGCTCAGGAGATCGAGGCTGAGCTAGCCAGGTTACGCTTCTCACTATCGACGGCGGGTGAGGAAGCGGTGGAATGCTTCTGCTCTTCTGTGGTCAACCGGGAGGAACTGACGGAGGTGGCCCTAGAGTTCTACGGGCCAGCTCATGATCGAGGCTTTCGGGAGGGTTAGAGTGCCGCCGTGACAGCTACCATGGCAAGTTTGGGGTGTGAGGCCCCAATCCTACCCCCCCTTGCCACCCTACAACCCGGAGGCTGCTATAGATGAGGAGGAGGCTGCTGAAGCTGAAGCTGTGGTGCAGGCGTCAGTGTCAAGCATGGGACACCATGCTCCTGTGGACACCTCGTTGGCGGAAGCCCAGGTAGTGGAGCTGGATGGGGACTCTCCTCCTGCCGGTGCCATTGACGCATGTGTCCCCAGTGTGCTCGAGGCACGTGACAATGTATCTGGGGCAGATCCTTAGAAGGACCCCCGTACTTGTTTGTGTTTTCTTCTTACTTTCCTCCATTTCTGCCCAGGGGCAGTCTTCTCTGTGTAACGCTCTGTCTTGAAATAGAAAGTCTTCTTTTCCTTCATGAAATTTTGACAAAGAATCTTTTACGTGTATCTTCCTGCCTCTTGAATGGTTACGAGATCCTTCTGGGGATACGAATTGGCATCCTTTAGGTAACTCAGAGAAGGCGCAACTATCGGGATCCGCCGCTTCGATTTTCTCAGATATGCATGAGGCGGTGGGGAGTCTTTACTTCCGGGGACTTCGATCCCTTATAAGTAGCAGCCTTTGAATTGAGTCTGTAGTCATCCCCATGGTGAAGAGAGGGTCCTTCTGCATGATGTCTTCTGGAGAATCTGGCACTTCATCGGATGATGAATCTCAGCGAGCACGTCGTCAGCTTCTAGTCCTTCACCGGGATCCTCCACCCGCTCCATGGCACCCATGGCCGGAGTAGGGGGTCAGAGGCCTGGTCTCAGATGACTACTGGCTTGGGTACTTGGACGGTTGGCGGGAGGCCTTGGAGAAGGTCAATTGCTTGTACGTTGGTCGGGGAATCTTGTTCCTTGAGCCAGACAAGTTTCGTCCTTAGGAGGGTGGTGAGAGCCTTGGTTCTTACCCCCTTCTTCTGTCCTTCAACTGGTGGCTTCTCGGTGGAGGTTTCTTCGCCAAGGCAGACCATGCCGCCTTGTCTGCGCCACAGGCGGTGCGTGACGGGATGCCCTCTATTGCTGGAGCATCTTCCTAAGTATGTCCGAAGGTGGGGAAGCCATTTTCCATTCTTCCACTCAGTGGGTGGGACCTCCCATCTGGGGATGGCCTGTGTGCTAGGTTGGCTTCCGTAATAGGCGGGCCTCATTACTCCCCTGTCCTTCGCTAACGAGGGGTGGGAGGATCGATTGGACTTCTCCCCTGACACATGAGGCGGTGGCGTCGATCCTCTTCTCTAGCATAGGTGGAGGTTCACTATTGGTCCACTTCCACGGAACACCTAGGATGCGAGGTGTCTGCTTATAGGGTCACCGGAGGTTTTCGACGGGCGGTAGTGGTGTCCAGCAACTGTGCGCCGATGCAGCTTTTGCTTTTCACATATTCATGTAGTGGCCCAAAGGGTCTTTGGCAGCTTGTATTTTGACTAAAGAAATGAAATTCTTTCGCTTGTGCAACGATTTATTGTGTACCTTAGTTGGGTGATGACTTCTGCCATCCCCTGAGGGGCCTTTCAGTATGTCTATCTTTGCGATGATTGCATTTCCCGCTATCTTGTTGCCATTCTTTTCGAGGGGAGTCGTGCTCGCCTCTAGAGAACTCATGAGTTACCATTCCTTTAGGGGTCTCTCAGGTCACCCTCTTATTTTCAAGGGAGCAGTGCTCACCTTTAGGGAACCCTAAGGTTACCTTCTTGTTTTCGATAGAGCGGTGCTTGTCTCTAGGGAACCCTTAGGCCACCTTCTCATTTTCAAGGGGAGCGATGCTCGCCTCTAGGAAACCCTTAGGTTACCTTCTCATTTTCAAGGGGAGTAGTGCTCGCCTCTAGGAAACCCTTAGGCTACCCTCTCTTTTCAAGGGGAGCGATGCTCGCCTCTAGGAAACTCTTAGGTTACCTTCCCGTTTTGAAGGGGAGCGGTGCTCGCCTCTTGGAAACCCTTAGACTACCTTCTCATTATCAAGGGGAGCAATGCTCACCTCTATGAAACCCTTAGGTTACCTTCCCATTTTCAAGGGGAGCAATGCTCACCTCTAGGAAACCCTTAGGTTACCTTCTCATTTTCAAGGGGAGTGGTTGCTCGCCTCTAGGAAACCCTTAGGATACCCTTAGGTTTTAAAGGGGAGCGGTGCTCGCCTCTAGGAAACCTGAGGCTACCCTTAGGTTCACCTTGGCTAGGAGGGGTATGGCTGGAGACGATGATCATTTACTAAAAGAATTTCTTAAGGTTAAGAAGTGTAGCGACAGGAAAATAGATCCTAGGTCACGTACCACCTTCTCTATTTGTTTGTTGGGGAAATCGTCTCGCGCCCGTGGAGGCCTACAAACAACAGAAACCAAAGAGGTGTTAGAAGGAGCCCTGGGTGGTACCCACGGGACAACCCTCCGATGCTTAAGTCAGTGACTAGCAGCAGAGTGTAGAGGAGAGCAGAGAGGGGGAGAGAGAGAGAGAGAGGTCGTCGTGGCTGACAGTGGGCCCTTAGATGGCTTTCGAACGAGTGCTCACCGCTCCCGGTGGACGATCAGTGAGTGTTCGCCAAGTGGTAAGGTTGCCAAAAGGGGACTTGCAGAGTGTGGGCCAGAATCTTCCTTCTTCTCTCTATGCCGCTGGACTAGTAGCTCTCTTCTCTAGAGTCGGGTTTTAGCGGAATGAACCACCCTCCCTCTCTCTGTCCTCTTCCTCTCCTTTTATATGGGGTTGTCCTGGAGTGGAGGCCTCGTCCGTTAGCAGGAAGGTCCCCCATAGTAGAGTAACGTTCCTCTGCTATGATGGCGGGAATTACCCAATGGAGGGCGAGTTCTACGACGTAGACTTGGCTCTGGGGGGAGTCTTACGGCGCTCATGGGGCATGCTCGCCTTGTTGGGTCCTGGGTAGGCGAGTAGACAAGAAGGGGGGTTGAATTGTCCCCCACTAGTGATGGTAAATTAAAAGACTAATCAAGCAGAAAAAGTCCCACGTAGGTGAATGGAGTAGAGAGAGGTAGAGAGAAGAGAGATTGAGAGAGAGCGAAAAGATGAGAGAGAGAGAGAGAGAACGTGGGGGAGAGAAAGAGAGAGGGAGAGCCATGCGTGTGTGTGTGCGTGTGCGTGGGTTAGAGAGAGATGGAGAGAAGGAGAGAGAGGATGGGACGGGAAGGAGAGAGAGAGAGGTATAGAGTGAGATAGAGAGGGATAGGGAGAAGGAGAGAGAAGTCGCGCGGGTGAGAGAGAGAAAGAGAAAGAGAGAGAGAGAGAGAGAGGGAGCGCATGTGAGAGGGGGAGAGAAAGAGAGAGATAGAGAGAGAGAGAGAGAGAAGACGGTACGAGAGTGAGAGAGAGGGGGTTCGCACAGGGGAGGGTGTTCCGGCAGTTGAGGCGGGCATGCAAGCGGAGGGTGTGGCGGCGGCGGCGACGTGGAGAGGGGGAGTGGGGACGCCGGTGTGGTGAGGGGAGGTGGCAGCGGCCGGTGGAGTGGCAGGTGGCTGGCTAGCTCGGAGATGGTGGCCGGTAGGCGAGGAGGGAGATCGGCGGTGTCGCTGGGGAGGTGTAGAGGGGCGATGAGAGGGGGAGGCTCGCGGTGGTGTGACCAGGGTGAGGGTGAAGAGAAGAGAGGGGAGACCGGTTTGCGTTGGGGGTTGCAGGCGATGGTGGCCGGGTCATCCGTGAGAGGGAGTGGGGAGGCTTGAGAGGGAGAGGGTGAGACCGTTGGGGTGGCTTAGAGAAGGTAGCAAAGAGGAGAGGGGGGAAGACGGTGGCGTGAGGGGGTTGATGTAGGCAGGAAGGTGGGATCGGGAGGAATGAGCAAGGTGGCTGGGGGAGTTACCGTGGTGAGAAGGGAGGTCGGTGGTTAGGGTGAGATGGCAGTGAGCTTTGGAGGGGGGAGATGGCCGGCGGTGGCTCTAGCGGTGGTAGGTGAGGGAGGGGGCAGGGGTCGTCGTCGCGTGTGGGGGTGGCTGGGTTGCGGCGGTCGACTGTGGAGAGGAATGGTGAGAGGGTGGCGGTGGTGTCTGGGCGGTGAGGAGGGTGGTGGCTTGCATGCGCAGGGGTTAACGGGAGGATGAGGGGGACTGCCGACAGCGGGGCTCGTCGGCGGTGCAGTTAGCAGAGGGGAAGAGAGAGTGAGGAGGGGAGTCTCGCGGGGGAACGTGGTATGGAGAGGAGGGGCTCGCGGCTAGGAAGAATGGTCACGGTGAGGTCGATGGGTGGTCGTCGGCAGGTGCGTGGGTGCAGGTGGACGTGTGCGTGTCTTAGAGAGGGAGAGGAGGTTGCATGGGGTTCCAGCGGGCAGGGGAAGGGGTGGTGTGGCCCGCGGTGGTGTGAGGGAGGTTGCCGACGTGGGGTTAGTAGAGGTGGGGAGGTGGCCGCGTGGAGGTGGGCTTGGTGGCGGTGCGACGGGGAGGCCGGTGGAGGGTGTCCGGTGGCGTCGGGGTTGGCAGGCAGGTGGCGCGGCGGGCTTGTGGACGTGGGGCAGCTAGCAGAGGGGGGAGTGCATGGGTGGAGGCGAGCATGGAGGAAGAGAGGCTGGTGGGGGGGTTGTTACGTGGGAAGGAGAGGTAGAGAGAGGAGATGGGTTCTGCGGCGGCTAGCAGGGGGGTGGCTGTGCGGTCAGAGAGGGGTCTACAGTAGGGAGGCGTCGACGGTGGCAGGTGTGGGGTGGTAGAGCGGGGGTGGCGGTGTTAGCAGGAGGGGATGGACGGGAGACGGTGTGATGGTGGGGGCTTGGAGGCGGTGCGCGGTCGACGGTGGAGGTCGGTGAGGGGTCATGGTGGGGTGGGTTGCCGGGCAGTTGTCGTGGCCGGGTGCAGGTGGCGTGAGGAAGAGAGAGTGAGAGAGATGGAGAGTTCACGCGCGGGGGAGGGGAGAAAGAAAACGTGAGAGAGAGAGAGATCTGTGAGAACGAGAGAGAGCCCTTTTATCCCGTGGAAGTGGGGTAGAAATAGAATTAAAGAGAGATAGAGGACGCATCCCCCGCTTGGATGTAGCCTCGGCTATAACCGCGCTGACTGGAGGCAACCGTGATGAAAACCTCCAGCGCAAGCTAGTCTTGCATCCTCCCACCTCCCTTGTCGAGCTAGTGACCCTGGCATTACGCCATGCTGAGTGCGAGGAAGTCCTCAGCACCTACCGCGGCACAACCGGCTCGGGTCGGGAGGGGGACAAGAAGCGAGCGTCCGAGCCAAGCTTGGGCCAAGGCAAAAGGAGGAACCGAGACGGAGAGCATAAAGAGCCATCTCGAAGATACTAGCGGTATACACCCTTGATCGCTCCGGTGTATGAGATTTACGAAGACGTTAAAGGCTCGGGCCTCCTCCGCCAACCCGAGCCTATGAAGGTGAAGCATCGCAACCACCGCAAACACTGCCTCTTTCACAGCGACCACGGGCACCACACCGACGACTGCCACCTGCTCTAGGATGAGATCGAGCTTCTCGTCCGTCAAGGGCACTTGTCCCGGTACGTGTCTGGGTAGAAGGAGGACTGAGGCACCCCCGAGGAGATCGACAACATCCTCCGTGGGGTCCACATCAATGTCATTGCTGGAGGAGCTGCATTAGGAGGAGATAGTAGCCGAGGAAGGAAGCGTTACGCCGAGCGGGTGAGTCGAGCCTCTGAGCCCCCAAAGGCCCTGCCGGCAAGCGAACCGTAGGCCCTGGTATTCTCTGACCAGGACCTGGAAGGGTTAATAACCCCGCACGACGACGCCCTAGTTGTATCGGTCACAATAAACCATTGTAATGTAGACAGAATCGTAGTCGACAATGGTAGTGCCCCTGATGTACTTTCCTTCGATTGTTTCCTCAAGATGGGTGAGAATCCATCTAGACTCCGCCCGATCCAAACCCCTCTTTGTGGGTTCAACAGCCTGGCAACCTATCCCGAGGGAGCCCTAAGCCTGCCAGTTACCATTGGCACCCCGCCCAAAATCGTTATGATCATGGTAGACTTCATCGTGATCAAGGGAATGATGGCATACAACGTCATCTTCGGCAGAGGCATCCTCAGCAGGACGAAGGCAGTGCCCTCCACCTATCACCAGAAAATGAAGTTTCCCACCAAAATGGCATGGGGGAAGTCTGAGGTAACCAGGCACTGGCTAGAAGGTGCTATAATATCTCGGTCAAAGCCATAAGGCCGGAAGGGAAGAACAAGGGGATCATGGGAACCACGGAAGGACCAGCAACGTCCGAGCCTGGTGGCAAGTTGCTAACAATCTCCCTAAAGGATAACCCCACCTTAGGAGTCAAGATCAGATCCGATCTCCCATCCGATGTCCAGGAGCAATATAAAAATTTCCTTTCTAAGTACGTTCATGTCTTCGCGTGGTGTGATGAGCAACTTCCTGGAATTTTCGGAGAGATTGTAATGCACATGCTCAACCTTGACCCCACGGTGAAACCCATCCAACAGCACAGGAGAAAGCATGCCCCGGAGAAATAGACATCATCAAGGAGCAACTCGCCAAGGGGAAGGAGACTGGTCTCTTCCATCCAGTCCTCTACCCGATGTGGCTCACCAATGTCGTCCTAGTACCCAAAGCTTCGGGAAAATGGCGAATGTGTGTGGACTTCACCGATCTCAACAAGACCACACTGAAGGACTGTTACCCGCTGCCGAGCATCGACCAGCTCATCGATTCAACCTCTGACAACGAGCTGCTCAGCTTCCTGGATGCCTACTCTGGCTACCAACAGATTTGGATGGACCCAGAGGATATTGAGAACACCGCCTTCATCACCGACTCCGGTGTGCACTACTACACTCGGATGCCTTTCGGGTTAAAGAACGTCGGGGCGACATACCAGAGGCTGGTCAACCAAATCTTCGAGCGACAACTTGGTCAAAATATCGAAGCGTACATCGACAACATGCTCATCAAGATGCCAAAGGCTGAGGATCATCTTACCGACCTGGCCGAGACCTTCGGCACCCTCCTCAAGTACAACATGAAGGAGGTTGCCCCACAATCTCCCACTTGTTGTTTGCAGATGGTACCCTAATCTTCACAAATGCCTCATCTATCTCTATCAGGAACTTACTTCATATTCTAAAAGTCTATGAGCAGGCGTCTGGTCAAATGATCAGTATTGGCAAGAGTGGCTTTTTCTTACACCCAAATGTGAAGGATTCAGTTGCCAAGAAATTACATGACATTACTGGGTTTTCCAAGCACACTTTTCCTCATAAATATTTGGGTTACCCTCTGACTATTGGCAGGAGGAAAAAACTGCATTTTGCTGGCATTCTCTCCTCCATCCATAAGAGGCTTCATGGTTGGTCGGCCAAGTTTCTTTCTCAAGGAGCTAAGCTGTGTTTGATTAAGCATGTATTGACTACCATTCCCATTTACTATCTGGCTTCTTCCCCTCTTCATGTGGGCACACACCACTCTTTGGAAAGAAGCTTTGCAAATTTTTTCTGGGGCTCCTCCCCTCTTGGGAATAAGAGGCATTGGAAATCTTGGACTACAATCTGCAAGCCTATATCACAGGGTGGATTGGGTGTCATGTCCCTTCGACATATGGAGATAGCTTTGAGGGTCAAGATGCTATGGAGAGCCACTCATGCTGAGTCACTGTGGGTAGATTACTTTAGAGCAAAGTATATCTGAGGCAGTCATCTTTCTGCTGTTCAGTTCAAGAACATGAAGAGCTTTGCTAGGAAATCATGGCTACAAGCTAAAGATCTTATTATCAAGCATAAGCTAATCATCCTGGGTGATGGTATCACTACCAATTTCTAGAATGACATTTGGCTTGGAAACCAAACTTCGGCCTCTTTAGTTCCTGCTGATTTGATTCAGAACTCTAATCGTTCAGTCAAAGATTTCTATACTCAGCCTAGTTCTAACCTTTGTAAGTTACTTTATAGATTCCTTCCTTATGACATCATGTCTGCTATTCAGAATATCACTCTCACGCAGGATAGAGATCAAGAAGTTTGGAGCTTGTCGTCCACAGGTGACTGCTCTGTCTCCTCAGTTTGCAAGAACGCCCTATATGTCCATAACCAGCTGCACAATTCTAAATGGAACAACCTATGGTTCAACTGGCTGCCATCTAAACTCTCAATACACTTGTGGAAGATCATGCATCAATGCCTTCCTACTGATGATAGAATTAAAGCTATTGGCATCCCTATTTGCTCAAAATGCTACTGTTGTAACACTCCAACTGAAGAAAATACCAACCACTTGTTCATCTCCAGTGACATTGCATCATTTATTTGGTTGGCCTTACAATCCAAAGGTTTGCAGATTCATAGTAGAACTGTCAAAGAACTTATCTTCAACACAATTCAGTCTCTCAGCCGACAGTCCAAACTTGACTGCTTCACTCTTGCCATTATTGATTATGGGCTGTGGGAATTATGGATCTCAAGGAATGTTGTTAAATATGAAGGGAAGAGAATCTCCAAACATGCTATTCTCTACAAAATCACTACTCAAGCTAAGGAAGTCATATCTCTATCAGGCCTCAAGGAAAATTCATACAAAAGTCAGCTTATTTTGGCAGAATTTGGTATTCAGGTTGCTGCTAGAGACTGCCCACACCCAAAGCTCATCAAGTGGTTGTGTCCCCCATGGCCTCTCATCAAATTGAATACTGATGGTGCTTGCAAATCCAATGAAATTTCGGGTGGTGATGGTGTCATCCGAGACAGCTGGAAATGTCCTTCTTGCTTTTTCTCATTTCTATGGCAATGCTAATAGCCTTATAGCTGAAGCAAGGGCATTATATGATGGTCTTCAATATCTTCACACTATCTCTGATCGACCTGCTTCTATTGAGTGTGATTCCAAGGTTTTAATTCAGACTATTACAAGAGAATTTTTCTGCCCATGGATCATCCTCCCTTATGTCAGAGATATTTGGCGCATCGCCTCCTCAGCTGACACCCTCTCACACATTTTCAGAGAAGCCAATTCAATTGCTGACTCATTAGGCACACTATGTAGACAGGCTCATGGTGACTAAATTAAAATTCATACACAGAGTCACTTTGTTGCTGTCATCAAAACAAAACAATATATGTTGTTAGCATCAAAGCTAAATAACATATATATACTTGTACTCCAGGGTACACAACATGTCGCATGATCATCCCTCATACGGCATATAGCCCGAACACCAACCTCCTAAAAGGCGGCCCCCTGCTTTGAAGAAAGCATGTCATCTCGATAATTATGCACGACCTATGATCTTGCTTGGTGAAAGCACTCTACCCGAGTCCTATCTTGATATCTATGCACGACCCTAGATCTTGCTTGGGGAAAGCACTCAACTCGGGTCGTATCTCGATATTCGTGCATGACCCATTATCTTGCTTGGGGAAAGCACTCTGCCCAGGTCTTATCTCGATATTCATGCATGACCCTAATGTTGCTTGGTGAAAGCACTCTACCCGAATCTAGTCTCGATATTCATGCATGACCCTGATGCCGCTTGATGAAAGCACTTTGCCCGAGGCCTATCTCGATATTTGTGCATGATCCTGATGTCACTTTATGAAAGCACTCTGCTTGAGCCCTATCTCGATACTCAAGCATGACCCCTAGACGCTAATTGATGAAAGCACTCAACCTGAGCCCTACCTCGATATTCGAGCATGACCCTGACATTGCTAGATGGAAGCACCCTGTCTGGCCTCTACCGTGATAATCGTGCATCACTTGATGCTGCGGGTTAGAAGCACCCTCTCGATCCCTGCCTCGACATTCGAGCACGATGGAAGTACCTTGTCTGGCCTCTACCTCGATAATCATGCACCGCTTAATGTTGTAGGATGGAAGCACCCTGCTCGGTCCCTGCCTCAATGATCATGTGCCATAGTGATGTCACCTCGATAAGCGGGCCCTCGGTGTTGTTACCCTAACAATGGGCATACTTCACGAGCCTTGACGCAAGATGAAGTGTTAGGCCCCTACCTCTGTCAACAGGCCCCGAGCATGACCGTAGAGGTCTCATGGTGCCCATCTCTTTCAGTCACAATGGTGCCCTCGGCACCCGACTGCCCAACCACTCCAGTCACATCGGGGCCCACGGCACCCGACGGCTCCACCACTCGGGTCACAATGATGCCTCTGGCACCCGACTGTTGAGTCCAAACCATGCCTGGCTACTCTAGCCTCAGCGATGCTCAACAACTTCAGTCACAATGGTGCCCTCGACACTCGACTACCTAGCTATTCCAGTCACATCGGGGCCCATGGCACTCGACTGCTCAACCACTTGAGTCGCAATAGTGTCCCCGGCACTGGATGACCGAGTACAAGTGGCATCGGGCTACTCTAACCTCAGTTGCCCAGAAACTCCAATTATAACGGTGCCCTTGGCACCCTACTGCCTAGCTACTCCAATTACAATGGTGCCCTTGGCACCTGACTACCCAGCTACTCCAGTCACATCGGCGCCAACGGCACCCGACTGCCCAGCTAATCCAGCCACAATGGTGTCCCCGGCACCAGATTGCTAATCTTAGCTGCGCTGAGCCATCAAAGTCTCCTGGCGCCCAGCTCCCTGAGCTACACCAGTCACAATGGTGCCCCCGACACCTGACTATCCAGCTACTCCAGTGATGTTGGGGCCCACGACACCCGACCACCCATCTACTCCAGTCACAACGGTACCCACGGCACCCGAATGTTTAGCTACTCCAATTATAACGGTGCCCGCGACCCCCGATGGCCCAGCCCCGGAGACGTACGGCTACTTCAGCCCCAACGATGCTCAAGCTCTCTAGTCTCAACATTGTTTATGGCACCTAATTGTTCTAGCGAGGATATCTAGGGCACCCAGCTCTCCCAGTTTGAACGGCGCCTGGTCGCCCCAGTCACAACAGTGCTTAGGGCACCCGACTGCTCCAGTCATCATCATGCCAATGGAATACAACTAATCTAGTCAAAGTGATGCCTACGGCCTCAACTGCTCCAGTCTGGTTTGGTCCGCCTTAACCCTCCCTCCCCCACTCAGTGAACACAAAAAATATATTTTTTCTTAAGGGTTTACCCGGACCAAGTTTGGCCCTCAACTTGGTCCACCTAAACCCTTCCCTGACCTTTCATCTTCCCCTATAAAAGCCACTTAGGAGCTCAAGGGGCACACACGCATAGAGACAGATTCATGCATACGAGATCATCTAGACACAGGCATATGCTCACCTTCAGTAAGCAAGGATGAACGCAAGGAGTTAAGTGTGCACAGTTGGCTTGTTAATCGGCTTACACACACTGAGAGTATGTCACTCGTACTCCCCTCAGACAGCATTTAGCCATTGCACATAAGTCCATCCCCGTTACACATAAGGCATTATGACAATGGCAAATACACCCTCATCCCAGGTCTACCCACATATGACAATCTACAATGGCCATACATACGCCATGATGCCGCACTTATCTCTGTCATGGGACCATGTGCCCATCGCTCGCCTCGAGCTGGCCATTGACTGCTCAGACCTCTGATTCGAGCAAGTTAGACCCTGGCTCGGGAATGACATCCCCGAGATCAGCCTCGACTTCCCAATATGGAGATACTTGCCCCTTTGGGATCCGCATCCTAATACTTGCCCCAAGCCATGTCTGACCCTTGCCTACTCATCGGCCAATATCTCCCCCGGTCACCCAACCTAGTCTTCCCTCGATGAATCAGACACGCCCCTCACCTCGAGGAGAGCCTTACACTGATGTTGGCTGTATCACGCATTGACCCAGGGATCGACTCGTGTGTCAAAATTGTTCAGCTTCTTGCGCCAGTTGTAATTTGGCCTTCTTGGCCCACTTGTAAAGCCCACGTGGCTCTCATAAAATATGTTACCACCTGAATGCATGTCTCTGTACTCGTATTCAAGTCACAATCCTCCTCCGCACCACCCAGTGTCTATCCAGTACCCCGACTCTAGCAAGCTAAACCTCCCAGTCGAACGCGCACGCACCTATAGCTGCGAAATGCCCCCAGACCTCTACCCATGGCTTTGGATATATACAAACTTCTCTTCAACACAGAACAAAGGTGTTCGGATTCAATCAGATGTAAATAAATATCGACTGCTTGCGGTCGGTGGTAAAAGAAGTCCAGTACACGATTCCCCACAATCACCTGTGCACTCGCTCCTATGGAACCTCCCTTCTCTCCACATGTCGCCCGATTTCTTGAGCCCACATGCTGTATCCTGGCGACGATTTCTAGTCAACCTTCGGTTCCATGGGTGGTTGTCGAGAAATCAACTAGCACACCCACACTCCAGCTAAGTTACCCTAATCCCCGAAATTCCCTGGTGCCATTTAATTCCCTGTGGACTCTTCGTAAAAAGTGAGTGCCTGGTACCGCCTTGAGAGGAATACGACTACAAAGGGAGAT
This sequence comes from Amorphophallus titanum, assembly GCA_024336825.1. Lineage (NCBI taxonomy): Eukaryota > Viridiplantae > Streptophyta > Magnoliopsida > Alismatales > Araceae > Amorphophallus > Amorphophallus titanum. Next base: position 1,391,029 of record JANBPO010001910.1, on the reverse strand, counting down.
ACCCGAGATATATCAAATTCATGTGTTTCCCTTTATCGCTTTATTCCTTCCCTCAGTCTGGTCATCGATTCCCCGACGAACAGTTCTTCATGATGAAGTCTAAAATAAAATGCTCATGGTTTAGTTTTACATTCAATGAAAATTTATCTCTTACATTTATTGGTTTCATGCTTACTTGAATGATCTAGACTGTACAATTTATAAATAAGACCAAGACTTCATATAGATTGAAAATCTGCATAAAAAAGATTGCATTGCCTTTTTCTCATATCATTCATAGATTCTGCATATATTGTGAATATGAGTCTCATGCATACCCTGATTCATGAGTGCTTGCATGAATATTTGCTTAAATCCTTATATGTCTGCATGTATTTAGTTTATAAAATCATTCCTTGACTGCTCTAAGACTTCACCTCCTTCATAAATAATAATGCAGTGATTTTGTTCATATGTGATACATGTCATACACTAAGGGGGAGGATTTGATTCCGACCGTGCATACATTTTAGGGGGAGTCATAACTATGTCTTGACAAATTTATTTTATACATGTAAAATATTACCCACTGTTCCAGGCCCAAGAGCAGGGTCGGGCGATGCAGTTGCAATAGGGCCTTCCCTAGGTGGTTCTGAAGGAGCCAGTCACATCCTCTTCCCTTGTCCGTGGTCCTCGTCGACAGGACAGGAGAAGGCAGAGGCAGGATCGTCAGGCGGCTAGGCGTGGTTTTGAGCAACGCCAAGAGCGTAGGCATCGGGGGCAGCCACAGGAGCAGATGCCAGAGCAGGTGCTGGTGCAAGCCTCAGAGGAGTTCGTGGAGCAACCAGTGGCGAGGCGACCGTAGTGTGGCCTGGTAGAGCAGCCAGAGCTGTGTATGAGGTGCTGTGGTTCTCATGCAGGCCATACTTGCCAGGTGGCCGTGGTGGAGCGGAGGTGCTACCGGTGTGATCGACCAGGGCACCTAGTTCGTGATTGTCCCGAGCTGAGGCATTGCCGTAGGTGCAGCCGGGTCGGGCACGTGTCTCGTCAGTGCCCCCAACTACCACCCCAGCGGTGATCATCCTTTTGGTGGCCTCGTCGAGGCTTCGGGAGGCATGTGGTTGTGTTTTGACCCTGGCCAAGGCATTCGTGTGTAGAAGGTACGGCTTCAATTTTCGTCTAGTTTTTATCTACCTTTGGTGTTTTTATGGTTTCTTCTTGGGTTTTGTATCTTGAGAAGCTTGTGTTTGGGGTTTGTCCTAGACTTTGGAGGTCATTTCTAATGTTGTGAGGTGCCGCAGGTGTAGTCAGGCAGATCTTTTTGGTACGTGGTGGCCCAGAAGGGCTATCCCAGCAACTATAACGACTTTTGAGGTGGCGAGGTTAGACTTTCAAGGCTGCGAGGTGGTAGCCGGGCGAGCAAGGAGGTGTTCTGCCTCGTGGCAGGTAAAATTTTGTACTGCCCTAGTGGTGTTTTCGGCATAAGTATTTAAATTCCATTACTTTTTCTTTTATTTCCAATTACGTTCGTGAGTCCCCGTGTGGGTGTCGGGAGTCTGAGGTGGTGTCTCGTGTAGCAGAAGTAGAGTTGCGCTTGCTCGTTTCTTGGTCTGCGTAGAGCGTGTGGCATCCTGGTTTAAGGAGTTAAGTTACCAGCCGAGTTGTGTGTCGTGCTGTGTGGCTGGTGCCCAGTGTCTCCGATTGGAGATGGGCTTAGATCTTGGGTTCAACATGTGAATTGCCAGGTTGTGTGTGGAAGTCTGTGCTCCAGATTAGGGTGTTAGAGTTTCTTGCACCATTTTTCTGGAGTTGGTCAGATGCGTTGGAGGTTGTCTCTTGGCAAGCGTCGAAATTTCCTTCTCGGTGTGTTGTCCTATGCAGAGTTGCATAGCAGAAGCATGGTGGGCCCATAGCCTACGGGCCCAGGATCGATGCCAGGTATGATATGAGGTTACCCTAGTGGCATGTAGGGTTTGGAGGTCGATCAGCTAACCCTAAGGGGGGGAGGTTGGCGCTTGATCTGTGGTGGCATTGGCCATGAGGTTGGCATCGTTTCACGTGTCGTTATCATGGCATCATGTTAAGCGGCTATGATGGGGTTGATAATTTGGGGCTCTTGAGTCAAGGCTATCAAGTGGAGACTTTGGTTGCCCTAGTTTCTCCCCTAGAATCATTGTGTGTGTGGCCCGTGGAGGAGCTGGTGTGCGGTTGGTACGGTGTGGAAGGCTTGACCTAGTGGACCAGTCATCATGCAGGTGAGTGTGGGTGTCTCCGGAGTGAGGAGTCGGTTGATTGCCTCCTATTTAAGTGGTATTTTCCAGGTCAATCCATTGTTGGTGATGTGTGTGAGTGATGCGGGACGGACCCACAGACTCGGCCTAGGACTCTAGACGAGCTCACGTTTGTCCCTTAGCGAGGGAAGTGTGCGGACGTGCACGGTTGAGAAATCGGCATGAGCTAGGGTGGTCGGCTCTCTCTTGTACTCGGATCGGGTCACGGGATGGTACACTCTCTCTCGCAGCAGCGGTAATAACAAAATAAGCGAGCTAGATATCCCTAAGCATGCTCTCTAGCAGCGGTGGGATAGTATTTGGTAAGTTTGGTTCCAGAACCTAAGGGTATAGTTATAGTAAGGTCCGAAGGTAAAGGAACTGATTCACCGGTAAAGTTTTGACCAAAGAAGTAGAGATAAAGGAATCAGAAGCACCAGTATCAAATAGCACAAATGTAGGACGAGAGTAAATTTGAATTGTACCTTCCATTAGCCCACCGTCCCTGGGCGCTTCTTCTTCTTCTTCGAGTACCGCATTGAGGCGAGCTTGCCTCCTACGTCATCCTCCTGCTGCTTGCTCTTGCATAAGGGGGCAATCGGGCATACGATGCTCCTTGCTACTACAGCGTAATCAAGCGTCGAGGCGCTTCCAACATTCTTCTGCTGAATAGCCAAACTTTTCAAAAAACATGTAGGCCGCCATGACCTACTTCTCCTCTTCTTTCACTTTCTTGTACTTCTGGGAACTTCCACGGTTCCCGCTCCTAGACCGTTTCTTGTTATCACGGCTCTTGTAAGATTCCGTGATACTAAATTTCTCTTTCTTGAATCACCGATCAGATCGCCGACTAGATTCTTCTCCTTTTCCTTTCATCTTCTTGATCTTTTCTAAGGTCCTTTCACATAGATAGGCCCGCTGGACCATCTCTTCATACGTTCGGATGTTTTGGGTCCCCAGTTGTTGAATATAGTGGGGCCGTAACCCATCCATGAACCTACTTGCATTCAATAGATCGGTACTAATCAGATGTGGTGCATATGGTGCTAGCCTGGAAAACTGTAATTCATACTCTGCTACTGACATCATCCCTTGACGAAGGGACGCAAACTCCATGGCCTTTCTCTCCTTGACGTGCTCCGAGAAATACTTGGCACGAAATAATGTGAGGAAACCTTCCCATGTGTGAGGTGCATCGACTGGTGGTGCCGGGACCGACTTCCACCATGTCCGAGCATCTTTGTTTAATTGGAAAGTAGCTAAACGCACCCTCTCCTGATCGGTGCACTGTATAACATCGAAGATCCTATTCATCTCATCGATCCAGTTTTCTGTCTCGTCTGGATTCGAAGAACCATAGAAATGCGGAGGGTTGAGACTCCAAAAATTTTGATGTAAACTGCCTGCTCTGGCTCCTGCGACTGCCTGAGCCATTGTTTGAAGTGCCTGGGTAAGGCCAGCCACTGTCTACTGCATGTCATCCCAATCTACGCGATGTGCCATTGGACATGGAATAAGGTACCTGAGAGAAATACAATGGCTTATTATTTCTTGTGGAATTAGGGGAATTTAATCTTAAAATAATTATCTATCTTATCCCGGCTCTACCCAATTCTCACATGGGTGTGAAAAATTTCTTCCTTAGTTCATAGGTAGGGGTCTTAAACCTTGGACTTATCCTATGACATGATTCTTTATCCTAGGTCCTGAGACTTAGATTCTAGCTCTGATACCAACTTAGCTGTCACGTCCCGAGCCTTTATTTACAGCGAAAGACTCGCTCGGGGAGAACGTGAACAGCTGGCATGGTAAGCCTCCAGCAAGCAAGCATGATCAGAGCACGAGACAATCACACATAAGATGTAATTGCACAAGTATTTACTCAAATTCAACTTCTATTCCATTGAAAAATCAAATATTCAAATTACAATCACTAATTCATCTCTTATCAAATTCGTTAGACTCAATAAAGTAAAAAATTACATAGACTCGATCTAGACAATAATGACTCCTAAGTCTTCACTCTCATTTTGATATGACTTTTATTCGCTCTCGGACCCGCCACTTGTATAACCCAAATCCGAATTCGAATCACTTCCATCTCTTAGAAAAGATTGGAAATAGGTTATGAGCACACTTGCCCAATAGGTATCTTCACATCAATATGAATGCACTATTTAAGTATTAACATTTTAGCTCTAAAGAATTAAGGTAAAATCATGTGAATGCGATAAATCAAAGTAACCAAGTAACAAGTAGAACATGTAAGATAGAATTGAGCAAGTATGAACTAGCAAGAAATGTACATTAGGGTTTATTGGGCCTTCTTCATATAATTATGAAGGTTTTGTTTATTTAAAGGCAATTTCCTATTCCTTATTTTCATCTGGGGTGCTACACCGTCCCTGCTGAATCGGCCATCCCGGCCATGACTCCAGATAGGACCGCATACCGATACGAAAATGGGTATGATACATATATAAAATGAAAAAAATTAATTGAAATGACATGTTATCTCATTTGGTCAAGTGTTCCGCCGATTCAACGGGTTTCTCCGGGTTCGAATCTCAGCTTCAACGTTAATTTTTCATTCAATTTTTTAATATAACTTATTAAAAAAAGTAAATGAAAATACGACAGAACACTATTTCGAACTTGACACCTCACGATTAACAATGATACACTTATTAACGAACTTAGTCAAGTCTCCCGCTCGAACATCTCACGTGCTGAGCCATTATTCACCATTGTGAACCCAATTTATACCCTTCACTGCTATTTGTTACCGCTAGGCATCTATTTGTCACCCTTACGGCTGATAGCCGCCGCCTTAGCATTTTTCCTATTACATTTTTCACCCTTATTCTCTGAAGCCGTCGCTTTCGACTCTTTTCACACTTAAAGCTAGAACCGTCTCCCTAAATCCATTTGTCACCTTTATTCATCACTTTTTCACCGCTGAAGCTTCAGTTGGCATCCTTACGAGAGTATTTGTTACCTTTAGTCTTGTTCTGTTTTTCTTAACAAACTTTTTTAGTTATCTGTGTCCACTGTCGGTGGCCAAAGCTTGACACTCATTTGACTGGACTTCAAAAGTTGCAAAAGCTTAACTTTGACTATTCACTTTGCCTAGAGTATTGGTAACTTGAGTCAACATATTACAAGTTGACTAGAGCCTTCCTTGTCCTGGTGTTGACTTTGATGACTAGTGAGCTAGTCTCTCTCTCCTCCTCCAATTCCTCTTTCTTCTATTTTTCTTTACCTTCAGTTTCCTTCTCATTTGTTACCAATGTAAAGTTATTTGTTACTCCAGTTGAGCATTTGTCACCTATACTCACCTAATTGTCACCACTAAAGTCCAGAAGCCATCGCGCTTAATCTCACACTATCTTGAAAGCCGTGCACAAGTCTTGTCACTATTGAGCCCTATTTGTCACCGTTAGCAGGGTATTTTTTACCCTTGCTAACCCATTTGTCACCTGTGTAGACATATTTGTTGCCCTTGAGTTCCAATTGGTCCACGTGGAAAACGGGACACGTCCATCACACGGGGGTGTGTTCACGTATTGCCGCTGATGCAACACCGCAGTCCACATCAAAAGAAATGATGACGTCGAAATGGACCTCGAAATTAAAAATCTCCAATTCCTTATTTACCCTTCCCGCCAAGTCTTGGCGATTCGTCTCTCCATCGTGCTCAGCATCTCCTCTTCCTCACGGTGCTATTCGTCTCCTCTTCCTTGCGAGCTCTCCGTCATTTACTGTGCGATCATCCCCAGTTGTCACTACTCTTTCATCACTGACAGCCATGGAGCCAAAGGATACACCCGTGCAACACTTCGTCTGCCGTAAACTGGATGTCCCACCTACATCTCAGGAAGCTACGGTTCCTACAACCGAAGAAAAAATGTTTGAGGAACCAAGGGTTTCTAAGGCCTCCACTTCAGGATGACAAGTTAAAGGTAGGGGGGTTCCTTATATCCCTTACATAGCTATTTGTCCCCCTTATCGACCTATTTATTTGTCACGCTTATCTATCTATTTGTCACTCATAAAGACCTACATGTCACCAAATTTCATACAATTGTCACCCTTAATTAAGCACCTATCTGTCACACCTAAGCTCCCTTGTCTAACCATTTGTCACCCTTGTCTTAATCTTAACTACTTTTGTATTTCTTGATCAGTCAATTAACTGAATATCTTGTTTACACATTTTTTTGAATCTAGTGAACACAAGGGTCATCGCGGCCCGGTGTTCTATGGACATTTACATGAAGGATAGGGATCAGTTAAGCACATCAATTAAAAGTAATTAAATGGCAGATCAAACAAGATGTTGACAAATAGTGTATGACATCATCAAAATAGCAGGGATGCAACAGTCTCCCTCTTTTTGATGATGGCAACACTATGTCAGATAATTTGCAATGCGCCAAGACATGCATGAGCTCACAGACTCCCCCTGACATGCAAACACCAAACTAATGCAAAACCATACTCTCCCCCTTTCTTGAAGCACTTGAAGCTCCCCTGAACAGACATCACCACCTAATACCATTGCACTTTTCTCTCCCCCTTTGACATCATCAAAAAGAGATGAAGCGAGAAATGCATGAAATGAGAGAGGGTAAGATCTCCCCCTGAGATAGAAACGTGAAGACGTATACGAGCCAATACTCCCCCTAGTTTAAGGAGTGGGATTCTCAATCACAAGAACAGATAAACAATCAAGCACAATATCTGCCCTTTTAAGAAGTAATAAATGCAATCAATGGTGACATTGGTAGATAGGAGACAAAAAGTAGAGCTCAAGTGATGTGACACAACCTCGGACCTAAGCAAGCAAGCACAATCGTAAGCCGAATGGGCCGATATCGGCGGCCAACTCACACAGCACTCACCCAAACCCATGGGTAACTCAGTGATGCCGAGTGGAGGATGTGTAGGCCAGTCCCTTGCTGGTAGAGGGCCAACACGGCCAGAGGGTCTCCCAAAGGGGTATAGCTAGTCCGATCCTAGAGGCCGACCCGGTGCCGAGGGCACGGGTAATCACTCACTCCCACGGTGGTCACTTGAAAGTCTGGGACTTGGGAGATCGGGTACTCTATCTCACTGGCCAGTGTAGCTAAGAGCTAATATTGATTGAAAAGCACTGAAATAAGAGCAAGAGAAGAGTGCTTACTTGACCGGTTTGAAGAAATCGATCCCGATCGGAGACGTGGGTGAATTAGGGAGCGTGGGGTTTACCCACGCCGCGGCGAGGAAGCTTCAACCTGCTCAAATGTTTACACCACTACTCCTCACATAGGAGGGGGATCTTGGGGTGGGGGTTAATTCATTACAACCAAAACTACCTCCATGCAGGGAGAGGCCTTTAGCCAGCCAAGCGGGGAGGGGAAGAAGCAGGCTGGATGCTTCAAAGGTTGTCGGAGTCGATTCTGTCCCTTCTCAGGAACAAAGGATAGGCAGTCGGTGTCGACGCCGCTGTGACCACTCCCGAACTCGACTTTTGACAAAACTAGAGGCCAACTCCTCGTAATTGGACCAGGGTCTTGACTGATTTTTTTGGAATTCTCATGTTGTCAGGGCCGATTGGGGAAGAGCCACAAACAGGGTCTCTGCTTCCTAGTTCTGACTACTATAGTGCCACAGCAGCAGGAAGCCGAGGCCGCCACGAACACTCCCGGACTCAAAATTGAGCGTGGCAAGAAGCTTTGGAACCGTTGACGAGTCGCCGTCGAGACGAGATCTGCGAGGATGCCAGCTGATGTCATGGTAGGCTAGGGCAGTCGAAAGAGTGGCAGGGTGTCTGTTCAGTCCAAGAGGGGACAGAACAGCGCACCCTGGGGAGAAAATTAAGAAGTTGCAGCTCCGATCGCCGAATGGAGTCCCGCTTCTTGGAGAGGGAAGAAGACTCGTTGTAGATGGCCTAGGGTGAGCTCCATCTTCAGATCTTTAGGTGAGCCAACGTGTCAGCTTCTGCAAGCTGTCTCTGGTTGACAGTCTAAGTGAGGTTGCGCAGTCGAGGGAGATCGCCACCACCAGACAGCCATGAACTCAGAAGGGGACGAGACGACCGCTGATGCGAAGAAGACTCGGAGACGCTTCCATCGGTAGCTCTTGCACCCCATGAATCGCCTAGATGACGTCGCAGCTTCCTCTGCAACCTTCTGGTTCTCTAGACTACGAACTGGTGGACTGTGTGCTGCTCCAAAGGTGCAAGGAAAGGGGTGGGGATGGGATTAATGGTGGGGGAGAGTGATGGAATGGCCTGAGGGGAGTGTGTTGGAGGTATGGAGAGGTTAAGGCAGGGATGGAAGAGCTGGAATGGGGAGGGGGCACTGGAGAGAGAGAGAGGGGTCTGGTTTTCTCTAGAGGGTGGGTGGAGGAAGAAGAAGAGGGAAGCTTGGAGGAGAGAGGGTGGGGGGCGCCCTTCTCCACTATGGGTTCCCTCTTGGGGCTCTCTAGAATGTGTGAGGGATGGAGGGAGATTCAAACTTGTCTTGGATGGTGGGAGATTATGTGGGGAATAGAGGAGATTGCATGGGAAGGGTCAAAGATCTCCTTGGGAGTGAGGTGGATATGGTGGTTGGGGGTTGGATTCTCTTGGAATGGAGGAGATTTGGTGGGTGGGGTTTAATGCACCTAGGGAAGGGTTGGATTGGGTGGTTGGGAGTTAATGGGGGTGGTGAGGTGGATGAGAGAGAGGGGAGGGCGCCCTCTAGAGAGAGAGAGAGGTGGGAAGAGAGAGAGTAGAGAGAGAAGGGGGTGGGGTTCTCTCCCAAGACTTCACACCTTTTTTTTTGGATCAAACTCAAGTCATCAAGTGGCAAGAGGGAGAGTGCACCCCCATACCAGAGGTAGGGGATGGACCCACTCCACCTCAACCACTAGATGCTATATTTATTGATTTATAGAAGAGATAACAGACATGGGGGGGCACCGCCCGGAAAGACAAAAAAGAAGAGTAGGTCCTATACAATTTGGAATACTACAAAAAAAGAACTGTAAAACTATTCAAATCTGTAACTCAACACTAGATGCCTCGCCACCATCAAGAATTAAGGCGTCGCACACGGATGTTCGGAATGCCAAGAGAATCAGCCCTGGCAAACCCTTTAGCTGCGACTGGGAGCTCCCTTATAGAAGAGAATTCAGAATTGCATTCCATAGTCACAGCATATTTTGCCAAGGCATCAGCCAATTGATTAGCCTCCCGAAAAATATGAGTAATTGTATGCGCATTCGAATGGAATAAGACCTTCAATGATTTCCACCACGGGAGGAGCTGCCATGGAGGAGAACCAATACCATTTAACAGGTCAATCAGCACCCTGGAATCAGAATATATAATGGAAATAGGAATTTTGTGTAGCTTAGCCAATCTGAGACCATCAAGAAGGGCTCTCCCTTCAGCCACAATACTAGAACCAATCCCGTAATGATAGGAGAAGCCCAGCAGAAAATTACCATTACTGTCTCTAAAACAACCTCCTCCACCAGATGAACCTGGATTTCCCCTGCAGGAACCATCCACATTTAATGCGAAGTCCACAACCGGGGGAATCCATCGAACTGCTATAACTTGGATACTTTTACTTGGACAAAAAAATCCCCACTGCATGAGAGTCTGCCGATATGAAGAATTGAGTTCCATGGAAAAATGGTGCTGATTAAAGATATGACAAATCTCCTCTTGTATCAATCTGCCCCATCGCAGGAAATTAACCTGACAGCCTTCCATTCTGTTAGCACATCTCTGTTTCCATACTTCCCACACAATAGACATAGATATCAGAAGATTCAAAAAACCCCTAGAAGTGTAAATTGCAGCATCCTTCAAAATCAAGAGCAGCCTAGTGCGAATGGAATCAGATAATAAAATATGATCATCCAGGAGGGGACTAAATTTGTTCCATAGGAAACTTGCAAGCTCACTATAGATAAAAAGATGGTCCAGATCTTCAACATGGTGAGAGTGGAAGCAGCAATTACAGCAAGAGGCGAGGTGAATACCCTTCTGCTGAATTCTACCATCCACAGGGACAGCATGGTTCAACAATTTCCAATAGAAAATGGCTGCACGAGGTGGAAATTTGGAGTTCCAAAGTTTAACTTTATAAGGTTCCATATGCAACTCTTTAAGATGCCTGTAGGTAGATTTGAAATCAAAACTACCCGAATGAGAGAATGACCAGATAGGGATATCATCCCCATCAAGGATTCCAAAATTCTGAATTTCAGTTTTCAGAGCACCATTAGTGATGTAGTTCCAAACTGGATGGAGGTGGTTGGCCATGGCTTCCTGAACCGAGCAATTATCCTGACAGTCCACCTGATCACTGAAAGAGGCAGAAAAGGACTTACCTTTGAACCAACTATCTTTGAGGAAGTTAGTGGACTTCCCATTGAAAACAATCATCTTCATACCATCCATCAGGATGGATTTGGCTTTATTGAAATCCCTGTATTTGATGCCAACAGGAAATGGAATTCTGCAATCTGAAATATGCTTCCCTCTAATATATTTTCCCCTGATATAGTTGGCCCATAAAGAGTTGACGTGAAGAGCAGACCAAAGGAGCTTGACAAAGGAGCACATTTGTGTGTCACGCATACTCCGGACTCCCAGGCCTCCAGTAGATTGTGGACAGCAGATAGTGTCCCATTTCACCCAATGTCTTCTATGGACAGGATCTAATCCTTGCCAGAAAAAGTTGGCACAAATGCATCCAACCTGCTTGCTAATGCTGTATGGGATGGACGTGGAGCTAATAGTGTAGATTGGAATAGCAGAAAGCACAGATTTAATCAAAGAAAGTCTCCCTGCCTGGGATAAAAATTTGCTCTGCCAGCCCATCAGTTTAGCTAAGGGAGACCAAGAGTCCTTAGGTCATAAAGAGCCCACGTCGAGGACGTAACTCCCTCCTGAAACTCCTTCGCTCGCAGGACTCATGCAGCTGGTGCACTATTTAAACCTGGGAAACCCTCCGGTGAAAGGTAAGGCCAAACTAAGCCTAAACTCCCTGAGCAAGAATCACTTCACCACTTGGTGGAGAGGAATCTCGTGCCCTCACCCCTTCTTACTCCTCACATCCAAGCTCTACTAACTTAGGCATCAGAGGGTTTTTCCCCAGGGAACCATCCCTGGGCACCTCTGACCCGTTTTCCTATCTTGCAGTTCGTAACTTCGTGGTCATCATCTCCGGCTCAGGACCAGCGCGAGATTATCCCTCTTCAGGGGCTATGCCATGTAAGTGGTGTTCAGCAGCTTCCTCTGCCAGTGGAAGAGCCCATCCCTTCTGTAGCTGAATGGCATCCTGAGACTGACAGTCTTTATCCTTACAGGACCTTCATTAGAGGGGAAGACCAGCGGGATACACTTTATAGCAATACCCCCTGGCTATTTGCATTGCTTCGATCCCATGGGCTTTTAGTAGGTGGCTTAAGCGAAGCCATTCTCAGCCATGCTCTTCTTCTCTCCAAATATGCTGATGGATGGGGGCTGGACCATCTCGGATTATATTATCATCTGTCTTGTCGCGGCCATTCGGACTTGGCATTGCTGGCCGAGCAAAGCGAGACGATAGGAGATATATGTTGGCTCATTCGCAAGGCAGCTTCTAGAGACAAAGTGCCTTCACTATTCTATTGGCCTCTCTCCCCTTTATATACGGGGCTAGTAGGTATTTTTATTTCTTTGCTTCAGTCTTCCAGCCTGTTCTGTTGCAATATATGTTATTCTCACTCTTGTGTGTGTGCAGTCTGGCTCACTTCAGAGGAGACCCGACACTTTATGGAGTTGATAATAAAAGCTCGGAAGCCGACATACTTCGAGATCCCTAAGGTGGCTCCGACTACGACATCATTACCTCCTGGTGATTCGCGAAAGTGAACAAGGTCTCAGCTGAGGGAGGCCGTCAGTAAGGTGAAGGAAGCGGTTACTAGGGTAACACGGGCCCGCCGGAGGAAGGCTACAGAATCGGGACAGGCAATTGTTCCCTCGCCTGTAGTGTCATTTGAAGAATTTGAGACTTCTCATGTGCAAACGCCTACAATGGAAGGTATATTCTTCCTTCTTTTGCACCTCATTCCTGCTCTGGCCTTATTAGCTAAAAATTCTTCTTTGCAGCTGCTGCCACTCCTACTGTAGTGGTTGCGCAAGAGGCTGCTGCTCAGGCGGTAGCTGGAGATAGAGGAGAGGGAATGCCCATAGCTCCCATCGAGGGGGATCTGCCTTCTCCCACACCCAGCCATGAAATGGAAGGTAATCTATGGTTTATTCATAAGCTTCCCATTGCCCACTATGTCTTCAACTTACATGAATGTTCTTCATTTGAGCTTCAATTGATATCCAAGCGCCCTTGCCTCCTGCTGTCGGGGCTGCCGAAGGAGCTTCGGTTGGGGAGGAGATCGTTCCAGAGAGTGAGCCCACCCCCGAGGTTCATTTCACTATCGCTCCTATTGCGGAACTAGCCGAGCGGGTTCCCACTAAGGGAGATGCTCCTCCCGTAGGTCATGAAGCTGAAGAACTGTCCGCTCCAAAGGGGGAGAGTCTGGCACCAACACATAGCTCTTCTTCAATAAAGCAGGTAGACTATAGTGGCAGTTCTAGTGATGAGGAGTCCCCCCCCACCCCCCGTGGAGACGAAAACTAAAGATGTCGGGGCATCTTCTGCCTACGAGAGTGATTACACCACCTTCAGCCCGCCCCGACTGGCATGGAGTATGATGCGGGACGACGGGGAGACTCGACTGGTGGACACGAACCTATGACCTAGATGACAGGACACGACTCACTAGACGACGCGACCAGCAACTGACGACCAAGTCATCACCTAACGTGGCTCCCGGAGGGACGAAGGGCGAGTGTGCAGCCAGTGGCGATATTGAAGATCTATTCATATATTGACTCGTGGATCAAATCCAGAGTCATTGTGCTCCTCGGAGCTACATTCTGATTCCTTTCCTTTTGTCTTTTTGTTTGTTCTTTTCCATTTACTTTAGTGTTCTTCCGATACCCTGTTCTGGGATCGGGGTTCCTCCTGAGGATTCAGGAGAAGGGAGACTGTGTCTCCAGTTTGCAAGTGGCGGGGTGTCACTTGTGGGTTCCTTCTGAGCAATCAGAAGAAGGGAGACTTGGGTCTCCGATTGTGAGTGACTGGGTGTCACTCACGGGTTCCCCTCCAGTTTGGAGGAAGGGAGGATTGCTCCTCCGGTTGTGGGTAACTGGGTGTTGCTCACGGTTCCTTCTGTGGTTACAGGAGAAGGGAGAGTTGGACTCTCCGGTCACTGCGGTAGCAGTGTGTGTTGATCTTGTGGGTAGCAAGACCAGGTCGAGGGATTTGTTTCCCTAAGTCTCAAGCTGTTTGGCAGCATCTATTGCAAACTGAGTCTGCTTCTTGCTTTGGCAAGGGAATCCTCACTCGGGTTGAGTGAGAGGTGGATGTAGGCGGACTGGTGTCTGGCCGAACCACCTAAAAATCTTGTGTGCCGTGATTTGCCTTATGCATTTGCACCTTGTCTTCTACCTCATTCACAGGTACTATTGATTGCTCTTTTGAACACTGGCTATTTGTTTTGACTTCTGTTAGTTGAGATTGTTGCAATTAGTTTCATTTCTAGAGAGCATAGTTTTAATTGGGTGTATTTGTAGGAAGATCCATTCACCCCCCCTCTGGATCCATATCTGAGCGCCACCGATTCTATCAATTGGTATCAAAGCGGGTTACTGTCTCATCGGATCCAACGATCTGCAGTATATCCTGCAGCTTCTTTGGTGCATATCTGAGCATGCTTTGTTTGTTACTTTGAACTATTTGTTGATTTGCCTCCATGGCTCGTCCACCGGTTTTCAATGGCTCCAATTTTAACTCATGGTTTAGCAGTCTGCGTAGTTATGTTAGATTGATCAATCCTAATCTATGGAAGTTAATTTCACACGATCCACACAGACTGCCAAAGAATAAGTCCAAGTGGACTGACAGTCATAAATCGATGAGTGGTGAAAATCAGAAAGCTTTGGAGATAATAAAAGTAGCTACTGACATGGCCTTCCATTCATGCTTTCGTGATTGCAGGTCTGCCAAGGACATCTTAAACGAACTGAAGGCTGCCAGCCGTGAAAATGAAGACCGATGCATGATGGCTAATGGCAGTGATCAAAGCAGCAACCAGAATGAAGAGGAGGACGATGATCAGGTAAACCCTTTTGAGAATTTTTCTCTAGAAGATTGGCAGAATGCATATGCTGATTTGATTGAAACACATGAAAAGTTAAGAAAATAATACAAAAAATTGAAAAAGAAAACTGGTCAGAATACTTCAGATTCCACATGTGAAAAATGTCTGGAGTTGAAACAATCTCATGATGCTTATTTGCATGATATCCAAGTGCTTAAGAAACAAATTGGGTTATTAAAAGATGAAAATCAAGAACTTGCTAATGAGATTTCTGAATTAGAAGAAAAACTCAGCTCAACTACTGATGATCAGCTTCCTACCAATAATCCAATTCAGAATAAAAAATTGTTGGAAAAACTTGAATGTGTTAACTCAGATCTAAACAAGCTAAAATCTGAAAATGAATCTCTCCAGAAAATAGTTAAAGAAAATGAAGAAAAATTTGAGAAACTTAAACAAGAGAAGAATCTACTTGCTGAAGAAATTGATGCTGTCAAGTCTGTGAACATACAGTTACAGAAAAATGTTGAAAACCATCAAAAAGAACTAAAAGAATTTGAAACCAGAAGGTCACAGGAAGCCAATCCAGAGGATCAGGTTCTAATAAATGAATTAGTTTAGAACGACAAACTCAAGGAAGAGATGAAAAAACTAAAACATCTAAACACGATAATCCTTTTATCCCTTTAGGAGCTTTACCGCTCTTGGGAGGCCTCGCGGGTTCCAAGTGGTATCAGGTGTATTTTGATAGTCCTATCGGGTATATCTGGTATCTAGGATTCGGGTCGTCACGGCTGGTATTAGAGCTATTGTTGTGTGAAGTACATGGAAATCTCAGATATACAGTTACCAGAGTCGTAAAAGTCCTGTATAATCGCCCAGCTAATGGCTGGTGGAATTTGCTGGCATTAGGTTTTGTGATTCTGTATCGTTTGGTTTCTCTGTGATGTCTATCTTGACTATGTTGTACTTGGCAGTGTTCACTGAAAGGCTCGAATCTGCGGTACATTGTTTGAGGTCTTCGTGTAAGTTGCTCAGGTCACTGTTGACTTTTAGCATTGGTGTGATGACCGTACACGTCCATATGTTATTTTGGTCACTCCAGCTTAAGTCTGTTTCAGCTCATGATGTGTTTCTCTTCTGTTAAAGTGCTTGATTAGATTCCTCGATTAAGAAGTTGCTCAGGTGAGCTAGGATTTTCCCTTCCTGGTGAGCTTTTATCGTCAAGCTTGATGCTTCTCGTCTTGTTTGGTGGAGTCTTTTCGAGATTTGCCTTGGAATTGCTGTCTTGGTGATGCCTTTGTCCTGTGTCTGCTTAAGTGTGGACAGTATTTATTCTGAGCCTGATCTACTTCTTTGCTTTACGGTTGCTTGACTTTGGACCTAATCTCTGTGTCGAGAGCTATTATGTACCGTGTCTGTCGTGCTGTGTCTAGTGGCTGATGTGTTGTGAAGGCTCATTCATTATTTTAGGATGTGAGGGTAAGCTAAGATTAGCATTCTTCCTTGGGCTTTGTACTGAGGCTAGTACTCTTTTCCCTTGCACTTAGGCTCCTTGTGATCGGTTGTTCGCTGGATCAGTATGCGTGGTGTGTTAATTGCGATTCTGATGAGTTGCGATGGTGTTGAACGTGTGCTGAGATGCGATTACCGAGGTCTTTTATGATGTCTATGTACATGCTAGAGTGCCCAGCGGAAGCGTGTGGGCTTGTTACCCACTGGTCAAGCATTATTGTTATGAGATTCTCGCTGATCAAGGGAATTACTTCTTCTCGATGTGACTTCATCTTGGCTTCATATGCTCTGATGTTGTCTGTCGTCGTGCTGTTGCTGGTAATTTTTTGGTGTTAGCATTGGCATTTGTGAGTGTTAGGGAATTTGTCGACTTGTCTGCTGATTGAGTACCCTTTTACTCTGCATTTCTTTTCTCTTGGGTGTTGTGCTCTCGAGATGTTGTCTTGGTCCTAGAGATGCATCCCTTGAGATTGTCATTTTGTGTCATTTCCCGTGGTCGTGGGTCTTTCTTGGTGAGCTATCTAAAGCATGACTCGTTCACTGTAGTCGTGTGCTCAGCTGCTGTCGTGCCTTGATGTGACCCTACTTGCAGTTGTGCTCTGTGGTTCTGTGTGCTATATGGGGCCGAAATCCTATAGGTGCTACCGTGTTGTTGTTTCAGGTGCTGTTTCTGTATGATTTTGTGTTTTTATCTTGGACCATTGTCTTGTCGGTTAGCATTGCTATGCTCCTCTTTTCGAGTAGACTTAGCTTGCAACTCAATCAGATGCAATATCTGTGTGAGGACTAACTTGATTGTTGCTTGTGGTCCAATGTCATTGTTGTTGGTGTCCTGTGTGCCAGGTGTTCCCTGTCGCCTTTGGCACTAGAGCCGATGATGTGGTCAGGCCCGACTGTGTTTCCTTGTGTAAGTTGATGCTTGCCGTGTCTGTCATTTCGTTATCTGTGATTTGTTGTTGTGGCAGTCGTGTCTCTTGTCCTGAGACATAAGCGACATTGCCCTTGTTTCGGAGGTGGCAGACTTGTGTTCACTCGCATCATGCTCTGTCCTGAGCGTGTGCTTGTGGTTATGGTCTGACTATGTTCCTCTGAACTGTGTTTCTAGATATTAGTGTTGTTTCGTAGTTGCATCCGTTGGGTTGTTCTTCGGGGGCCTCATCAGCCTCCTGGGTGGCGTCCCCAGTTCATGGTAGCGGTAATTCGATACCTAGTATCGGGTTACCGGTATCATGGGCTCTCAGTTCATGGTGGCGGTAGTTCGATACCTAGTATCGGGTTATCGGTATTATGGACTCTGGGTCGTTACATGCAGGATCCCTATTTATAGACAAAACAGGGGCTCCGCAGGTTTGCTGAAAATAATGGAGGGAATCTTCCTGCCAATGATTGGAAGACCACGTGTCAGATGGAGGATGTTCACTTTTCACATGGCAGATGCTCCAAGTTGCTTTCCTTCTTGGATTACGTGCACTTTACTCGATACGTGTGACTGCCCCCAACCGGTATTCTGAATTTAATTCCTTACAACGTCTGAGTAATTCAAACTCGGTCCAATTACTTAAGTCCCTATCATAAATAAGATATTTAATCAAATGACATGTAAACAAAAGTAATTCAGGAATTCCAGTTAATTCATGAATTATAAAGAAATAATCAGAATGTGGGAATTAGAAAGCAGAATGTGGGAATTAGGAAGTTGAATGATAAATGCCATGTGCTTCTGACAGATTGGGTGAATTCAGAGAAATTAACTGTGCAAGCTTAAATTTAAGTTAAACACAATTAGACATTATTATGCAGAATAGATATGTAACTAATTGCACAAATCTCAATGTATTATGGATGTGATGATGCATAGGCTAAATGTATGCAACATTCTGTACTGACATCAGTTTGGATGCATAGACTATATGTATGCTAACACAGACAGAATATGCATGAGACACCTAGCAAGCACCGACTATGATGCATGGAACACAGGATTGCCACAGACCTTAATGCATGGCTAGCATGGACCTTAGTACCTAACAGTCCCTGCTAGTACAGACCTTATGTGCATGTACTTGCAATACTAACACAGACCAGATGCGCATGCAACTCAACTAGCACCGACCTGTTATGCAAGACATGCTGTGCTAGCGTCGATGCATGATTATGCATGAATGCAACTAGCACCGACCTTATTTTAACTAGCACAGACCTTATATGCAAAACATGCCATACTAGCATTGACCTTATCGTGCTAGCATCGACCCTATGCATGAACTAGCATCGACCACATTGAGCTAGCAGCGACCTTATGCAAGAACTAGCATCCACCTTGGATGGGCATGATATGCAGCATGCACCGACTCTAGTATGCATATGATGCAACTAGCGTCGACCTTAGATGGGCATAATATGCAGCTAGCACCGACTCTAGTATACATATGATGTAACTAGCGTCGACCTTAGATGGGCATGATATGCGGCTTGTACCGACTCTATGTGATCACTATGAATACTGAGCTCGACCTTAGGTCAGAAAGTGCATTGGCCTAATGCATGGAATGAACTAATGCATTCACCAAAATAAACTAATGCATTAACCATGGTATGTGCAGTTGTACACCAACTGTTCGACCAAATGATGTGCACACCGGCTGTTCAATGAAATGACATGCACACAGACTTTATGCAGATGTATTGACTCTATGTGCACAGTGTTGACTTTACGTTGACCTGTGATGCGTTGACTTACATGAACAGAGTATATGTAGACCTTATGCATGCATCATATGTAATGATATTAATAATGCATTAATCATGCATAGATAAACACATATGACACAAGACACATATGTGCAGTAGTTATTCCATGTAACTCATACATGTAGCAATACAAACACTATATACAACAATACAAACACTGAATGGCATCATACATATGAGTCACAGTGTTTGTCATCATCAAAACACAAGATTCCAACATAACAAGCATAGTGTGTGAACACAACAGTAATAGCATAGCATCGTCAAAGCATGAAAGCATGGATCAAAGCGTCCAAGACACTTAGGGCATGGTGTAGTCCAGAGCATCAAAGCATGAAGGCATCAATCATTGTTTGTTATTGCATTTGAACCATGAGGATGACGACAGGTCTGATCAAAACAGAGAGAACAAACAAGTCCTTACCCGGCCACAGAAGAATTTAATGGACCTCATTGAGACCGTTAAGTAATCATAACGGACCAAGCCCCATGCGTTATACTTCACAGAATGAATTCTGTTAATAGTCAGAATTTAACGGACCATAAGGGGTGCATCATGATACCATAACGGGTCCACGACAGACCGTTAAATTAATCCATAGCAGAGTTCGATCGGGACTCTATAAAGCCATCCGAAGTGGAGTAGAAAGAAGCCTAATCCCTATTAGAACCCTCCTAGGCCTAGGATAGGACTACCTAGCCATAATATATCAACATCAAGCCTCTATAAATAGGAATCAAACCCCAAATTCACAATTCATCTTACTTTTTTGCTAGAAGTTCAGAAAAACCAGAAAAAAGCTAGAACATCATGAAGAGAAGCCATGGAGCCTTGGCCATGGAGGAGAGGGTCTCTGCTGGGCCAAAAGTAGCTAAGAAGGAGCATGGAGAACCTCAAAGGCTAACATGCATCCCTAAGCACCTAAGTTCAAATCCTCCAAGAGAGGTAAGTCCTTAAATTGTCATCAAAGATTTGGTTTTTCTGCTCTTCTTCTCTCATGAGCGTCTCCTTTTCTTCTTCTTCTTTGCTTCTTCAGGCTTTTCCTGGCACCAGACGTTATTCCAACCTGAAGTGGGTGGCTCCCATGATCAAAGAGCTCCCTCTAGAGGTCCTCTCAATCTTAAGGGCGTGGCATCTTCAGTCTTTGGTCGTCCTAGGGAAGAATTTTCAGAAATTGAACTTGGATTGGGCAAGCATCTCTGCCCTTATAGAGTTATGGCATCCCCAAACCCATACTTTTGTCTTCCCTTTCTTTGAAGCCACAGTCCTCTCGGAGGAAGTAGAAACCTATCTCTCCTTTACCAAGACTAAAGCCGAGGATGAAGATCTAGTGTGCCACACCGTAGAACCTATAGATCCCACACTGATCTTGAGCGACTTCATTCATAGTGAGAAGGACGTGAGGACCATGATTAGCCCCAAACATATCCACTTGCTTCCAATAGCCCAATGGATAACCGCTTATTGTAAAAATAAGAGTGGGAGATTTGAAGCGATAGCCAAAGCGGTGTCGGTGTGCTTATGTGGGGTTTTCCTTTTCTCCACCACCGACCATCTATTAGATATCCAAAATCTGAGTGTCACTAGTGGGCTATGGCAGGGAATGTCTATTTCTCAAGCGGTCCTCGCATATTTGTATGAAGGGCTCAGCTCAGCTTGCCTTGGAGGACCTCTCTTCGGCTCCATGGTTTTACTAAAGTGCTAGATAGGAATTAGAATTAAATTCTAGCAGAAGGAAGAGTTGACCACGACGAGCCAGACTTTGGGAGCCACCCACTCTTCTTCATTAGAGGGGCCTTCGGATTTTCCCAACAAGTTGAATGTCGGATAGCTGACAAAAAGACATGTGATGATTGGCGTCTCTTCCTCAACACCATGCCAATGGACAGGTTCAAGATGTGTCCAAGCGTGCTTCAGAGTGCCACTTTCAGAGTAGCACGGTGACCTGGTCTAGACCTTCAGCTAGTGGGGGACACTACCCTGGCGATCAACAACCCTCACCGATGTCACCTCCAAATCGGGCTACCTCGAATCAATATTCTGGCACTTGCACACTACCCTCCCTTTCAAGCTAGGAAGATAGGGACTGAGGAAGATGAAAGATCAGATCGGAACGCGCTGACCATGTGGGAGATCGGCAAGGTGCGTCCATGGCAGGAGGAAGTGGAAGAAGATGACGACCGTTGCTGGGTCTACATGAAGGAATTGTGAAAAATCCGGCCTCAAGCCGACAAGAAACTAAATGTATTTTGAATTTTTTTTTTCACTTAATGTAATGAGAAGAGTGGAATTTGAGGGTTTGATATGCAATGTAATTCAATTGAATAATGAGAATGAAAGCTTTTTGTTACATGAAAAGGACTTGATTTGATTAACCCCGGCGGACCCAGTCATTTTTCCCCTCAACGAGGAGGCTACTAGGGGCAAAAATTACCATCAACCCAGCTGAGGTGAAAACCTGAAAGGGCGTCTCAAGCAAAATCGGGTTATCCCTCAGTGCGAAAATCCGTGAGGGCGTACCGGAAAAAGCTAAAGGGGGCCAGCTCTGGCAAAAATCCGCAAGGGCGTTAGAGCTGGTAAGGAGAAAACAAAAAAGAAAAAACTCTCTTCCTCTCTACTCCTCCCTGACGAAGGCCGTCGACCATGACATTCTGTCGATGGCGACCTCAGCACTACCCCACAACAACAATGGCCACAACACTCCCGAGGGTCGGCCTACATCAACTCCAACATCGAACGCTTGGCTACCTGCCTCCACGGTTGGCCGACCAGCTCCGGCATCGCGGGTACAATGCCTCCCCAGGCCAGCCACTCAGTTCCAGTATCGATCTCCAGCTCCAGCACTGTGGCTACAACGCCTCCACAGGCCAGCCGCTTAGTTCCAACACCAGTTGCTAGCTACAGCACCGCGGCTACAACGCATCCATAGGCCAGCCGCTCAGTTCTAGCACCAATTGCCAACTCCAACGTCACGGCTATAATGCTCCCGTGGGGCAGTCGCTCGGTTCCAGTGCCAGTTGCCAGTCCAATAGTTGAGCTACAGCACATCAGAGGACCAGTTACCCAGACCTAGTGCAAGCATCCAATCTCAGCATTTCAGCTACAACCTCGTCACAGGTCACCTGGCCAGCTCCAGTCAATCCCCATTCTCCTGTTGCAACCCTAGTTCAAATGCCAATCCCAGCCCAGACCCAGTTCCGAGCTCCAGTTCCCTATCCTAGCTTTCGGGTGTGACGCCTCCCGAGGCCATTCGGCCAACCCAGCTCCAGCTTTTCAAGCCAATGAGAACTACTGATGCGAGATGACGGTGAGACTCGACAGGTGGACACGAATCTATGACCTAGACGACAGGACACGACTTACTAGACGACGCGACCAACAACTGACGACCAAGTCATCACCTAACGTGGCTCCCGAAGGGACAAAGATGCCCCAAAATAAGAAGCACTCACTCACGGTCGTCCCCGGCGAGGGAAACGAGTCGATCTGCACGGTTGAGAAATCGACGTTGAGTCTTGGGTGGTCGACTCACTCTCGTGCTCGGAACGAGTCACGGGATGGGTCTCGCACTCACAACTCACAGCGGTGATTAACTATAGCGATCTAGGTGCCTAACATACTCACAAGCAGTGGCATCCAGAGCCTATACTAGAAAAGTAAGCAACTAAAGTGGGGATGCGGGTGTACCTCCACACGTCGGGCGTGGGGAAGACGATCCTAGCCGAACCCATACTCCCAGTAAAGTAATTAATAATAATTATAGAGGTGATGATTTCTGCCCACTCCACATAGGGAGGTAAAGGGCTACACACGAGATCTAGGAGTAATGCGCTCAGGTTGACGGGCAGCACTCGGGGCCACTTTGACAGTGGCACGTGCTAGTATTCGCGGGGCCAACGTCCTGGTTGGCGGACCGGTGACGCTGAAGGCCGCTGCTACATCGGAGACTCCTGGTTGGGCGGTCTCGGGGGTGGAAGCTTGCTGGTTGGCCTCACGGAAGGCGAGGCGGCTGCCTCGGGGGTGGTCGTCAGGTGCCGCCCACGAACCGGAATCGCTATTCTGCTACACGTGACCCGGCGAGAAGTGTTGCTGTGATCAGCACCGATGTCATATCGATGCGGGGTCAGTGGCATTGGAAAGCTCTTTCAAAATACTATCACCCCAGGCCGAGAAAAGAACTTTGAATCTTCTGTGCTGGCCATGGCTGAATTTAGAAGCTTCTGATTCTCAGATCTGGGACTGACAAGGCTGACAGTGAAGTTTCCTGAGAATAGGTGTTGGCCATGTAGTAGATGGTGGATCTGGGTGTTGCACTCTTCATGAAACTTGTGGGGATTGAAGTAATAAAATGAGACTATTTTTTATAGATAAGGGACACCCTCTCAGAGCCAGAGCAGGTTAAAATGATTGTGTCTAATGCCACACCCCAGTTTAGGCATATCCTGGCCATGAACAAGCTCACCATGATGGAAGAGTTGTATGAGAGGGCCCGATATATTCAAACACAGCTGAAAGATTCCCCTCTCATGCACATGTTCGAGCCGCCAAAGCCCAGGTTGTTTAGGAAGCCAAACACTGGTGTCCAAGGTGGCGTGACGGAAGGGGTCGTTACAAATGAGCAGGTGAGTGCAGTTGGTGGCCCCAATCAGTTGGTCAACCCTAGGCCTCCACAAACCCCACAACTCACTCTCTGACCGAACCAACAAGATCAACAACCCTATCGTCCTCCCCCACAAAATAATGTCCCTCAGGACAATATGCCTTAGCCCTTTCTCCCCCAACAACAACAGCAACCACCACCTCAATGCCATCAGGTTCCACCCCTGGGAAACTACGGCCCTCCACAACAATAGAGAAGGCCGATTGGCCCGAAGAGAGCTCATTACCCACCATTGTCGAAAACACTACTAGACATATTTAATGCCTCATGGCTGCTAATGCACTCATCTTGCCTAAAGAAAGACCCATCTGGCTGCCACATGTAGACACTTCCAGATATTGTGTTTTCCATAGGCAGTCGGGCCATACAGTGAAAAACTACTTTCTTTTCAGAGATTACGTTTATGATATGAATGATGAAGGTGTAATCGACTGGGATGAAATGAGACGATGCGTCGCCACTTTGAAGGCCAGGAGACCTCCTCCCATACTGCAACAACAACAACAACAACAACCCCAGCAACAACAACAGCCTCAGCAGCCCCCACAATAGCAACCCAATATGGGCATCATTCACAATCCACTCCCGGAGCACCAACCACCCAACCACCAAGTCAACCTTATCTCATCTTTCTCGAAAGTTGGAAGAGGGCAAGGTTGGCACACGGAGGCACCTCCATTCTTGCCGCCCATCACGTTCCTAGTCAACCCCGTCGCCTCATCTGGTCAGCACCTCTTCCTCCATGAACCATGTCACAACCCCCAAGTGGACCTCATTCCTTCCCACAACCATCGCACTCTCTTATCCACTCCCCCATCACCAGTTCCCTCCTGGTCCAACCCTCCACCACACCTCTACCTACACCATCAAAATCACTCATCTTATCTCGGCCATCTACCACGCCATCCACCTCCACCATACCTTCGCCCTTACCCTTAAAACCTCTAATTATCCACTGCCCATTCGAGGCCCCATCTACCTCCACACCTCCACCCCTACCCTCAAAACCTCTCATTATCCACCGCTCGTCCGAGGCACCATCTACCTCTACACCTCCACCTCCACCTTCCAAACCTCTTATCATTCACCCTCCATCCCAGGCATCGTCCACTTCCACTTCACCTCCCCCTCTCCCAAACAAACCCCTCATTAGGATCCCTACACCTGTCATCACCCCTGCTCCACTAACCATCCCTCCCCCACTTAAACCCCTGCTAAAACCCATACCTAACCCCATCAAGGTGCAGCCAAAATCGCAAGCGATGGTGCCCCGGAGTGGAAGGATCTTCCACCGGGTTTTTCCCCAGAATAGTCAGAGCCCAGAATAGTCTCAACAGGAGAAAGAGACTGAAGAGCAGTCAGAGGAATCCATCCCCGGGACGCAATATGATCTTCTGAAACATCTAGACAAGACACCTGCCCGGATCTCCATCCTAGAGTTGATTAAGAGGTCCACGTCCCATCAGGAGGCACTAATGAAATATCTCCACAAGGTCATGGTAAATGAGGATCTCCCAGTAGAGAAGATATCGTTGGTGCTGACACCGACAAGCACACAACCGGCCATCACATTCTAGGACTGCAAGCTTGTGTTGGAAGAGCGTGGAAACGCGAACTGCAATATCAGATAATAGATCCAAAGGGGGGGTGAATGGATCCAATCGCGGAATAGAAATCGCAGTCGAAAAATCGCACAGTGATGCAGTACCGTGCCAGGTTCGTCGAGTTGGGCCGTTATGCGTCGCACATCATGGCAGATGAGGAAGTGAAGACTGATCAGTTCATCAGTGGTTTGAGGGTCGAGCTGAGGCACCATCTTCTTGCGTTAGGGTTGACCACATTGGATGCAGCGTGCAAGGCAGCGTCAGCATTGGAGAGAGATTTATAGTGGGTTCGAGGGCAGGGCTGTGCTGGTCAGGTTCAGGTGGGTTTTGGTCAGTCGTCAGTGGTTCGGTAGCAAAGTACTGTCCAGCTCTCAGCAGGTGGTCCCATGGTGACGCAGTCGGTTCCTCCCGTGCCAGAGTCATCATCCTTTAGCTCGAGGCTCAGGAAGCTGTATAGGGATGCAGGCTTTGGCGGGAAGCTTCGAAGTCGGAAGGGGCAGGCGCAGCAGGAGTCGCCTGGCAGTGTTCAGCAGCCGGTGGCTTTGCAGCATTGGAGTTCGGTGTGTGGTGCTCAGAACGGGTGTCCCAGGTGCGATGGCTCTCATCCAGGCAGGCCGTGTTCTGCGCCCGTGATTTGCTTCAGGTGTGACCAGCCAGGGCACTTGGCACGTGACTGCCCGCAGAGGCCGAGTCAGCCGTCCGGAATTCCACAGCAGCAGTTTCAGCCCTAGCATGTGCCAGCACAGTCGTAGCAGTACCAGCGACAGGACCAGTTCCCTTAGTTGTCCTGGTCAGCTACTGTAGGGAGGTAGAGATCCTGAGGCAGAGTGACCCACATGACCAGGACAGAGGTTGAGGCGCTGCAGTTAGTGGAAGGTACTCTTTCGATTTTGGGTTGTGCGGCTCGCGGTTTGTTTGATTCGGGTGCCTCTTATTCATTCATTTCGGAGGAATTTGCTCAGAGTGTGGAGGATTCGGTGACCAAGGTGTCCTGTGACATGGCGGTGGAGTTACCTACTGGTGATTTTGTGCACGTTCTGTATTGCTTCAAGTAGGTGCCCGTGTGGGTGGAAGGACGGAACTTGCCGGCCAGGCTCTACGCGTTACCGCTTTAGGACTTTGACGTCATCTTGGGCATGGACTGGCTCGAGGCACATCATGCTTTGGTGGATTGCGGCTCGAAGAAGGTCTACTTCCGACAGCTTCGTGGACCCACCTTCTGTTATCGAGGTATCCGGTCTTCCTCTTCCCGCTTGCTTATTTCAGCTCTCAGGGCTTGTCGTATGCTTGATGCGGGTTGTCAGGGTTTTCTTGCCTCCGTGGTTTTGGTTGAGCGGCAGTGTCCGGATGTAGAGGACATCCCTGTCGTGTGCGAGTTTTCCGATGTTCTTCCCGAGGAGTTGTCAGGGCTGCCACCGTGGCGAGAGATTGATTTCGTGATTGAGGTGGTACCTGGTACGACGCCTATGTCGAAGTCCCCTTATCGTATGGCCCCTGCGGAGTTGCGAGAGCTGAAGGCGCAGTTGCAGGAGTTGCTGGCGAAGGGATATATTCGTCCTAGTTTTTTCCCGTGGGGTGCGTCGGTGTTGTTCGTGAAGAAGAAGGATGATAGTCTGAGGCTGTGCATCGACTATCGCCAGCTGAACCATGCAACTGTTAAGAACAGGTATCTGTTGCCTCGGATTGATGACTTGTTCGATCAGTTTCAGTCGGCCTGTGTGTTTTCGAGGATCGATTTGAGGTCGGGCTACTGCCAGCTGCGGATTTGAGAGTCTGATGTGGAGAAGATTGCGTTCCGTTCGAGGTACGGGCATTATGAGTTCTTGGTGATGCCGTTTGGGCTCACCAATGCCCCTGCAGCGTTCATGGATTGATGCATAGGGTGTTCCGTCCGTACTTGAACCAGTTCGTGGTCGTGTTCGTGGACGACGTCCTCGTGTATTCCCGGTCTGCTGAGGAGCATGTGCATCATTTGAGAGTGGTGTTGCAGACCCTGCGCGATCACTAGTTGTATGCCAAGTTCAGCAAGTGCGAGTTCTGGCTCCGAGAGGTGCACTTTCTAGGGCACGTGATTTCTGGTGATAGATTCGAAAGGTTGGCAGATGATTTTGAAGTTGGGCTATCAACCGGGCCTGGGCTTAGGCACACAGCTTCAGGGGCAGACTAAACCCGTCCCCAGGGGAAGAAAGATGAGCCGGAGAGGCTTAGGGTACCATGAATCGTCACTCTCCATGATGGGAGACTCTGGGCCATTGACATGGGATTATCGTTAGCACTTCGTCAAAGGCCCTCTACAGCCCGGTACGATCAAGGAACCTCTACCCAGTTGCCCTGCCCGAGAAAATACTATCTTTGCTGTGCCGCCAATATTGCCAAAAGGATTAACAGATGATGTTGCTGACTGTTCGACTTTGCTAGCTGGCATGTTTGCCGAGGAAGAAGATACCAAGAAGCCTGAGCTGTGGGCCATTAATAAGAATGTGGAGAAGCCAGCTGTGTCTGAATTAAAGACAGGGAGCCCGTTTGTCACTCCATCCCTTGCTCGCCTCCTCTCCCTCTACCAAAAGCTGGCATTTGTTCCTCCTTCCCCTCCCTTGCTCTTTGAGCCTTCTATGTTCGGGTCTCCCTTCTCTCAAGGGGGACCTCTCCAGTATATCGTTATTGGTTGCATGTGCGGACAATGTCCTCCAGTTGAGTTAATGCTCAATCAGCGTCTGGACGGACACTCTTCTCCGTTCGCTCTGATCTCCAGGTGGTCGGCTGACCGCCCTGCCGATTTATCCCGAATGTGGTTCAGATCTTCGGACCCTTTCTTTGATGTCATCTTTCCCACTTTGTGCCCTCGGGCCTTGCCTCCCCCTTCTTCTGATTTCTCCTCTTGTTTTGTTATTACCTCTGAAAAAGATCAAAAAAAAATGTCAAATTTGAAACTCTCATTTCCGTGGAAGACTATGCCACCTTCTCCTCATCGTCTTCCCAAGGGCACTAAGCCCCTGCTGCTGCTTTCCCCTTAGATTTCTTATCTCCTAGGCTAGATGTACAGTTAGCTGAGTTACCTAGGTTAGTTTGTCTAGTTAGAATAGGGGCTTGTTTAACCGTTGATAACCCATCCACTTCCACGATGCACCCGCTGGCGCGTCGTTCCGTTCCCAATAGATTTCTCCAGGATTTGGCCCTGAGATGCCACGCCCTTCTCAAATGCCCTGAGTTTGTAGAGACCATTGTCATCCTGGAAGATGACGGTGATGAGATGGAAGGGGTATATAGCAATGACGGATTAGGAGTTTATGAAATCATAGACGAGAAGGATCCAGGTAATGATGAGGATAGCGAAGTGGATGACACCGTCGACTTATACGCACAAGGATTGAAGAGATTCGATGAACCATCGACGGCGGTGGATGAGCCCACCAAAGAAGTCAATCTTGGAACGAAAGAGGATCCCAGGCCAATTATTATCTCTGCTGATCTCCCTCCTCGGGTTGAAGAGGAGTTAATCAAAGTGTTGAGGGAGTACAGTCACTCCTTTGCCTGGTCCTATGAGGACATGCCGGGCCTTGACCCTGCCCTGGTAGAACACAGGTTAGTACTTAAGCCAGGGGCAACGCCCGTTAAATAAAGATCCAGAAGATTCCACCCTCATATGGCTTTAAAGATTAAAGAAGAGGTTGATAAACTATACAAAGCCAGGTTCATTAGAGTTGTCTTGTATCTTCAATGGGTGGCCAACATAGTCCCTGTAATGAAAAAGGATGGAGGAGTTCAGATTTGTATCGACTTCAGGGACTTGAACAAGGCATGTCCGAAGGACGACTTCCCGCTTCCTCACATTGATGTGCTGGTCGACAATACAGCTGGATACGAAGCCCTCTCATTTATGGATGGTTATTCTGGATATAACCAAATCCGCCTCGCTCCCGAAGATCAAGAAAAATCCTCGTTCACCACGCCCTGGGGCACCTACTGCTACGTGGTCATGCCGTTTGGACTGAAGAATGCAGGCGCCACCTATCAAAGGGCAATGATGGCTATCTTCCACGACATGATGCATGTGTATATGGAAGCCTACGTGGACACCTAGCGGTCCCGCATCAACTTTGGTATCAGAGCCTAGGGAACCAGTTTGTTCTATCAAATTGGGGTCTTAGGCAACTTTGAGGACTTAGGTCGTTTAGGTTGCATTTAGGGTGTCTTAGGTCCACTTGAGTCGACATTCCATATCACCCTTTAGAGTCGTGCCTTGTATGGTAATTCCGTCCTCTTTTATCCCATAGCAGTCTTGCATGCCCACTCGGCAGGGTACCGACTACCATCACCCAGTCCCAATGGCTGACCCTAGGGACCATGCCCCTCATGAGTTGTCCGTCCAAGATTTGTTACAAGCCCTCATGGAGCGGATGGATCGGTCCGACAAGAGTTTGAGGGACCATACCACGCTCATGGAGGGTCGTTTGAGGGCCATGGAGGAACGGATGGAAGCCTCCGACCGGACCATCCAAGGTCTGGTTGGGCGGCCAAATCCGAATAGAGCACCACATGAGGACGCCCCTGGGCAGGCCCAAGGCCCACTTGACCCTGCCCCTCGGCCCGCTCTACCTCGGGTCGACGATCGCAGGCATCGTGCTCAGGAGTTTGAGGATCTAGGGTCCGACAATGAGTTGGAAGGGTATGTCCGTCCCCGGCGTGGGTACAGGGTTCCTAGAGATGAGGAGGATGAGCGTATCATTAGGTCCGTGCGAGCGGATCCTCCCACCTTCGATGGGTCCATGGAACCCAAGGTGTATCTTGATTGGGAGGCCGCCATGGATCGTTATTTTGAGTGGTTCGAGATGACGGACCACAGGAGAGTCCGGTATGCCAAAATGAAGCTGATCGGCCAGGCACAGACCTATTGGATCAATGTGGAGAGCCTGCTGATGCAGCGTCGGCAACCTCAGATTGAGACTTGGGATGATATGAAGACTAAGCTCAAGCAGAAATATCTCCCTGCCTCCTATCGACAGCGTCTTATTGATCGATGGCAGAGTCTCAGTCAAGGGGATCGGACAGTGACGGAGTACATCGCTGAGTTCGACGAATATTTCTTGCGATGTGGGGTGACGGAGGAGTGTGTTATGACCATCTCCCGCTTCCGTCGGGGTCTGCGGCCGCACTACCAGTATGAGTTATTTCGCCGCCACGTGACAACCCTAGAGGAGGCTTATCAGGTCTCGCGAGAGTTGGAGCAGTTTGAGTCCGAGTTTGCTCCGGTCCAGCGCCCCGGACCCACCTACCCTCGTGGGTCGGATCCTCGGGCATCCTTTGGACCTTACCCGAGGGGCCCTGTGGCCCGCCCACAGGATCCTGTTCGCCAGGAACTCGCTGCTCCTCGACCTCGCCCCCCTCTCCCTCAGAGGGACTTTCCCCCTCGCCCCCAGGCTCCGGCCCCTGCTCCGCGGCCCCCGCAGCCCTTTATTCCTACGAGACCCCAGCTTCCACCACCTCTGGTCCGTCGTGATGACAAAGGGAAAGGACCGATGGTTGGAGGAGCACCACATGCCACTGGGTCACGTCAGGAGTGTTACAGGTGCGGAGGACTTGGCCACTATGCTGCTAGTTGCCCTACCCGATCCTCCTTAGTCATCGGGGACCCTTCGACTGGCGAGCCCGCACCTGGGGTGATCCCTGTCAGCTATGAGGCAGATCAGGACCTCGCTGAGGAGTTTTTTGATGAGCTGATAGAGGGAGAGCAGCTAGAGTTTCAGGGAACGCAGAGTCAGGAGGATGTTCAGCTGGGCGTTGTTAGATGCATCTTGACCCAGCCACAGGTGAGTGATGACTGGCGTCGCACCACCATCTTTCACACCTTTTGCAGGCTTGGTGGGAAGGCCTGTAAGGTGATCATTGATAGTGGGAGTTGCATTAATGCAATCTCCACGGGTACTGTAACCCGCCTCGGGTTGATCCCCGTGGACCACCCCTCCCCCTATCGAGTGTCTTGGGTAGATACCACATCGATCCCGGTCCGGCTGCGATGCCTGGTGCCGTTGCAGTTCCACGCCTACCAGGATGAGATCTGGTGTGATTAGGCGCTGAGATCTTCGTCATAGTCGGCCGGGGACGCACGCGTGCCGGTGATCGTCACCTCCGCGCCGGATGTAAGGAATGCCGACGCGATAGCCGCGCCGATGCCGCTCGTGCCACCGGTCACAAGCACGCGTGCTCCGGAAAATGACAATGCCGTTCCCCAATCTGCTTGAGTTCTCCGCTTGACCGGGAATGCTAGAGCCTTCGTCTTGGCGGACAATGTTTGCGGCTTCGTCTTTTCGGATTTTCGGACGCTTTCGCGTTAGTGCGGCCGCCGGCGGAACTGCGAGGGAGTTTCTCCGACGGCATTGCGAAAGGCCGTCGAGAAACTGCCGAAGGTCTGGAAGCCGGTGAAGGAGCTGCCAGCGAGGAAGAGCGCAATGCCGCAGACGAGGTAAAGCCAGAAGGGGAAGTGCTCGCGCAGGTCGGAGAACGGCTCGATATCGGGTGTCTCGCGGAAATCGGGCGAGTTGGGCTGAATCGCCGCCTGCGGATCGGGTGGCGCGGGGGAGATCAGGTCAGGATTCTCGTGGCTCATGACTTGTCTCCCGTCGTCGGCGGCTTGTACGGAACTCCAGCCTCGTCCTGCTTGAGGTGGTAGCCCTTGTTGAGCGAGAGCAGGTAGGCGACGAGCGACTTGGCCTCGGCCGAGGGCACGACCTCAAAGCCGGGCGGCGGGGCGAGGTCCGCGGGGAGCACGAGCGCGTCGTCGGAGGGCTGGCCGCTGATCTTCTGCGTGATGAAGAGGAAGCGGTACTCCGGCATGCTGCTGTGCGGATCGAAGGTGTCCGGATGATAAAGCCAGGCGTAGAGCTGCGAGGCGCTGCGGAAGCGTGCGCCGACGTTGCTCAGGTCCGCGCCGTCGCGGTTGCTGCCGAGGAAGGTGCGGCCCTGCCAGATGTAATCGCGCGGATAAGTGCGGCGGGTGATTTCCTTGCCGTCGGCGTCGCGGCCCGTGCCCCAGCCGCGGATGATGTCGGCGCCGTGCAGCGGCGTCGGCACGTGGCAACGCAACCCACACGCGCGTTGGACGACAACGTTGCATGACGTCAAAGAACTCGCGGCGATTCAAAAACAATTACTGGCGAACGTCGCGAGCAGCCTGAAGCCGGGCGGAAAATTGATTTACGCGGTTTGCACGTTGACACGTTCGGAAACGACGGAAGTCGTCGCGGATTTCAACGCAAAATTCGCCGCTGAATTTGAGCCGCTCGAGCAAAAAGATTTTTCCGCGACAAAATTTATCCAACCGCAGGATTTGGGCGGCAACGGAATGTTCATCGCCGGCTGGCGGCGTAAAAAATAATCATTCTGGTTTCACGATTGAAATCACAAACGCATCTGCCTTGAGATATTTTTGCGCGACAGCTTTGACTTGTTCGAGCGTGACGGCTTCGTATTTCGCGTCGTCCAATTCTGCGCGTTGCCAGCCGAGGCCGTAAAGTTCGTCGAGCGCGGTCGTGGTCGCGAGATTGCCGAGGTCGGCGCGCGCGATCTTTTTCTGGCCGATGATTTTGGCTTTCGCGCGTTTCAATTCCTCGGCGGTCAAACCTTCCGCGCGAAGCAGTTCCGCTTCTTTCAACAATTCTTTTTCGACGAGTTCCACTTTGGTCGGTTCCGTGCCGGTGTAAAAAGCGAAATAGCCGGGCGCGAGGCCGGTGAAATTTTGCGCGCCGACGTAATACGCCAAACCCAGTTGCTCGCGGATCCGCAGGAACAAGCGCGAACCGAGGTCGCTGCAACATTCCTGCAAAAGATCGAGCGCGTATCGGTCTTCGCTGCTCATCGTCGCGCCCGGAAAACCGATGACGAGCACGGCTTGTTTTTTGTCGCGCGTTTCAATCACGCGTTTCGGTGAAGTCAAATTTTCAAAATTACGGCTCGCGAGGACGCTCGCCTCACCGGTTTTTGTCCACTGGTCAAACGCTTTTTCAACCGCCGCTTTTGCGTCGGCGGTTTTCACGTCGCCGTAAATCGCGATCACGCAGTTGTAGAAAGAATGTTGATTAACATGTGGTCTTATAATTGTAACGTAGAGTCTCATAACACCTCTCCTTTCCTTTTGTTGATGGATAGGTAGGGCTTGTCCTCTCGGCAGGGACTTTTTGTACAGGGATTCTTTTGGGAGCTGATTGTTTACACTTGTAAATCCCTCTTTTATTTAATACAATAGTGGTACCATCCACTTTTCAAAAAACATGTGGTGTTATAAACTGATATACATTTATCTCATTTGTAGTTTTCGAGACAGCAAGAAGAACCAAATGCATTCTCGGGGAGCCTAAGCACTTAGGCATCAACCGAAGCGGCATCTCAGTTCCCCTTGAAAACTAAGCACATGCATGCCGTCGGCATAAAAATCCTATTAAAAAACTATAAAAAAGAACAATTCCTTATCTAAGTGAACTAAGTTAAATATTGTCAGAATAATGATAATTTAGATCTGCTTCAAGCTATTCGTGCATTCTACAATATTCTGTTATTGTTGGACTCAGTCTTTACTCTCCAGAAGCCATTTCAAATGTCCTCCTTTGATCTGCTGATCCTTACAAAAGAAATAGATTCTCAGTGCCAATTATGGTTTTCTGGGGGATGGGGTCCTGGGGGGACACACATACACACACACACACACACAACAAAAAAATTGACAAATGAAAAGGGCATCCAACTCCTTGTTTTTGGTTATGTTTGTTTTTGGACAAAAGTTCTGGGGCAATTTTGAAAATTTGACAAATGATATGTCAGGATTGGAAAGATAAGATAGGACTGTCATTTCCCTTTCTCCTCTCTCTTGGATTCTTCTCCCTGCCGGTTCCTCTTTCCGCCTCTTGCGGACATTGATTCCCAGTTGTGTGGTGCACTTTTTGAAGCCAGTATCATTTTTGGGGCTTTTTTTGACGATTGACAAGTGAGAAATTATGAAATTATTATGCGGGCGTGCTATCATCTACCTAGAAATGTGTCGTATTTATGTCTACTTTTAATGTATAACATAACTCTCTGACTACCAAAGTTTAGATTAAAAATTACATATTGATATGAAGTAAGCATTATTGATGGACTTGAATCTTTAGCTGATACTCCTGAACAATTAAATAAGCAGACTCTGTACCACAGTTCGTCAGCCTTAATGAAGCTTTTCAATGTTTCTGCTTTGTCGCACGAGAGCTTACCAAAATTTGGCCTCTGTTTCGTTCTCTATTCCCATGCCGCAGCATTCTTTGACGAATATTGGCATATAAAACACTCTCGTCATCTTGTGTTGCAGGTTGTTGGTCGTCATGGTCACTGGAGACCACAGTCAAATGTCCAAGTCGCTGCATTTGTTGGGGCGGAGGCATTAGGGGGAGGATCGCTCGTGTATGTTGCTGTAAGCGTCTGTAAATCCTCATACCCTGCCAGGATTTATAATGTCTGGCAGAGTGTGGACTGATGGTTATCGGAATTGGAGTCCGAAAACCCGTAGGAATGGTTCCATAAAACTTTCAGCCATAGGATCAAACTGATTCTTCCAGAATCCAGACCTTGGATCTCTGCTGTAAAGTTGGTGTCTCACCACGGTTCCTGTGATAGGGGTCTTTCATTGTATATCCAAGCATATGATCGATCATGTGGATAGATACAATTTATTTGTACCTGGGTTCCTAGTTCGGTAGGCTTCAATTGCCGTATCATGTACCCTCTGTCTGTCTGTTTTCAGTTGCACCTTGTCATTTGTTCATGTGATCATCTGGATTCTGGTTAAACTTGCTTCTGTGAACCACGTGAATCTGAATCTCATGGTTCCATTATATTTTTTAGCTGACAAAATGTGGGCGTTGCAGGATAGGATCAATTAATAGCGATCCATCGGAACTTCAACCTGTGAAAATGATGAGCCCTCTGTCACGTTCAAGTGTGGTTATAACCATGGACATTGGAATTCCTTGTTGATGACTTTGATAAGAACCTGGGAGTCACATTCTATGAGAACATCTTCTTCTAGGAACAAACCCAGAATAAAATTGGCTTAGGCCCAATTTCAAATTTAAGGCTAAAAATCGTCATTTTATAAGAACAACTTAAACCATTTAATTATGCCTTAATTTGCACTCTAATGGGCTCAAATCGGACCCAATCTATTGGCCCATCATAGGAGATCATTTTTTCCTCTAAAACCCTAACCCTAGATGCATTGATTGGCAGCGGCGACGGTGGATTAGGTGTCATCCCGATTTTTTCACCATTTTCTCCCTTTAGGACTCTTTGGCCGAATTCGATCTCTAGAACCTTCTATAGGCTCTATAAGTAGAGGGCTTCGATGTCTAGGGTTCTCTATTTGGTTCCTTGGCCGGCGGCGTGGGCGATCGTGGCCAGAGTCGGGCAAATTTGGGTGATTGAGGCAGTGCGATCAGTGTTTCGACATGTTCTTCTTCCCTCTCTTTCTCTTCAATTAAGGTAGGTTTCTCTCAGGCTAAACGTTAATCAAAGTATGCTATCTTGTAGATCTCGAAGAGAGCTTTCTATTGAACCTATTTTGCCCAATTTCTACTGACCATATTGTTCATATTCATCATTTTAACCAAGAGTATCCATACCTCTTCGTCTTTTGTTTACTTCTATTTAAATCATGATCACCTTAATTATATCCTAATTAAAATATACCATGCTATTCTACTTCAAAAGCTTCTTCAAATGATCATAGTTTGCCTAATTTTATTTAGTATTATGATTAAATTTGGTATTCTTCTCTGGGTCGATCGATTTGTCGGTTAAGCATTTCCTCTGTTTTAATTACGGTCCTTCCAGGAACCGCTAAGATATAAGCGGTCACGCGATAGACCATCTTCATCCTGGATCATTATTTTTTTAAAATGAATATATTTTAGTGGCCCTTTTATGACCGTCTCACACTTAAAATGGCCCCTTGATAGACTGCCTTTTGGCAGTGGGTTTTCAGAAGATAGAGATGTTTGCTCTAGTTCTGAGCAGTCACCCTCTGACCATCTCACTCAGAGAATGGCCTTGCGAAAGACTGCCTTCTGGCAGTGAGTTCAAAAAAAATGGGAAAAAAAGGTTACATGGATGCTGAACGGTCACTCCAAGACCGTCTCATATTGCTTGCGGTCCTCCTGAGACCATTTCTACCCCTGTTTAGTAAAAATGATGATTTGTTTTAGAATTATTATGTCCTATTTTCTCTGATTAAACAGCAAGATGTTAGGGTTAATTTCATGGTAGAAACACACAAACAAATTAGGGTTATGAAATATTTGATCTAAGTTTACTTCTCTTTAACCTATTGTCCTTTCACGATCATCCCTCATGTATCTTCACTTGATTGAAGGAGAGTAGAATATCATGCTTATCTAACTGATTGGTTCATAAATCTCATCTCTGCTATATGGTCTAGAACTTGTTTTAAGGTCGTGCCACTCCGGTGGTGTCGACTGGACTGATTATACTTGTTTTCGATGATTTCGGGCCATTAATCTTGGACATGGAATGCCTCTCCATCGGATATTCCTTCCGCTGGACTAGGTGTTCATGTTCTGAGGCCTCTGTAAGACCCCGCGAGCCTGGGATTCCCACTAGGACGCTGGACAGGTTGTACCCCCAAAACCTGAACCGATTGACTCGATCGAACCGCGTGAGTTCGCAGCCCAAAACGAGATTGTTCTGTCTTTTGTGAGCATCCTTGGACCGCTACTCTCAGATGGCGGCCAGGATGTAGACTGTTATTCTATGATTATGGACCTATCTTGACCGTTTCATTCTGGCCTATAAGCTAGTTCTACCCTATCATCTGTTGTTCCTTCTAGCGATCGAACGATGGACCATTTATGTATTATTGCAGCCTTGCTTGGAATGTTTTGGAAATTCTTGCAGTTTCTCCTAGATCGTTTTCATCTTATGGCAGTCTTCCTATTGACCGTTTCACTCCTGCTCTATCCTGTGTCGACTCGACCTGATGCATCTGTGTTGCGGCCTGGTACTATACCTTGCCTCGGGATGAGGAAAAGTGGTCAGAGGAACATATTAAGAAATCCACAATGAACTTTAATACTTTGAATATTATTCAATGTGCGATACACCCTAACGAGTATGCTTGTGTCTCCATGTGCTCCAGTGCTAAAGAAATGTGGGAAGAAAAGCTAATCTGTCGATCAGAGACTACGAATTATTTCAGATGAAGCCGGAAGAGAACATTTCAGAAATGGTTGCCTGACTTATGGAGATCACCAATGGATTGTAGGTGTTGGGAAAGGAGTATACAAATTCAGATTTGGTTCACAAGGTGTTGAGGTCTCTATCACCAGCCTGGCACACTAAGGCGGCGGTGATCAAGGACTCCAAGGACTTGTCGACTTTGTCACTGGATGGACTCAAAGGGTCGCTTATGATCTATGAGATTAACATCAAAAGAAATGAAGAAGAAGGGAAGAAGAAGAAGTCAATTGCGTTGAAGCCAAACCCAGAGTCATTAAATTCAAGCGATGAGGATTCCACCGAGGATACTGAAGAAGTGGAAGACATTGCTATGCTGATAAGGAAGGTGAGAAGATTTTTAAGAGCAAGAAAGAATTTTTTAGGAAAATCCAAGAAGACATTCAAGAAGTAGTTCAAGCGCAAGACAGAGGGCAGCAAGCTTACTGATGTGATATGCTATGAATGTAAAAAACCTAGCCACATGCTTGGTGAGTGTCCAGAACTGAGGAAAAAATTCAAGAAGGAAAAGGAAAAGAAATCCAAGGCAATGGTCACTACTTGGAGCGACGAAGAAGAGAAGGAGGAAGATGAGGATGAAGCAGAATTAGAAGAGCTAATGAAGAGCATGTGTCTTATGGCACGCGAGGAAGAACCAAATGAGGTAACTTCTGACTCAGACACTCTCACTACGGAACAATGGGAATCAGAATATGTTGCTCTTTATGCTAAGTTTAAGAAAATAAGATCTGAGAACAAACAACTCAAAAAGAAAATTGAGTCATTAGTTCATGCCGATACCTCAAATGATAAATGTACTAAACTAACAAAAGTTTGTGAAGAGTTGAAAGTAAAAAATGAAAGCATGCTTGAAACAATTAAATGTCATGAGAAAATTGAGTTACAACTCAAAGGTGAATTGGACAACTTAAAACTCACTCAATTCAACAGTCATGAAAAAGAAAATATTATTTAAGAAATAAATGGTAAACTCCATGATCTTGAAAATGAAAATGAGAAGATGAAAGATGACAATAAAATCTTGAAGGATCAAATTTTAGTTTGCCATGAAAAACTAAGTCAATCTGATCAAAAAAATTTCACCCTGAACAAGGAGATTGAAAGCTTAAAAGATGTCTTATCAAGATTTATAAGAGGAAAAGAAAACCTTGAGAAAGTTCTAGGAAGCAAGGTTAATTTTCAAAAAGAATGAATTGGTTATGAACCAGGCAAAAAGAAATCAGTTGAAAAAAGTTGATGACATCCTTCGTATCCTTCGTGCCTGCTACAAATGATAGGTCCTTCATGCATGGAAAAACAAAAGTTAATCCAAACATCCATCAACAAAGACCTTCTGCTCCAAAAAGGGGCAATTCAGAAAGAAACAGAATTGTTTGTCACTATTGTGGTCGTGTTGGGCATATCATGTCTTATTGCCGAACCTTGAGCTATGACAATGAATTTTATGTTCACAAGCCAAGAAATACTTTCATGAAGAACAAAACTCACTTGCATGGACCCAACATAGTTTGGGTACCAAAATTTGTTCCTTGAGTTTGTGTTTTGCTGTAGGGATGCCTCAAAGCCGAAGGTTCACAATGGTTTCTTGATACTAGCTGTTCGAGGGACATGACCAGAAACAAGAAGGTATTTTCTGAGTACAAAGAAAAGGAAGGAGGATTAGTAGCTTTTGGAGGAAGCGGTAAAGGTAAAATCGTTGGGATTGGAAAGGTAAGTGTAAATAACTCCAATTTCATCGATAACGTTTTGTTAGTTAATGGTAGGTACATATAATTTTATATAGTTTCTAGTCCAGATATACAAGTCCCAAAAGTACAGCTCAACAAAAGAATAGTACAAAGCCTTGGGGCATACCCCAGCTGACAGAAGCTGGCAAGGCTAGGACTCACGAGTGCTGCTCAAGGCCTCTGTACGACGAGGAGGCACACCAAACCTGAAAAGAAAAGGGGTGAGTCTCATCTTATTGGCTCAGTGGGGTCTCGCGAATCCCCACCACAACAAAACGTAATAATAAAGCAATAAGTAATGAATTGTAAAAGATACTAAAATAGGAAAGATAGTAAGGCAGAAGAAGACGCCCTATAAGCACACAATAACCACGCCAAGCCAATGACTATCAGAAGCCTACAAAATGGTGGGATACTACGAGTATCCAACATAAACCAAGCCAAAGCTAATCCTTGCAACAAGGGCCACAGAAGGCCGAACCACACTAACCTATCTCAGGGGACCTCTCTTAAAGTACACAAGGATTGAGTTACCAAGAAAAACTCAGTCGGTGACGAGGGAACAAGGCTACGCTGTCAGGATAGGGCTCTCACAGATAGCAAAGAAGCCTCGTCTCGATCATGAGTAACTAGGACAACGAGCCGCCAAAACACTAAACCATGCTAGGTAGAAACCAACGCCAGAACGTCTCAAGTGAAGCATCCTCCGATGACTTATACCGCAGCCTCTGGGGTCTCCCTACTCGTCCCAAGCGAAAATTGAGACACAATACACTATACAATAGAGTAAGGACTAGTCGAGGTCGTGCTCGTCAGTAGGCACCCACTGCCCCCAACTACGTGTGCACATATAGACCATCTGCTCTAGGTCGGGTCCTCTAGCCAGTTTTTTCCCCAGCCAGACTTAGGCTGAAAAGACAAGGGGCCCTACGATAACCAGCTTAAAAATTATCTGCATG
Organism: Amorphophallus titanum; assembly: GCA_024336825.1. Lineage (NCBI taxonomy): Eukaryota > Viridiplantae > Streptophyta > Magnoliopsida > Alismatales > Araceae > Amorphophallus > Amorphophallus titanum. Next base: position 1,351,104 of record JANBPO010001910.1, on the reverse strand, counting down.
AGATTAGCCTCCACCACTCCCAGGTGGGTAAGCACACTCGTGCCCAGGTCAACTACGTCTAGTGGGAAGGATCACTGAAAGTGAGAACTCACCGTAATAGCAAAAACCACCGGAGTACCACTAGTTCGCACTAATCTCGATGTACGTGTGTAACACCTCACGAGGTGGCTATATACAGACAACAAAACCCTAGGACCTCTAACTGGATGACCACTCTATGGACTGCCGATTCCAACGACACATACTGGGACCACCAAGAATGCAAAATATTAAAAAACTAGGTCGTAGGTTCACTGGGTCTGGGCGACCAGGCTGGCCGCCCACTGCTCTGGGCGGCCACAGTGGTGGCCGCCACACTGTGGCATGGGGGGCCAGCTCCCTGGCTGTCCAGCACAATGTGATATAGCGTGGGCGGCCCAACCAATGGCCGCCCAGCATAGGTCTGGGAGGCCACTCCCTGGCCACCCAGACACCTGGGCGGCCAGACCTTTGGCCACCCAGTGGGGCTTCACCCTGGGCGGCTGCCCATCTGGCCGCCAAGCACCGCTAGTTGGCTAGCACTCTGGCCGCCCAATTGGGCACTTTACAGTTCGGGTCCCCTTCGGGGAACCGCCCACGGGCTCATTGCCATGCCTACGCACCCACATTGGGCTCAGAAACCTCCGAAACACATGGGGGGATCATCCCCAATCGTAATGCCGTACACAAAACTTGATTTGGGCTAATTGATCTGAATTCGCAAGCCAAACATGCATTTTCCCCAAAAAGGCAATAAACCCCTCTCTCTGACCCAAAACACTACCGGATCATGGGAAAACATAGGAAGGGTGGTTAGGGTCCATCCCCCTACCTCTCAAGAAGAAAAATCACCGGAAACCATTGCGTTCACACGAATCCTGCACTCGCGAATGCACCTCACCATGCCACCGCCTCGGCTGCTCACATCTGCCCCCACCGCTAACAACCCACGTCGTCCCCCGATCTCGCCCACCGCCACCTTCCATCAACCGCTGGAGAGGTGGAGGGAGAGAGGGAGAGAAAACGAGAGGGTGAGAGAGTGAGAACGAGAGAGTGAGGGTGAGAAACGGTTGGGGGGGTTATTAGGTTTTTATTTTTGTTATTTCTTTTTTTAACTCACGTTAACCCCAAAATTTTTTGAAAAATACAATCTGACACAGAAAAATTCCTAGAAAAAGTAAGGTCACTTAACGTGCCACCACGGACCCAAAATACCTAAGCACCATCTGGGAAAGATCTGAAATTAAAGTCTGAAATCCACTCAGACACGATCCGCAACCCGCAAAAAAGGATCTGAAAACCTGGGGCGTTACAACATCAGACGATGTGGGGGTTCAGGTGCATGACATTTCCCCACCGATCGCAATCGATTGGTGTTTATTTACATCAGACATAATCCAAACACCCTTATTTATACTACTAAAGGAAGAGAGCCAAGGACCCTAGAGGTCGCGACGTTGGGAGGGCTTAACTCAGTGTGATGGCGAAGCGACAACAGCACAGTAGGGATGAGGGAAGGCTAGGAGACTGGTCTGAGTGTAGGCATTAGAGAGTGTGAAGACTCCAGGTTTATGGGGGTGAGACATTGGCTCAGGAAGTGGAACGATGGATACATGCTTGACTTGGAGCTAATAGGTTCTGGCTCAGGTGTAGAGCTGCTGGTGTTGGCTCGATTGGGAGCAGGTGCTGGCTCAGGTGTGGAGCTACTGACGCTAGCTTGGCGAGGAGCAGGTTGGTGCTAGCTTAGGTGTGGGGTCCATTTCATTGGCCGAGTAGGGGCCGAGATGTGAGGCAGACGACAGTCCAACCAACGGTGCTGAGACTGACGGCCAGTGAAGGTGGGAGTCAATTCCCTGACTGGACTTCATTGATAGAAGCTATGAAAGGCTTTATATGGGGCATTGAGAGCCCTATTACAAGTTGTGTGTAAGTCACAAGACAATTCCATCATTTATACTGGTCCCTAGGTCATTGCATTGTTACGTGGGTATTTTCACCTTTGTACAAAATGTTGGTTGAAGGACTTGTGATTCACCAAGGCGCCGCTCGAGGGGCATCGCGATGTACCCTCAATATGTGATGATGCCTAGTCATGATATTGCTTGCAAGTTCCTTGACATTTACCTCTCGGGTGTTGTCGCCTGTTGTCATGTGCCTCACTCGAGTGAGGAGCTGATGGGCTTGGCTCGTGTGGAGCAGTTGGGCACAGCCCATGCAGAGTAATCTGGCATCGACTTGGGGTGAGCAGTCGGGTGATAGCTCGGGTGGAGCAGTCAGGGACTGGCTCTGGTGGAGCAGTCGGGCATGGGCTCGAGTGAAACTGTCAGGCACTGGCTCAGGTGGAGCAATCAAAGACTGACTCGGGCGGAGCTATCAGGCTCCGACTCGAGCAAAGATATTGGGCACCAGCTCCGGCAGAGTTTTCGGGCACCATTAAGACTGTAGAAGTTGGGTGTCATTGGAACTGGGGACGCCGGGTGCCATTGAGATTGGAGTAGTCGAGTGACGTGGGCACCGCTGTGACTGAAGTTGTAGGGTGCCGTAAGCACCGCTGAGACTGGGGTGGTTAGATGCCATTGAGACTACAGAAGCCAAGTGTCATTGAGACTGAGGCAATTAGGTGCCGTGGGTACCGCTGTGACTGGAGTAGTCGAGTGTCATGGACACCGCTGAGGCTGGGATAGTCAGGCACTGTTGAGACTAGGGCAGTTGGACACGGATAAGACTAGAGTAGTCGGGTGCCATGGGCACTATTGTGACTGTGGTAGTTGGGTGCTCTGGGCACTGCTATAATTAGATAGTCGAGAGTCATGGACACTGCTGAGGCTGGGGCGATCGGGAGCCTTTGAGACTAGGGCAATCAGGAGCTATTAAGACCAAAGTAGTCGGGTGTCTTGAACATCACCTAGACTAGTAAGGTGCCATCTGTGGGTTGTTTGATGAAGATGGACATAGCCGACGCGATAGCCACCGGATGACTATCAGGGCTTGAATGTGGTGTAACGACCCAAGATCCAGATACCGGGAAATACCCGATACCATTCAAATCTTAGCCCACTGCCCACGTGCCGGAGCTGGCAACTACGAACCTCCGTGTTGCACCTTCGAACCTCGAGGAGGAATCACAACACCTGAAAAGCAGGGGGTGAGCCTCATCTCATTGGCTCAGTAGGGGTCCCACGGAACCTACCACAAAACAACGACGGTAAAGAACAGCGCTAACAAGAACAATAATAGCAATACTAGGAGTAGCAATGACAACAATGATGGTGGAATGAACAACTGTGACACGAATCCCTAAACACAGTAGCCGATGAAACCATGGCTCTAAAAGCTACTCCTAAAGATACTGAAAACAAACCCCGATCTCCTAGTCGGGGAACTACCAAACTAATGGAAAATCCTGACTAGACCGCCAGAAGAAATGCCATGACAACTCTGTCGTGGACGCCTACCCTCACAAGCAATGACCAACCCAAGACCATGCAGTCTGGGGAAACAGTCACGACCTCATAGTCATGAACCTTACATGATGTGACACAACAAAGGAGGGTGGACAGTAATTGTGTAATGGGGTCCTCGGACCTATTACGCAAGCACATACAACTAGCAAGTCTTCGGTAGTGGCCGAATCCACCGGTGTGTGGGGGGGGGGTGGCGGGGTTTAGTGCAGACAGATTGTGTAGTCCGGGGGGGGTGCAATATAATTTTCTTATAATGAATGTCAAATATATAGATGCTCCCATCTCAAACTGCTCATATTAAAAGCAATATAAACTTCATTCTCAATATGATGAACATCCGAATCCAACACTGCATTCAATGGATTGCATGGTCCGCAGATTGACCAATCCAGATTGGAATCAGCAATGACCAATCTGACCTAATCCTCAAAAGTGATCCTGCTTGCCAAAAAAGTACCTTATATATATATATATCAACTTAATGGATCCAACTCAGGCCAAATTGCCCCTTATCAAACTGAAATCCACTAGAAAAGACATGGACCAGCTGATTCTTTTGTGACTTAGTCGATCTTGGCCCATTAAGATTTGAGTAAAAGAGGGGTGAAAATTGTAAAAAGGAACCTCATAAAGATTTAAGTAAAAGATCTTGGCCCATCCAGCCCAGATTGGATTGGAATCAGTCATGTTTGATCGGATTCGAAATTCCTTGACAGGATGGATAATTGTATATGCCTGTATGATGCACATGATCCCTGAAGGATAAAGCATGCTCCCAGATTGACGAAGATTTCACATTTTCCGGGCTAAATAACCTAACACAATAAGCTATAGTAAGAGCATCTCATGGCAGTCCTGTTGCTCTGAAGAGAGTGGATTAATATCAACTAAAAATGGTTACTAGAGAGTATCAGCAGGCAACTTTCTGAGGAAATATGAAGTTCACCCTACACAATTGTACACAGCAACTCGATGTAGCCACTGACGGACTGCTCTCTATCACAAGCCTCAACACATCAATTTCGGGCAAGATAGGATCAGCTATGGTTTCGCAGATTCAGAAATAGCAGAAGACTGACTTTCTACAATGCTAGCCTGTCCATCCAAATCCTGCTTCAGCTGGACCAAGCGGTCCAATGGATTTCATTTGAAGTACCAATTTGTAAAATACATAGCATCATTTCCAAACTGCCCTTTTTGTTGAAGACTGACACCATTATTTCCATTGCAATCATCTCTTAGCTAAAAGAGTGGGAAAAAATAGATACATTCTGAAGTTCTTCCACTAGATGGGCAATGTTTTTACATATTTCATCATTACAGAGGTTCATCGAGTATCTCAATATCAACCACCCCTCTTATTCCAAATAATTTGGTGCCACGTGAGAGAAGGGAAAAATAAGATGCCGAGTTGAGTCAGCTAACAATAAAGCAAACACGTTTTTAAGGTAAATGTCTTCTAAGAGAATCTAATTTAAATGCAATCAACATGTACTTTCTCACCCCCCTCTCATCCTGAGTTATGATCAATGCACATTCTATCTCAAAATTGGTTGCATCATTTAGGTAAAATCTTTATAATATCAAGGCTTCATAGTCTAAACGTAATCTTACGGCAGCCCTGTCACAAATAAAGTGGCAGAGAATCCTTATAGTAAGTCAACCAGGAATAATGAACATTACTCCCAATATCTGATTTTCAACCCTACTCCAATATCATTATCATTAGAGTGTTATCTCATTATTTGGGATCGGTTACATGAATATTGAGGATGGTAAAATCAATACGGCCCACATGCGGCCCGATAATGCCAGGCCCAAGTCGGCCCAAGATCTGCACGGTGCAAAGCAGACTATCGACAACTAGCGGCCCACGCTGGGCAGCCCAATACAGATGAACAAAGGATTCGTCATCCCACAAGAGACATTGACCTGGGCATCTCGGACGTCAGATGACCATCCGGCGACCGAACATTACTCCCACCATCGCCGGCCTCTACTCCAGTAAGGGCGAGCACGCACCTAGGGTGCCATAAGACTCGGCTGAAGACCGCATGGCCCAGATAAATGGGCACACAACGGAAAACTCTCCACAATCGCGGAGAGACGTTATCCCACAACTCACGTCTTTCCCTGTAAAGGGATGGATCTCCACCACCAGGACAAATAGAGCCGCAGGTGCATCGACCTGTCCAGGGACCTGCACCGACTTGTCTAGAGACTGCACCCTAGGTGCATCGACCTATCCAGGGACCTGCACTGAACTATCCTAAGACTGCACCGACCTAGACAGGGACTTGCACTGACCTATCCAGGGACCTGCACTGACCAATCCAGGATCCCGCACTGACCTATCCAGAGACTGCCCCCATGTGCACCGACCTATCAAGGGACCTGCACTGACCTGTCCAGAGACTGCCCCCATGTGCACCGACCTATCCAGGGAACTGCACTGACCTATCCAGGGACTGCACTGACCTATCCAGGGACCTGTATTGACCTGTCCAGAGACTGCCCCCAGGTGCACCGACCTATCTAGGGACCTGCATTGACCTGTCCAGGGACTGCACTGACCTATCCAGGGACCTGCACTGACCTGTCCAGAGGCTACCCCCATGTCCACCAACCTATCCAGGGACCTGCACTGACCTATCTAGGAACCTACACTGACAAGTCTAGAGACTGCCCCTGAGTGCACTGACCTATCCTGGGACATGCACTGACCTGTCCAGGGACTTGCATTGACCTGTCCAGGGACCTACACTGACCTATCCAGAGACTACCCCCATGTGCACCGACCTATCCAGGGACCTGCACTGACCTGTCCAGAGACTGCCCCTATGTGCACTGACCTATCAGGGACCTGCACTGACCTATCCAGGGACTGCACTGACCTATCCATGGACCTGCACTGACTTATCCAGGGACCTGCACTGACCTATCCAGAGACTTCCCCCATGTGCACCGACCTATCCAGGGACCTGCACTGACCTGTCCTGGGACCTACACTGACGCAGTCAATGCAGAGACCCTAAACTTTGACAGAAACTCAGAGGAACCTCACGAAATCTTGTAACTCGATGGACAACCAGAAAATAAACACAGTAGTCAATCCAATATACCCTTAGTCCCTCTTTAAAGTATAGAAACTATTTTGAAATCGATCTAATGCATCGTTGACCCCTAAGATTTGAGATTAGGTGCCTACCTTTGAAATGTTAGACCGACGATCTGGGAATGACATCTATACCCCATATCCACCTAAAGCTTTTCCCCCTCGAGCCCGGGGTGCTGCGGTTCATCCTCCATGCGTCGGATCGTCCACCCACGCACCAGATTGTCCACCCACGCATCGGATTGTCCACCCATGCACCGGATGGTCTGGCCACGAAGAGATGAGGTCCCCCACTCTCTCCTCACACAAGAATTGTGGAAGGTGGCGGAGGGTTGATGAGAATGATTGCTAAAGGCTTACCACCCTTGAAACCCACCTCCTTATATAGTTTTCAAGCCTCCCAATGTTCTACCCATGACCTACAAGGTTCCAACCTGCTCACAAGATCGCTAGTTTGAAGAGGAGTTAATGCCAAGCACCCCTTCGGGTTTTAACAGGTGTGACCCTTCGACTGTCGGTCATAAGTGCTAGTAGGCGTGCTCTTCTATTGGGAATTAGGTTGGGACATCTTCATATGAAATCAAGAGGACTTCTTTATCTAACTTTGGGTCATACTTTCATCGGGTTTCATCAATCCCAGCCTGAGTTATGATTTTTCAAATATTAACATTCCTTTTCCCCTGTTCCAGTCGTGACCTTTCAGTAGCCCAAGGTAATTCGGGTATAACTCTAGTATCTAGGTGGAATTAGGCCTCGACCTCAACACAGAAGATGTGGCTAAAATTTCATTAAAAATTATGGCCTTAATGTCAGGTTATTTCATCACCCACAGAAGAAGTTATGAATTTTCCATTAATTACATGTAAATTCGCCCAATAGTCACACCTCTTCGTGATAGTTGGTAGTAAAGGGCTCAGAACCTTAGATTCTGGTGCGAATTGGGTTTCCACCTCAACATAGGAGTTTGGGTTAAGGGCCCAATCTGTCTAATGGACCAAGTTTATTCTTATTTGAGTAACTGTGGGCCAAGATATCCTTATTTCGACAATGTGTGCACACACCAACCGCTGCCTAGGGTTAGGTCTCTAGCTAGTTCCCCCCTAGGACGCTACGGTAACCACGGGGGCCCACGATAACTAGCCTAAAAATCGTTACTCGAGAAATGCCCCTCCACCTCTCCCAAGTTGGCCGACACTAAGGTCACTGCGCTACGACTAGTGGCTCCATCACGAGGAAAGAGAAAGTAACTCCATTGGGACCAAAAGATGTATTTTTATTCATAAAATAACTTAAACTAGGTGAAGAATGCATTAGAATAACAGTTCATTACTCTTGGGATAGCGGAGAGCATAACGGATCAGAGCTGTCCCGTTATGGAACATAACAAATCAGTTCTGGACCGTCATATGGAATAACGGATCAGGTGGGGTGTGTTATGCCGACATGGCGTGCCTCCCTTCGTCCGTCATTCTCATCGCCTATATTCCCAAACTCAGTGGCCATGGCAAGTCAGTGTGGGTGCATTATGTGAGCATGGTGCACCTCCACTGGTCCGCTATGGCGCCCCGAATGATTTTTGTGAAGTTTTACTACTTAGAAACCATGGCGGTCTACAAGGGGTGTGTTAAAGTCACCCGAACATGAAAAATCCACAGGAAACCCCTGACCATAACGGTCGCTCGAGGGGGCATTATACTAATGACCTTCCTACGGAAAACACGAGCATAACAGACCAATGGTGGTCCGCCATGTGACTATAACGCGCTAGAGGCGGTGCGTTAAGCTCATGACTATCTCTGGTGCAACCGCCATGTGAGCTGGGTGACGAACGGGATCAGTTTGAAATCGAACCGTTCCCCGGTCGATAGAAATCGATGGGCAGACTTCTAACCAGTAAAGGCAACAGATTGGTACGGCAAAAAGGGAAATGTTCAACAATAAAGTCAAGAGGTACAAAGAACTATGTCACACAGTCCATGAGGGAATGAAAGATTATGATTATCTCTATCATCATTAGAGCAATAGCTCAATATATATAGAAGTGCGATTAGGAGTCTAGGACGTCTCCTAATATAAGAGGGACTAGGACATCACCCAAGAAATGCAGGGGCATATATAAAATAAACCAAAAGGGCAAATCTCACAGAAAGGGGCATACATTATCTCTCTAGGAAACTAAAGAATAGCCGCAAAGCATAAAAAGAATTATGCAAACAGATAGAAGATCAACAAAAAAATCCCAAAACTCCCTCAAGAATTAACGTGATAAGATATATCATAATTCATTGATAAATAACAGTAAAGGGATTCACAACAACATAAAGGTAAAGAATATACAAGGCAAACAAAACAATGATATTGCCTAATATAAAAGGCATGGTTTCCACTATGGCCAATGGAACCTTTAAGAACGATAATCAGAATCTGTCATATTTATACCACAGATTCATATTCATGCCCTATTAGCAATTAAACCCCAAGTGATAACCAGAACATGTAATTCTTGGGCTTGCATGCATCAACAAGTGAGAAGAGTACATACACAGAAACACAAGTTTTATACAAGCTTACCTACAATAAACATAACCAAGACCTCCACATTTATGACCCATATGGAATAATTATTCCACATTTGCCCAAGTTCCAAGAACTAGGCCACTGTCATGGTTAACGACCCACAGTATGTTCAAGGCCTTGCATGCTTTAATCTGTCCCAGGAATTTGCTTGCACAAGGGATTTGCCACATGGCAAAATGTAAGTCGTAATTCAGAATATTTGTATCACTGGCTGCCAGCAAATCTGCAACATCTTAGCTCAGTGCTTCTGAGAAGAGCAATCCAATTAAAAGCATCACTTACCACTAGGCTCTGGCTCAGATAGTACGGGTTGGGTAATTGGGCATGGAATGCAGAATCGGCCGATCCCGACCCAGATGGCCCAATTCAGGTCGGGATCGGCAGGGGTTGATCCAATTCTAGCTCCTAAACCATTTTTTTTGAAAAGTGGATAGCGCCACTGATGTATTAAGAAAAGATTTTGTAGTTAGACGTTTGCTGGAGTTGTGAAGGAGGCCACTGGGCTGAAGCTTAACTTCATCAAGAGCATACTTGTTGGGGTTACATGGAAGACATGGCTCTTCAGAGGGCGGCGTGCATTTTAGGCTATCACTTAGGAGCTTTTCCTATCTCCTACTTGGTTCTCCCTCTGACCCTAGGTGTCCTGCGATGTGTTGATTGGTTTCCAATCTTACAGAGATATGAGTCCGGGTTGGCTGGTTGGAAGGCTTGATTACTATCTTCTAGGGGCATATTGGTACTTTGCAGATCAGTTTTGGAAAACTTTCTTATCTATTTTCTCTTTGTGTTTTGGATCCCGTAGACAGTGGTGAAGAAGATTGAGTTTATTCAGGAGAGATTCTTTTGACATGGGAGTGGGGAGAGGTGTAGGGGTTGGTATGATATCAAATGAGATAGGGTGGCTGCTAGTAAGGAAGAGGGAGACCTGGAGATCAAGGATGTGAGAGACTTTAATCTGCCTCTCTTGTGTAAGTGGCTATAGAGGCTGGGGACAAGAGATGAGGGGGTGTGGACGCATGTTATGAGGTAGAGATATTTTGGCAGGAGGACAGTTTGGGATATGGATTCAGTAGCACAATCTCGGACTTCACCGATTTGGCGAGGCATTTTGACTTGCATGGATGTTATCTTCTCCGACATGCGGGTTCAACTAGGGAAAGGCGACCGGTGCCTTTTCTAGAAGGATAGATGGTGCGGCGACTTCACGTTGGAAGTTTTTTTTGCTAGCCTCTTTGCAGATTCAGCTGACCCTTCGGGGTTAGTCGCCCAGTCTTTTGACTCCCACCTTTCAGGAGGCATCAGGGTATCGACCTTCAGGAGGAACCTCAAGATCGACGAGATGGTGAAACTTCAGGACCTTTTACTCTTCCTCCTTACCTACGCTCCTCATTTCGACATGGAGGATGTGTAGACCTAGAGGTGGGGTAGGGAGGGATCTTTCTCAGTGAGTTCAACTTACACCTTCATCTTTGATGGAGGGGTGCGCCATTGCCTTTCCCCTCATGTTTGGAGACCCCGGAGTCTGTTGAAGTGAAGGTCCTCGTATGGAGGATTTTCCACAGGAGCTTACCCACTCGAGATAGGTTACTACTGTTACTCCCCGGTATCCAACCGACTTGTGCCTATATGGACAGGAGGATGAGACCATGGATCACCTGTTTGTAGGCTGCTCCTACTAACAGGAGGTGTGTGAGGGGCTTGCTACGACAGCCTGTTGTGTCCTTGGCCGGCAGAGAGAGGTGCATCACTTCATTTCGATGTGGGGTAGGAGGTGGCCCCTTAGAGGTGATTGTATTGTGTGCTGGCTGATTCTGCACGCCACTCTTTGGTCTTTGTGGGGTGAACAGAACAATAGGATCTTTTGGAAGGAGGATAGAGTTGATGAATCTCTTGTTTCTTTCATTTGTGACAGAGTGAAGGAATGAGCGGAGTTGCTTTGTAATGTGAATTCTCTCAACTCCTCTCTTTTTGTTTTGTTGGGAGGTTAGAGTGTCCCACACCATCTTGGTGTGTCTTTTGTACATGGATTGTTTTGGGAGTTCATTGTGTTTACTTGTACATCCCCTTTTTCTTTTAATACAACAGTGGTACTACCCACTTCAAATAAAAAAAAAAACATACAATGTTAGCTACCTCTTGAATCAAATCATTAATAATGCCCTAACTGGTGAGTTAGAGAAGTTCTCTTTAGAGAATTTGACCTTCAACCTTCTCACGCCAAACACAATCATTGGACATCTATGTGGTGTATGATTTCCAATCTAGGCTGTGGCTGAAACTTTGCCTGAAACTTATAGATTCAAAACATAGATTCAAAACATCTATGTGGTCCTTACCCATTTGCTACTGAGAGCTTGGACTACAGCCACAGAGAATATGTGGTGGATGGGATACGTTTTGGAAAGTAACATGTATTATCGTTGACCAATCACTAAAGGGCTGATCTATGTGTAAAAAGTATGGAAAAATTGGGAAAAGTTGAAAATCTAAGAAAAATAAGGAAAACCACTCAAATAAGTTGATTTGAGGGTCAAATTGAGACATTACAAGGTAATATGAGATGTACTCAAAATGATGTCAATTTTGGCGTGTCTACAACTACCGTCTACCGAAAGGGCCACGACAACACTGTTGGTAACTCAACCTTCACCAGCATTGGGTCTACCACTCAGTAAACACAACATGGCCAGATGCGTCCACCAACGTCATATACTATGCTAAGGCCTCAAATGAGCACACACTACTCACACCTGGTCCCAGGAGGAGTAAAGGAGGCACACACACACACCACACCCTCGGACTAGTTGGGATCCACACCTCTGCGCTCATCAGCATGGCTGTGTCTAGCTACTAGACACAAAGTGTACGCCACTGCATCCATCAGTAAAGTACTCTTAACCCAACTAAGGTACGTACACTCAGGTGGTCCCACCTTTGGTAAGGAGCGTTGTATGCACTGGGCGGTCCCGCCTGATCCAACACGATCGGCCACTAGGATACTCCACGGTCTCGCAAAGTCCCACCAAGCTCTCACATTTATGGTCCCGTGATAAGCTACCTCAAAACACGATCAGTCACGATCTCCCCGAACCACGAGACAGTAATGCCCCACACGCAAAACACAGAGCACCACGGCATAACGCCACGAGGTGTTAAGGAAATAACCCCAAACCATATAGCCAAACTAGTGGGCACCGGCCCACTAACTCACCTAATTAAAAACCACCCAACCACGATCATGGAACTCATGTGGATATGACCCTCCAGGCCATTGAACTCATGTGCTAATGGACTCGCCATAGGCACGCAAGCCACTTGAAGACTATGCCACAATTGCATAGTCAAAACCCACCATGGGGAACCCATGAACTCACAAACCATGCGGCTTAATCTTCGGGTGACCATCACCCTCACAAGGCTGAAATGGCCCATACGGGCCAAGTACCCATTTTTATGTTTGGGGCGAAAAACCACACAACCGGGGCCGAAACGGCCATTTAAAATGTGAGACAGGGGAGTTCGGTCAATCGGCCTAGGCTGGTCGGTCGACCAAGTCTACCAGGAGCAAAAGCCCTAACAGCAGGTCGACGCACCCTTCACAGGGCATTGACCTCACACTGGGTCGGTCGACCAAACCAGGGGGTTCGATCGACCGAACCAGTAGAGCTAGTTCTTGGCTCTGCCAGAATCGGTCGACCAGTGGGTCGATCGATTCTGACGACCAACGCATGGGGGTGATGGGGTCTATTCCACGCTTGACCCGCCTCCAAAGTGAGCGAGAAGCCAGGGGAATCGATCCCCGACCTCAAACACATCCAATGGGATCCAACGGGTCGTGAAACAGTGATCAAAACCTCAAATCCGATGCTCACCCCAAAACATACTTAAACCCATCCCAAACAAGAACAAAACTAGCTCTCGGCCTCACCACAGCCCATAACCATGAGGAAAAGATGAAAAATAAAGGGGGAAACATTCCCCAACATCTAGTCTACCAATCCACACAAAAATCATCGCCTAGATCGGCAAAATCGCCACTCGTTCTGAAACCTGGAATTTCCCACGGCTAAAAAGAAACCCACTCATTCTCGCACCGATCAACATGAAAATGTAGAGAAATAACACTGGAAGGGTAAGGATCTATCACCCTACCTCTCACAAAGAAACCGCAAGGAATGGATGCCGTTCCAAACTCAAACCGTCGCGATCGACGGTCGGTTCCTCCCGAAAATGAGAAACCACCCCACCATGCCACTGCCTCTCGATCTGAGCTCCAGTCCTCGCCGATCCTCACTCTGCGATGCCCTCCACCTAGTTATCGATCCTCCCCATCAGCTGCCAAAGAAGAAGAGGGAGAGGGGGAGAGAACGGTAGTGAGAGGGAGAGAATGGGGGGAGGGGGAGATAGTGAACGAGAGTGCGGGAGAGATGAGAGGGGGGTTTGTGGACGTAGGATTGTCCTGGGACAGCCAAACCACCTAAAAAATCTTGTGCTATGGTGTGCTGCACTCTTTCCATCTCTCCTACCCCCATTCGCAGGCTCTCCAAGCTCTTTACTTTCTCATTCCGCTGCGCAACCCACCACTTTTAGTTCAGATCTGTATTTCACTTTTTGGTTCATCATTGTTCATGTTGATCATCATTAAAAAGCATTCATTATATAAAATCAGATCTATTCGCCCCCCTCTAGATCCTCTCTTATCCATCCAACGCCATCCACCCTTTGGCCCCATCTCCCACTCCTAACCTCGCCTCCACATTCTCCCTATTAGCCACAACTACCTTGTCCACCACTGTAGTAGAATTGGACGTAACTTGCAGCATCGATCCTGCCTCGTCTGAGCAGATCCAGGCGAACATCCCAACATAAAAATGATTCTTCTCCAAGCTAGCTTTTCAATGAGGGCTTTTCCACTTTCATCCGATGTCCATGCTGATCAAGAGGCTGATTCTCGTCAGCCTGCACAACCGAGCTCCAGCAGAACACCTGAAGCCAGTTGCAGATGCCACCAGGGTTAGACCTATGAAGATCTTGGCGTGATTTTTTGGTTGAGGCAAGATTCCCCAAGTCCTCTACCAGACCTAAGAAGAAGGAGGTCATTCGCTCACCAGAAGACTTCATCCCAGCTATTTTGCCCAGAGTGTGCAGATGGTCCTACCAGACTCAGTCTAGGGTCGCGGGCAGTAGAGTTCCAGCAACTTGCAGTGCCGGTCATGACTTCACCACAAGGATCCAGATAGCATATCCTACACTGGTGGATTCCTCATCTAGTCAGCTTCACAGTCGAGGCAATCCCGCCTTCATCCAAGCTCGAAGTTGCCCGGAGGAGCAGATTTCGTCAGACTGCGCAAGGAACCTCCAGCAAGTGACCTAAGGTCGAGGCAAAAGTTTCTAAGACTGATCCCCTACTTCCCTTGGCATACCCCAGGGCTGGGATGAGCCTCTACTAGTCCCCTTCCATTGCCAAGAAGGAGGGTGCCATTTGAGCACCGCATCACGTTCTAGCAACTTTCCCCGACGTGCGCAGGTTAGTTCCCTTAGAACTGGTTCTGACCCCCTCCCACTCTTCTATCTCCCGTGCTCTGCTCCAACCTCTTCTGGGGGCCTTGTCAGTTTCTGCTCATAGAGGACACTCCCACGAATGCGTTGTCATTGGTCCCACCTTCATCAGAGCACAAAGGAGCTCGTGGCGGCATTCCCTTCAGGCAGCTATGATTGTAGCCCAGATAGGAAGCACCGGTTGAGTTCTGATCCAAGGATTGTCACGGCCACACCTAGGCTCCGATTGGCCTGTAAATCCATCGACGTGTTCCTGGACCAGTCCTGGACGATCCTAAACCAACCCTACCATTAGAAGCGACCAGAGGAGCTCGGGGTGAGGTCAACATCGGCCTCCTATCCAATAGTCCCAGGCCAGGCAGACCCATCGTGGGTCGGCGTTTCTACCTTGCAGTGGCCCACCCGGAGCTCCAGATGACTTCCAGCTCTTGCTACAACCTGCCCCTGCATCCCTAGTCAATCCAGCACTAGCTCCACTCTTGCCAGTGTTTGGAGGTCCCCGTGGAGACTTCTTTCCCAGCTTGCTGTCCTACTGAACCGGGCCAGCAGAACTTAGTCCCCGGCCGTTCGGTCTTCACCGTCCAATTCCCCGCCCCCTCGCCTAGCCGGTTGACCGCCCCTCTCTGCATAGAGGTAGTTTTGATTGTAATCCTTTAACCGCCACCCCTTGTCCAACCCTCCTGCGTGAGGTGTAGCTATGTACCCTTGCCATTTTCAGGTCAAAACTACACCGACGTGGCGTGCGGGTGCATACCCATGCCTCCCTACTCGCCCTCGTCTCCGGCCGGGATCGGTGTCTTCACACCGGTCAAGTGAGCATCTGGTCACACTCTTGCTGGCTCATATTTAGCTATTTTGTACTGCCTTTAGTTGCCAATCGGCAGATTCGTGTCCGTCTCCAATGAAAGAGGCCCTTAGGGAGTCATGGTAGGGTTAGGGTTAGCCTAACCACCATAAAAGGTCATGTGATCTTGTTTTCTGATTAATGATGAATTTTAATTGCGATTTTGGAGGAATTTCCCTTTGTGAGCTGAGAAAGCTTTCTTCTCCGAGAGAGAGATGGGGTGACAAGCCCCAGCCATGAACTGCCGCCGCACCCACTGTTGCCGCCTCCCTTCAGCCTTCCTGGCATCTTCTTCCTTCCTCCTCCCTCTCCCCCGTGTACGGCCCTAACCTTGTTCCCGTTTCTTCTTCCTCTTCCTCTCACCCGCAGCCGCAAGAAGACCCGTTGCCCGTTGCCGCCACTGCCTCTCCTTCCATCCTCTCTCTCTCTCTCACCGCCATGAACCCCCCAACCAGCTCCACCGCACGCGCCCTGCCGGACCTGCTGTTGGAGTCCGCACAGGGCCTCCACTCCCTGCCTGTGATGTCCGGGCTGCCACTGCCTTGGCCGGGGCACTGTCCCTCTCCACAATGGTTTTCCCTGCTGCCGCTCTTGTGCCTTTACCCCCTCCGCACTTGGTGACGGCCTGCAAGCACCGCCACCTCCTTCGTCGCCTTCGCCACCGCCGGACATCACCGGCTACACTCACTGTAGTCAACCCCATTCTTCCTCTTCCCCTTGAAGTTTGTCTCCCGCCGCTGTTCTCCCTCTCTCCGGCCGTTCCTGCCCCTTCTCTCTCTCCCATCACTCCTCTCCTGTGGACGGCCGCCACCTACTAGGACCCACGGATGAGGGAAAGCCCACAGCCCCATTGCCCTGTTCTCTTCCTCTCTCTTTCTGATCAGATAGGATCTATAGTGGAAGTGTGGAGGTCCTACTCGGCCCCACTGTGCTGCAGGTGCACCAGTAGCACCCCCAGGATCCGGTGAACAGTCTTCCATCGGTGGGAAACCGGCCCAGACTCAAGTCCAAACCACCTCTCAAGTTGCCCACAGCGCCATAAAGGCCTACAGCTTTCAAGAAAGGAGTCCAATTCGGCCTGTTACGGAGCAGCCATCTCTTCATCCCGCATCAAAAATGCCTTGGTGATTGCCTGGGTCATGTTTTGGCCCACCTCGCCCACCTCGGCATGTCCCGTCCCAGCCCCACAAGCCCAATAGGGATCTGCAGCTGAGCCCTTATAAAAGCCCCCCTTTCTCTTCTATCTCCCCGATCGAGCCCTAGGTCATTCTTATCTTCCACCTCTCGCGTCTCCTCCTCTCGTGTGGATGGCGATCGGCGAGCCCATCCTACGGCGGACACCGGCGAGTGGGTACCCCCCTCTCTTTCTCTCACAGACACACACACACGCACACAGCAAGAGGGGCCGAGCCTCTCTCTCTCTCTCTCTCACACGCATATAGGTGCCTTTCTCTCTCCCTCTGTCTCCCTCTGTCTCACCCTCTCTTAATCTCTCTCTCAACACACTGTCTCTCACTTTCTCTGTCTCGCATGCACAAATAGAGAGAGGGGCCATCTCTATCTCACTCTCTCTGTTTCACACACACACACACAGACAGTCGTAGATAGAGAGAGGCGTCGAGCCCCCCTCCCTCTCTCTCTATCTCTCTAATTGCATTGTGATACTGGAATGTTGCAAGGGAACACTGAAGTGTTCATTTTGGACTACTCCAGGCAACAAGGAGCTTAAACAGTTTGTTTAAATTTGCTTAGATTATTTTAATTTGTTTGATTTTAGGAATGAATTAATTTAAGAAGTTTATTGATTTTATGTATGCATTTTTGTGATATTTAGACATATATTTATATTTTCAAATTATATATATTATTTCAATAAAATATTGTCTCAAATGCCTAGGCCATGACCTCTGACTATATAGAGTTTGACTGAATCAAACCAAACTTGGCCACATTACATGTGGATCGGCTGATTCTTTCATGAATCGGCCAATCATGGCTGATTAGGGTTTAATTAAAATAGTACAAGGGGAGATGGGCTCATATCATCGCCCCTCCCACTTCACTCACATTACATTAACATTAGAGGAGAACGGTAGGGGACGATCGAGAGAATCGTCGGAACCCACCTAAGTCTTCACTCCAGGAAATAGAGCATCGAAAACTGATGCTTCTTCCCTGGCGCCAGTCTTTCCAGGTGAACGGATAGGGAGACGGGAGAGAGACGATGGCTCTCTGATTCTTCTTCTCAGAAACCCTCCCCCTTTCTTGTTCCCCAATTCTCTTTCTCTCAAGCGATTGGCCTCTCTCCTCCCTCTTCCTTGGTCGAAAGTCCCTTCTTATAGCCTTAACCGGCGTGGCCTTACCCAGCGCGCATATGGGGGCCCCAAACAAGGTACTCAGATTACTTTTGTGCGTCGGGTAGGGGGGCGCCAAGAGGTGGAGCACGCCAGATTAGCCTATTCTTCCTGCTTGTCTGGACGTGAGTGAGACCGTGGGCTTCGGATTGGCTTCGAGAGTTGACTTGGTCCTTCGTCTCATCGTGGCTTTGTGAAATTGCTATGAGAAGTATTGGTAAAGCCTTCAAGTCGCTGAATGGACAATTCGGGAATTATTTGTGCCTTTGGTTCGGACACTCGAGTTTTTCACTGACATGGCCTTCGCCACTGTGATTTGTGCTGCCGGGCCGGCTTCACTTATTGTCCAGGCTTCTGCTTGTTTCTTCGGAGATGGTCCCGAATATTCTTTCGAGCTCTCGAGGCTCACTTTAGCGGTTGTCGGTTGGGACCGAGCACCTTTTCTTTTCATCGTTTGTTTAGCTTCCGCCATTCTTTTTCTTCTTTTCCTTCTTTTCTTCTCTGTCGGCACAAGAGTACTCGATCAAAACTTGAGACCTGCAGAAGCAGAAGTTATGAAAAATTAGGAATATTTTCAGTGTCAACAAATGCCCCCCACCTGTGGGTGTTGCGACAGAGGGACGAAAGAGCAGGACGTGCGGGTGTTGCCCATAGCCCGTTTTAAAATATTGCATGTATCTTTTTATTATTCATTCTTTTATTTATTTTATTTCCATTTATCATCATTCCTTCATTTCTTTTATTTCATCATTCATTCGTCATTTTTTATTAATCAATTTTTTAGCCTCATTCAAGCACACAGGCATTCAACGACCGCAAGCATAGAATAGATACATGTAGAATAGGTCCCCTATACCAGGGATAGGATAAGGACAATGCCCAAGATTCACGGACATAGTGCGGCTCACGCCGCGTAGAACATATGCATGGCATGAATCACAATCTACACCCAGAACTATTCCTCCATAGCGTGAAAGTGCAATTATATGGGTAGTGAACCCTAGACATAGGGACGTGCAAACGTTCTAAGTAACACTAGAGGATTACCTTATCGCCTACACGTACATTCAGGGCTCTCGACTTTTGATAGCTTTGTCCCACCCCCTATTATTCTTTACTCTGGATTTCACCGTTCGACACGAGTCTCCTCATTTGTTTCAGTGGGGATTCCTGGCTACTAAGATTTATCCTTTATTATGATATCATTGTGGATTTCACTGTTCGACGTGAGTCTCCTCATTTGTTTCAATGGGGATTCATGGCTACTAGGATTCATCCTATATTATGATTTTATGATGGATTTCACTATTTGACGCGAGTCTCCTCATGTGTCTCAATGGAGATTCCCGACTACTAGGATTCATCTTTTTATTCATAGTGCTATAATAGATTTCACTGTTCGGCGTGAGTCTCCTCATGTGTCTCAATGGGGATTCCTGACTACTAAGATTAATCCTTTTATTCGTAGTGTTATTATAGACTTCACTGTTCGACGCGAGTCTCCTCATGTGTCTCAATGGAGATTCCCGACTACTAATATTCATCCCTTTATTCATAGTGTTATTATGGACTTCACCGTTCGGCGCGAGTCTCCTCATGTGTCTCAATGAGGATTCTCGACTAATAGAATTCATCCTTTTATTCACATATATTTTTTCTCTCTTAGTCTGCAGCCTCAGGTGTCTCCCTACGACGCCCCAGGCAGAGACTGAGACACTGTACAGTAACCAGGAACATAGAATAATGACTAACTGGGGTTGCGCTCGTCAGCGCGGGTCCGACGTCCCCAGCCACGTGTGCACACACAGACCATCTGTTCTAGGTCGGGTCCTCTAGCTAGTTTTTCCCCCAGTCGGACTCAGGCTGCAAAGGCAAGGGGCCTTACAGTAACCAGCCTAAAAATTATCTCTCTCAGGTCACGCTCTCCACCACTCCCAAGTGGGTCCGCACACGCGTGCGCAGGAAAGTTACGACTAGTGGAGGCTCACTAAACGTGGACACTGGAAACCACACACGCACTCATCTTTAGTAACGTGAAGTAACGGTAACTCGAGGCCGCTAGACTCTGGACAACTCACTAGACCTAATAACCCAATGGTCTTTGAGTCACAAGACTCGGGTCAAGACCGTCACAAGTGACGGCACAGCGCCGTCAATCTAGCCTAATTCCTAGGTCTGAAACCATGGTAACATGATCTCCAAGGCAGCTCACCAGCCGCCAAGTTAATCCCTCATCCAAGGGACGCACGGGAAACCTCCAACCCTAGGCTGGTTAACTGGACTCACAGTCCGAGGTCACACACATGGCCCACTCAGAAATCACTTTTTTGGAGAAACCCACGTCGCGCAGGGAAGACCCACCGCACACACACCGACTCACGACGACTTGATCTACCAAAAGCATGAAAGCCCGGAGCACATGGGGTCACCCAGACTCCCAAGACCCTCGGGCACATCAATCGAGATAACTCGGTCCCTCTGGACACCCCCAAAATACGATCACAGAATCCACGGTGTCCGGGACATCCACGAGGCCGAAGGTCAACCACTGGGTCACAACTGGGTCGACTGGGGCCAACACAGCGCGAAACGGACACGACTAGCACCAAAAACATAGTGGCGGTCCTCTCTGGGCCGTCACAGCGCTTGGCGACCTTCTCAGGATCGCAAGGCCCCGGAGACACTCAAAACGTAGGCGGTCGCCTCCCAGACAACCAAGCAGGGTGGCGGTCCTTGGCCTGGCCGCTAGCCGTTGGCTGGCGGTCAGTCGCAAGGCCGCTACCCTACCCGACCATGAACGACCATGAAACAAAAAAATGGTCACACCTTGACCGCTAGGCACCAGTGGTGGTCCATCGCGAGACCGCAAGGCTTGAACCGACATAACGGACTCTTGGCGGTCTTCCATAAGGCCGCCCCATCCGGTAGCGATCCCTGGTAGGACCGCTACCTCGTCCCGAGTGTGAAAATGGCGAACTCCGTAAAAACCCCCATTCCACGCCCCATTCACACCCATGTTGAGGGGAAAATAAGGGAAAATCCATCCCCAATCTCTCTAGCACTGAGAGGGCCTATTTAAACCCCAAAAACGTGATCAAACACGACATCTGGCTCACACCCCAAAACATGCATTTTTTTCCCAAAATGTGAAAATAACCCCGCTCAGCTCACCACGGCCTACAAAAGTCGCAGGAAAGGAAGTACAGAGGTTAAGGATCTATCCCCCTACCTCCACCGAAGATTTCACACGCCGAGGACGCCGATCTGCCAAGAAAACGCCGTTAGAATGTCGCCCGGGCCCCGAACTCGGGGCCAAGCTTCGCCGCACCACCTCCCTATATCCTCGACCTGTTCTCGCCGTCCTCGCCCTTGCGCCATCACTGCCTTGCCCTTGCCTGCTGTAATTTCTCAATTTTTTTCAAATATTTATCAGATCAGGATCTGTGAGTTTCGGATCGCTTTCGGGAGTCCCGGAGAGCATTTTGTGGTTTACGCGTACTTTTCCTTGATGAGCCTTCGGAACCCCGTACGGGGTGAACCGTTACGTTCTCCTACTCCGAGACGTTACCAGCGTGTTGTGCATTTTTCGAGAATCATGGGGAGTATTTTTTCTATTTTTATATTTTTCATAATTTTTAAATCTCAAAATTTCTAAGTTGCTGCTGTAAGAAGCTATAAATCCGACAAGCTTGCCGTACGGGGTAGTAAATTTCTACTTTTGCAAGTGTAATAAAGAGGTACTATAACTCTACTAGTAAAAAAAAACTCGTGTTGTAGAAATGACTCTGGATGCTGGAACGATAGGTAAAATCATTGATAACACTATCATAGTCTAAGTAGAATCTCATGAAATCAAATAAAACCATCTTGGAATAAAAGCCCGTCTTATGTGCAATAAAACCCATCTATGTACTGGTTGCAAGCACTGAGTAAACTGATTTGTAGGTCCAAGAAAACATGTGGACAGCCTCTCCCCTTGACAAGGGCACTGTTAGTGAACCACATCCCCTATGAAAAATCTGAAAAGTGCAGGTAAGGATGGATAGAATCACAGAGGCTCTTGACCTGTAATGGATGCCATGTACCTACCCCTTGTAGCCCTTGCCCGGTGTCTTCAACTCTTAGACTTTGAGTTCCGAGCATGTGGCTTACTTTGCTCCTTTCTATTGTTCACAGATTACAGCAATCTAGAAGACTTCTATTTAAGCTCTTGTAAGTTGAGAACAATGGAGGGAGGCTTGCACCAGAAGAGAGACCTCACCCTCAACTTCCCCCCTCATCTTACTTTTTTCCCCTCTCCTTACGCTCCTGTGGGGAGAATTTTTGCACAAATCCTCTCTCTATTCTCTCTCTCTCTCTCACACGCACACATGCGTGTGTGTGCACACCCACACTCAACCACATGCACACCCTCATTTTTCCCCTTCCGTCAGTTGGCTAGGCTGGCAAAAGAGGGAGAGCTGGAGACCAACAAAGGAGGTGGGAAGCAGCTTAGTGATGAGGTGATTGGTCTTTCTCCTCAGAGTGTGTTTGTGTGAGAATTTGGGGGGGGGGGGAGAGATAGCTGTATGTGTGTAATGGTCTCCTGCTCTCTCTAGATTGCTTTGAGATCTCCTCTTCAACATGCCAACATGCCAACATGCACCAGGATCCAAGAAAGTATTTCATCAACACTCAGTAAGGTTGAATAAAGTCCAAATTGGTCGCCATTCAATACTCAATAGTAGCCCCTCTTCCACACCGGGCCACCGTTGGAACCTCAATGGTAGCCCCTCTCTTGCATTCACTAAAATTGGCCCAAGACCATGACAAGTCACCGTTGACTATTTAATTGTGGCCCTTCTCAACATTCATTAAGTTGAACAAGTCCAAGAGGCTGCACGCTAAATAATTAACAATGTCCCTTTTGCAGAAATTGTGAAATTGTCTAGATCCATCTTAGGCCATTGTTGGATGTCCAACATTGGCCAACATTGGCCACTCTGATACACATGCATCTGTAAGTTTCCAAAAATGTAATTCAGATCAATTTATCTCACTGAGACATCTACGTGACCGTCCTATTTCAGCAGATCACTTTACACTGCATTGAGTCTGCACAGGCCTAGAAGCACTCTGTCATCTCTTTTATCAGGCATCATTGAGATGTTGGAAATTGAGTCATCTCTTGCTGCATGGACATTGGTGGAGGATCCAGGTGAAGGAACTCAAGTGTCTTATGATTACTGGGTCGAGTCCAATTTATAGAACTCAGAAATGTCTGTGTGACTGGGCAATGCCAAAGAATAATTGGAAGTGAACATCAAATTCCCCAAAACCGGGATGTTTGCACTTTTGAAATTCCAACAGGTACCCAGGGGATGACTTATTGCTTTGTGGTGTGCCAATCCATTTTCCTTTTTGTTCTTTGAGATTAATCAATTTCTCCATGGTGCCAGGTGATCTTGTTTCAGATAGTGAACTGATACTTAATAATCAGTTATCAATTATTTTTGTTATGCTCTTGTAATTTTTTCTGCCACTTTTTTGCCTTTTTTCTGGGAAGGTACCCTTTTATGCCATTAGTCGTTTAGTTGTAAAAAGTGTATTTCTAATGAGGGTTCTATCAAAATATTGTCAATTGATGGCTTTCCAAATATTTAGAGAATGTAATTCCAAGGCCCAGTAAGCCCTGAACTGAAATGGACCTAGCCCGGGAGGGAGGCCTTCCACATAATAAGCCCAAATATTGCCAAAAAATGATCCTGACACACAATGGACAACTCGAGACATCAACAAATAAGAGTAAGAAGAATGATCAGACTTATTGGAAAAAATGGGTGTCAATAATGTCCCCATGGAAAGAGGAATGCTCGACTCATTGCATCCCATCCCTCGTGCAACGCGTACAGGAGAGCCGTGTCTATCCTTATCACAACGATCCCTAAGAACTCAACGAAGCCCATCGCTGCTAACCTCTCTCTCTGGTAGTCCAACAGCACCTGGTACACTGCCCGGACCTGTAGCCATGAGATCCGCGTCTGTCTCTTCCCATGCAGACATTTAGAGCATTTAGTCAGTCATTTTATAACATTTCATGACAATTCATTGCATATTTCAAAAAAAAATCACTTTCTGCCCAAAATTCCCAAACGGTCATCCTTAGACCGTTTTCCTTCCTCAGATGGTCTAGTCCTAGATAGCCTAGGCACCATGCGGTCGCTGGAAGGATCGCATGGCCCTCGCCAAGGTGGCCGATTTTCATCTCTTCCTCTAGGGTTGTGGGATAGCCCTACAAGGTTCTCAATGGATCCCATGACCATTCCTAACCCCATTCTACCCACATGCACACACTAAAAAATTTTTAAATGGGGCTTTTAGGGTCCTCGGCCTACCTCCGACGTCCAATAGCTGGTCGCCTTCTCCGGCATTCCCTCGGCCATTTGATCGCCTTCCTTGTCTCCGGTGGCCTCCTCAGCACCTTCCTCAGTTGGAGGAGCCTCCTCCACTGTCGTCGCCGTCATTTCCTCCATCACCGGAGGATTCACCGCCGTCGGTTCCTCCTCCTCTAACAGCCATTGGAAGTGGAGGACGACGCATTTCTTCATCGACCTCGTCATCTCGATGTGGTGGTCGTCGGTGGGTCATCACCCGAGTGGAATGGGGGGGTCACCGGAGCACTCGGTGCCGTCGTTTGGTTGATTGGTGTGAATGAGCATGTGAGAGAGGGAGAGAACGGTTGGTTTATTTTTGAAATCTCTGAGAGCCATGCAGTCTATCGCTAGACTGTTTGGGCACGTCAGACGGTCATTCCTTAGACCGTTTTACGTCTGGCCTATCTTCCTCGTGGAATGTGAACTGACTTCTCAATGCGGTCTAATTCTGGACCATTAGGAAGTTCCATGCGGTTTTGTCCTAGACTATTTGTGATGTTGAGTATTGTGATGATTACAATGATATATTTGTCCCCTCTTTGTTGCTTTATTATATAGTTCATGCTTAAATCATGCTTCGTGCTTATTTTCATGAATATAATTATTGATGGCTAACCCTTTTCATTGTCAAAATCATGAATACCATCGCACCGCAATGCATTTCACCGAGCAGGTAAGTCAGGTAAGTATCTCGATCCTTAATCCCTTAATGCATTACTATATGGTACCTACGATATATTTCCTCGAGAACTGACTGGTCATTCATGTGTTCTGGGATCTGATGTTCCCCTTTACCAACAATGATGATGATCTAGGTGCACATATTTAATCGTTGGATAGGCTGTTAAGTTGAAAAAATTGGGGGACGATGGTTCTATCGTGCATGTCGTGGTTGCAGATAGTGTCCTGACCCTGATTTGTCCAGTCTAGCAATACTATTCTCGAGTATCTTTCTATTTTATCCTTTCTTCGCATTCATTTTAATGATTTTCTTTTCCTTTAGCCCAGCACACATCATACGCATCTTTGAGCATTCATATGTCCTCATCTGTCAAAAATGTCTCAGTAATGGTGGATAGCTACATATCTATGATCTTGGGTAAGGAGAGTCATTCCACTCTGAGTTGAAAGGTGGTCTCCGGTCCATTTCGCTTGGGTTGGTTAGCTGAGGATTCCTGTCTGGAGTTTAGTTGCTAGTTTCTTTTCTTTTCCGCTTGCTCTGACAGATATTCTACAGGGAAGTCACTTTTCCAAAGAGAATATAATTTCATAATTTATGCAGTGACGAGCTATTTTTTAACAACTGAAAAGTACACTTGTAAGTATGGAAGGAACATACTTTTGATGAATATGCTCCACAGCCTGTTCAGAAATTTGCTCATGGCAAGTGTCAATATCACTAATGAGTTCATTAATAGCTTCAATGACATCGTGCTTTAGCTTCCTTGACCTCAGGCTTCTGTCAGCTGAAAATGTATGAAGGTGTTTCCCAACAAAATTAAATCTGCGTTTAGTAACCTGAATCATCTTGACACTGCAGCTACAAAGTTATCCTTAAAAATTGCCTAAATCTAGCTATCAAAACTTGCTGTCAGAGAATAGAGAAAGAATGTCAATGTTCATACATTTGCTTTTGCCTTCAGAATCACCCCCTGACGAAGAAACATGAGGGGCATTGGCTGCATCAGGTATACCCTCGAGAAGGGTATGCAAGGAGGGGGCTATCAGAGTGCTTCTTGCAGCAGCAGCTATTGCTACTGGAGGCAAATCCACATGGTGATCTTCATGTTCAACATGGGCATCATCATCATCACTACCACCAGACAATCCAAGCCCTTCCAAGGCAGATGCAGAGGAAGAAATATCCTCTTCTCTGATAATATGCAGTACACGCCTTACAATATTTCCAACAGCAAGTTCTACATGCAAAACCAGACACAGAGCAAGCATCACCAATCCATTAAGGAAGCCAATAAACCAACAACATCCTATAGGATTTATTGACTTCACAACACAAATCCACTTGAACTGGAAAAGAATAGCCACTGCCATCTATAACTTTCCTATCTGTCAATAAAGAACTAGATTTTAGTCTTGTGTGCTCCTTCCTATTTTTTTATGATTGTACTACCTCCATTTATTTTACAATAACATTGGTAGGGTAACCGTCACCTTTCTTCAAAAAGGAACCAAATTTTGGAAAACCAAAATTCAACCGCGACAGAAACAGATGTTGGGTGCAAAATTCTCATAGACAAAACAAAAGCCTTGGCACCCATACGAAAAAATTAAAAAATGCAAAATCTTATATTCTTGAGGAATTCACACGGCAGGGAAAATACCGACTGGGTTGGCATTGATCAGCTGTTCACCGACGGCCTTCACTGCATCGATCAGAGCAGCGGCCTGATTAGTGTACGGCACCCTCTGATGGGAGACCACTTGGCGGAGCAGTTCCGCTGTTTGCTTCGCGCAGGCATGCGACCCCTCAATCCTCCTGGCAAACATATCACCAGGTATAACAAAGAGACTCAGAAGAACCCATACTTCAAAATCACATAACACGTTGCAATCAAAACCCACACGAAAAGACATAAAATCAAAATTGGGCAGGGAAACCCTTCCCTCCTCATTCAGAATTCCCGGAGGAGACCCACGAAACCAACAATAAGCAGCAAAACAAACAGAGGATGGTCCTACCGCCGCCTGAGCTTGAGAACGAAGTCGCCGACGAGGGCCTGCGCGTCCGGCATGGTCGAAGGCGACGGCGGCGAGGAGGCTCTCGGACCACAGCTTTGAAGTAAGGTGCTGCAGTGAGAGGAGAGGAGCGCGGGTGACGCACAAAGCTAGGTTCTTTCTCTCGTCTCTCCCCCTCCTCCACCTTCCTCGACGACCACAGCTTCCCTTGCTTGCCGCGCCCCCTGAACCCCGTGCGCTTCTGCTTCCGGTGCCTTTGCTGCCTCCGAAGGTTGCAGCGGCGCAGATTCGGGTCGATGGTGCACGCCGGATCCGATTCTGCCCGTTACCACATGTCGGTCCGGTTTGGGACCATTTTAATAAAAAGTTTTTGGAGATACTTCGGTTCCATATTTGTTTCAAATTTATTAATTTATAATTTTTTTTTTTTGTTTACATTACACTGAGACCCTATCTAATTGATGTTGGATATTTTTGGTTTCTTAATTTTTATTATGTCATAAGGATTGTTTTGTGTTGGACATTCTTGATTCTTCTTGAGCAATCTAATTCTGTCCATGGTCGACAACCTGTTGAGTATCATTTTCCAATGGAAAATGTTAATCTCTGTTGGGGAAACCTTATGCCAAACAAAATTACTACACTAGACCCCACATCCTCCAGCATCAGAAAATCTAACGAAGGAACTAACATAAAAGTGACCTCTTGCTTTCTTGCCATTTCCTTGATCTCTTCTGTCATCTGCAATACTGAAGTTCGAGAGGACATTCGACATTTTGGATAAATATCTGATTTTAAACTCTGTTAGATTCCTTCTTAGCTTGACCTGCCAACCTTCAGTTCTTCTGCAATCCATGCACTGCTAGGTAGGGCTTCCTTTGTCAATAGATAGGTCTACATCTCACCAAAAAATTCTGCTAGTCAATAATCTGTACACCATTTTATCCTTGTAGAATCTTGTGTCTTGGCAATCCGTAGCGCAGAAGAAGCTTCAAGATAGTCAGTAAGGTTCACAATTTTTCTCTATAGAGGGAACAACACAAGAATTAGCTGGATGTAGGCACACCATTTACAACAGTTTCTGAAATACATTTTCCTGATTATTTAAACCATAACATTTCATCTTCACCCAATCTCCACAACTATTTAGCAACTAACGCTTTCTTGAAAGTATTCACTTTCACCAACCTGACTTCTTCTTGTTCCTTTTTCATACATTCTCTATCCCAAGTTCCCAAAGCATACGATGCAGACCTTTATTCTCCCACAGCTCCTTTCCAGAAGAAAGATTTTCTAATTGACTTGATATATTTTTTACTGTAGTTGGAATTCTGAAATCACACAGGTAATATGTTGCTAGGCTGGACAGGACAGATTTAGACATAATCAACGTAGCCCATGCCGACAGGAACTTTGCGTTCCAACTAGATTCAAATTTCTTAATCACTGGATTTGAGTCTTTCACTCTGGTTGGTCCATCTGTTCATGGGATCCCAAGATACCTGATGGGAAAAAGACTGAGACCCCAAGAAACAGTGAATCAGCAAAGAATTCCATTCTTTCTTTAGCAATACGAATTCCATCAAATGCAGACTTTCAAGCATGCGACTCTTTCTAGTCCGAGTTTTCAGAGTATTCAAAACTCACTCTCTCTTGGATACCAGAAGTGAACATTGGAATGTCATCTGCAAACTGCAGATGTGTGAGCTGAAAATTGTCACTACCAATGAGAATTCCATCCACCAGATCATGCTCAGATGCCTTTGAACATAAGGAGCTGAAGATTTTTCCCGCCAACTAAAATATACTAAGAAAAAAGGATTCTCTTGCACTATGGAAATAACCATATGGATTGCCATCGACAAGGATATAGAACCTTGCTGTTGAGGCACAACTCATAAGCCAGCATATCAATTTCTGGCTAAACCCCATTTGCCCCAGAAGTTCGAAGATACAATTCCAGCTAACACTGTCATAAGCCTTTTCAAAGTACAGCTTCAAACCATACATTGTCAGCCTCTCTACTCTTCTGATAATGTAAAGCTTCATATACCGACATTTGGTTATCTAAGACTTATGAAAGCCGTCTGGTTCAAGCCCACCACTAGTTCCAGAACTCTTCTCAATCTGATTGTCATCATCTTAGTGATTATTTTGTAACCACCGTTGGCCAAGCTAATAGGTCTGAATTCTGTCACCTTTTCTCCCCCCTCCTTTTTAAGAATTAAAACTAGGTAGGTTGAGTTGAAAGATTTGATGCTTAAAGGTCTCTCCTCAAACTCCTTCACCACCTTCATCAAATCTGGTTTAGTGAGGTCCCAAAACTGCTGATAAAAACCCAAGGACAATCCATCTGGTCGTGGAGATTTATTGGCTTCCATGCTAAAAACTGCTTCCTTAAGTTCTTCCTCCTGAAAAGGTGCAATCAGAGAATCAGTATCACTGCTGTTAATTGTAGAAAGTTTCCTTCCATAACAGGCCTCCACACATTTTCTTCTCAGAAAAGCATCACTTCACGGTATAT
This sequence comes from Amorphophallus titanum, assembly GCA_024336825.1. NCBI lineage: Eukaryota > Viridiplantae > Streptophyta > Magnoliopsida > Alismatales > Araceae > Amorphophallus > Amorphophallus titanum. The sequence continues at coordinate 1,321,539 of JANBPO010001910.1, read as the reverse complement.
ACGCCGGCGCGGGGCTGCAGTTTTTCGCCGGGGATCAGTAAATATTCTTTGGAGGCATCGGCAAAGGCATACCCTGTATCGCGGCCATGGAGATAGCGGGGCATCCCCAGCGCGCTCCGCCAAAGCATGTCCTTGATAAATTCGAACTTATGACCGTTCCAGGTGAACAACATAGGACAGGACCCCTTGAGCTTCTCCTGCTCCACCAGTTTCTCGATCCGCGACGGGTCCACGATGAGCTGCGGGCTACCGTTTGGCCAGATGATCCGCGCCGTATTCGTCGAATCCCTGGTATCGCGCTGACCGATGCCGAACTGCATCGAAGGCCGTTTCACCGTCTTGAGCTGGTATAAGTTGCCGGCCCGCAGCTCGATCTGTGCGCCGATCCCTAACCGGTTGTTCTTGCTGTTCCCATAGGAAAGTCCCGTGAGCTGTACCTGGATAAAGTGGTTGGCGTCGCCGCCATCATTGCGCAAGAGCTGCACCCCACTGGGTGAGGAGACCACGATGTCTTCGTCGCCATCCAGGTTGAAATCGTCGATCTTTAGTCGGGAGCCCTGCATCGCCGTTGCCGGGAGCATATAAGAGACATCGCTGAACCCTCGCGTCGAATCATTATGAAAGAGCCGCAGCCCCGGTCTTCCGTCTTTCCCTACTCCCGCGACCACCAGGTCTTCGTGTCCATCGTTGTCAAAATCGAGAAAAGCGGCGTCATTTACCTGTACATCGCGCAACGAATCGGAAAAGACCTTCGAGGCGGGATCGGGCACATAGCCATGATCGCCCGTGTTGCGGAGCAGGGTGCATTTGCCGTCCGGCCCGCCGGCGACGAAGATATCCGCCAGCCCATCGTTGTTATAGTCGGCAAACGCGATGGCCGTGCCGCTATAGCTGCGATCCGAGAGCTTCACCGAATCGGCAATATCTTTAAACTGCGAATGCCGGAGGTTGTTGAACAGCTGTATCCCGCCGTTTTGTTTCAGCGCTACAATATCCAGGTCGCCATCCGCGTCCCAGTCGGCATAGTCCATATCCGCGGTCCCGCCGGCATCACCCGTGAGTCCCATGGTGGCGGCCTGTTCGGTAAACGTCCCGTCGCCATTGTTCCGGTAGAAGCGGTTGCCGCCTTTTTGTGCGACATACAGATCCAGATCGCCATCCTGATCGAAATCGGCAAACAAGAGTTTCCGGGCGTCGTTGAGGCCTTTCAACCCGATGTCTTCCTTGACACGGGCAAAGGTACCGTCGCCATTGTTATGGTACACCACCGCCCCTTTGTTCGTCACGACGAAAAGGTCCTGAAAGCCATCGTTGTCATAGTCCGCGAATTCGGCGGCGAGGTCGACGCCATCATGACCGATGCCGGCGGCTGTTTTGGCATCGGCGAAGCTACCCATCTGGCCTTTGAAAAGATACGAGTCCGACGAGGCCGCACCGGCGGCAGTAAAGCTCGTATACACAAATACATTGCCCGTGGCATCATAGTCGGCCATGGCCAGTACCGTATGTTCGGCTTGTACCGGCTTTGTAATGTCGAGCCCGATGCTTTTCGAGGCATCGGTAAATTTCATGCTGTGGAGGATGTCCGCGCCCGTGAACTGTTGGGCTTCACCGCTGCCGGTGGAGAAAGCGGGGGAGCCGGTGAGCAGCCCCGGGGCACTCAGCGCGTCATCGCCCTGGGCGTAGAGCGGCGTGACCCGCATGAGATCACGAAACTGTCGGATGAGGGGCAGCGCCGCGGCGTCCTGACCGCCCTGGAGCAGGGAAACAGCCTTTAGATACGCGGCATTCGTGGCCGGCACGAACTCCGGTGCGATCTTTTTCACGCTCTCGAGATAATATCGGGCGGAATCCGTCTTGCCGGCCTGTGCGAAGATATCCGCAAGCTGCAGCCGCGGGACAATATTGGCCGGCTGGATACCGACGATCTTCAGGAGCAGCTCTTTCCGAATGGCAGCGGGTCCAAGATCGGCGAGCATATGTGCTCCAGATTTCTTCCAGCCAGCAGTCCCAGACTACCCACGGTCTTGATCTCTCTATCCCCTACTTTCATACAAGCTCCATCAATTCCTCCTCTGCTCATTGAGCAATTTGCTTTCCATCTTGCCCCCTCGTGGGTGATCACTCAGCCAATCTCTTATCCAGGAATTCTTGAATCTTTCCATGACACCCCCATCATCTTCTACTGCTCCCTCTCACTGTTTTGCTATTCTTGAAAATAAAAAAAATGCCAATTTACAAACTCCCCAAGCCACTTCTCTCATCTTTGTTGAAGATACCTCCTATCTTCTTCCTGAGTGTGCCCCGACCCAAGGGCTGCTCATTCAGGGTCTATTAGCGGGCTTCCTCTACCCCTCTGAGGAGGGAACTTCTTATGTACCACCTCCTGTACCCGCTTCCTCTTCCTCCTCTTCCTGTTCTTTAGGGTCTAGTAATTAGGCTAGTTCTTCTTCTTCTTCTTCTTCTAGTAATAAGAGTCTAGGGGCAGTTGCCACTAAGAAGGCCAAGGGTAGACAGGTTCCCCGTGGGTTCTTTATGGAACTAGCCAGGAGATGCCAAGCGTGTTTGGCCATTCCCTAGTTTCGAGAGGATCCAATTATTTTGCCAGCTTTGGAATGTGAGGATGCATGTGTTTTTGACGAAGGGTTTGGTGTTTATGAGATCATGAATGATGAAGACCTTGTCGAGGAGGGAGATGAAGAGTATGAAGAATATGAGGATGAGGCTGACACTTTTGCTAGTGGCGTGAGAAGATTCAAAGAACCGTCAGCCTCAGTAGAAGAGCCTACTAAAGAAATTAATTTGGGTACTGGGGAAAATCCTGGGATTGTCCTTATAAGCAAAAATCTGCTGCCATCTGAAGAAGAAGCGCTCATTCAAGTTCTTCAAGAATATAAGGACACATTTGTGTGGAGTTACAATGATATGCCGGGTCTAGACCCTGTGCTTGTGGAACACCGTCTAACACTTAAGCCAGGATCTGTCCAGGTCAAGTAGCGGTTGAGGCATTTCCACCCACATATGGCATTAAAAATGGAGGTCGATAATCTTCATAAGGTTAGATTCATAAGGGTCATCCTCTATCCCAATTGGGTGGCTAACATCGTCCCGGTAATAAAGAAGGACGGAAGAGTCAGAATTTACATAGACTTCTAGGACCTTAACTACGCGTGTCCTAAAGATGATTTTTCCCTCCCTCACATAGATGTTCTAATTGACAACACGGCAGGGTATGAGACCCTCTCCTTGATGGATAGCTTATCCGGATACAACCAGATTCCCCTGGCTGAGGAGGATCAAGAGAAGACCTCTTTCACTACACCTTGGGGTATGTATTATTATGTGGTCATGTCATTCAGACTTAAGAACGTTAGAGCCACTTACCAAAGGACCATGATGGCTATTTTCCTTGGTATGATCCACATTTATATTGAGGTGTATGTTAATGATCTGGTAGTCAAATCAAGGACAAGGATCGAGCATCCTGGGGTTCTGGCCAAGGTTTTGTAGAGATCGTGAGAATATCAATTGAAAATGAACCCCAAGAAGTGTGTATTTGCGGTATTGTCAAGGAAGTTGCTAGGTTTCATTGTTAGCAAGAGGGGTATTGGGCTTGATCCCAATAAGGCGCAAGCAATAAGAGATATGCCTCCTCCCAAGAATTTGAAGGAAGTTCAAGGATTGATCGGGAGGTTACAGTTTATTCGTCAATTTATCTCCCAACATTCACAGAGGTGTAGGCCATTTTACGAACTCACCAAGTCGGGAGTCAAATTTCATCGGGATGACAAGTGTCAGGTGGCTTTTGACGGATTGAATGACTATTTATCCAATCCTCCTGTCCTGAAGCCGCTAGTTCCAGGCAAATCGCTTGTTCTCTACATCTCAGTCTTGGATGACTCGGTAGGTGTTGTCCGTTAACATGCATGCACTAACTAGTTATTACATGTTTTAATCATAGATTTGGGTCTGTCACACAAACGAAGGATTAGTTCTTCATAAACCAGTCCAAGTATACATTGGAGATCCTAAAGAAATTTGGATGAAGGATGCCAAGCGCATCTCCACGCCTATGGGAACAAATGCATCCCTAGATGTGGATAAGAATGGTAAATCTATAGATCCTAAAGCATACCGAGGTATGATCGGGTCTCTTTTATATCTCACTGTTTCTAGGCCTGATATTCAGTTTAGTGTTTGCATGTGTGCTCGATTTCAAGCAAATCCTAAGGAATCCCATCTAATTGCTGTAAAAAGAATTCTGAGTTATGTTGCTAGCACACATGACTTAGGACTGTGGTACCCAACATCATGTTCTATTGATTTAATCTTGCATACTGATGTTGATTATGCTGGGTGCAAACTTGATAGAAAAAGTACTAGTGGCTACTGCTAATTCTTGGGTGGATGTTTAGTTTCATGGGCTTCCAAGACGCAGCACTCTGTTGCACTTTCCACTACAGAAGCTGAGTACATTACTGCAGGTAGCTATGGAACCCAGGTGCTACGGATAAAGCATTAACTCCAGGACTACGAAGTAGATCTTGGATGCACACCCATCATGTGTGATAATATTAGTGGCATTAACTTAACCAAGAATCCCATTCAGCATTCCCGCACAAAACACATTAAAATAAGACATCACTTCCTTCGGGATGAGGTAAGCAAAAAAAAATTTGAATTACATTTTGTTGAATCTGAAAAATAAATTACAGGTATCTTTATAAAACCTCTGAGTAATGACAGATTTTCTACCTTAAGAAGAGAATTGAGTTTGTGCAGACCACCCACTTGACTGTTTTTGTATGCCAATTCTAGAGATCTCTGATTGCTTTTGTTAGGGGGAGCCCATCATGCATGTCTAGCTACCTGCATTATAAATTGTTGCACTTTAGTTCATGAATTGTAGGTATGTTCATATGTGAATCACCCAATGATATATAAAATGGTGATGTGTGAAAGGGCAGGCTCAGGTTGCCTGGGAACACTCACTATGCATGAGGAAATCCTCCACCACATATTATGAGTATTCACCTATTACATTTTAGTGTCCATCGGTTGAGGGGGAGTTGGTAATAATATCTAAATAAGCTCACTGTCCTTTGATTCTTGTGCGCTACTTAGTTGAAAAAGTCTTGAATTTCCTTCCTCAAGTCACTCTGCCCTACTTGATTTCACAGTTTCATCTCTTAGTTCATGTTTCTACATTTCTCAAACATTCATGCATATTCCTCATCTTTCAGTGACTTGCTCTTATTGAGGGGGAGTATTTACCACTCAGGTTCAACTCTTCCACTCCCTTGTGGACTAATTCAAGAAGAGATTCTTTTCTAAGACCACTCTTCATTGACTGATCACTCTGAAAGAAATCCCCTGCGCTTAGCATCTTGGTTGCTCAATGAATTATGGGCTGAAGCTCAACAACTTTTTGAAATTTGAAGATAAGAAGCTTAAAGGAGGAACTTCTCAGGTTTACTACTACTAATGTACTAACTGTACCTCATTCTAGTGTCCCATGGTCTGCTCATAAACACTCAATGTCGATTTGGTTCATAAACTTCAATTGAGTATTGTGGTCAAACATCCATTTCAGTTGAGATTTATTCTAAGCACTCACTACAGAGCAATGGTTGAGACTCCCTGAGTAACCATGTACACTTCACCTGAGATGTGAGGTGGTTCGTGTCAAAATGTTATGTCTTGACTAACTCTGATATGGTAAAATCAGTTTTTAAAAATGAGCAAAAGGAACCTACCAGAGTAATGGCTATTGCCCACTGAGAATCTATACCTCGTCACCAGTGAATTGAAAGAGAGTCAGGCATGAAGTGGCTTGCTACCTCTGATCTTATTGAGACATGATAGTTAACTGCACTGAGTAACTAGGGCAATTGCATCTAACAAATGTGACTCTTCACGTGCAAAGGTGTTAGTTGAACTTGATTGTCAACACAGTCTGATGTAGGTTAAAATGGAGAAGTGGCCCAGCATTGTGTCTGCGTGCAACCTGCTCCTTCTTGATTTTAAAAAATATATGTAGCAGAATTGAAATAATCGACCATGCATGTAGTTTAAAAGAAGCACACATGCTCAGCAGAGAAACTAGAATGTCTTAATATGTTAGTTTCTTGTTAGTTGACTCGACCAATTAAGGGTTCTCTGTAACATTGATCGTGGAGAAGGATGCTCAGGAACACTACATTGTCATCACGAAGGATCAGATTATGCAGAGAACTAGAGGTTGCCATGGACGTACGTACGTTGTTTGCACACATACCAGTGTAGTAGAACTCTAATATATCACAAAGGAAGTGGTTAATTTTCTTACCCCTTGAGTTGTTCTGATCTTACTCTTGCTGGAAGACCTCAAGTAAGGCATGCTTAGAGTCTGCCAAGAAGAAAACAAAGGAAGTTTAATTATGCATTCGTCGGCTGTGAAATCACACATACATACAAAGCGAATCAAAGAGCAGTGCCATGTCAACAGGACTCATGTCATGGGCAACGAGTGATACTGTGCTATACGTCCTCACTGTGGGAATTGCTGTATCATGGAATGAAGCTCATTAGGGTGGCCTTCTCCGGCCTCTTAGTTTGTTTCTCACTATTCTGGACATTAAGGAGGGCTCCAAAACTCTGTGGAATGTCGGCGGTTCTCTGGACAAGTGATGAAAAATGGCTTCCTCACCTGGACTTGCTCTTGAAGGAACTTGATGTACCCAACGGCCTCTGTCAGCACAGATGCTGTGTCAGTCTGCATGACAGAAGACACAATAATAGTTTCGTCATTGACAGGTACATATATGGGCAAGAAAGAAAGCATAGCATAACCTTCCGTGGTGAATCTGAGCACTTCGGCGAATCAAGTAGGAAGAAGAAGAAAAGAAGAGATCGACTTCCGTAGCAGTTTGAAGAAGGAGAAGAAGAAGAGATCCGGTTTCTTTAGCAGTTTGATGTACAGAATCATGCACTGAGAATATATGCACATACTGGTGCATAACTGTTAAGTTCCAGAGAAAATATGTTGAGAAGTTTTACTAGCTAGCTAGTTCCATTTACAGTGGCATCTTTCTTTTGTTAAAAGAAGATCGAACAAAGGTAGATATCAAAGTCGATCCGAGCACGTGGTGGTAGCACAGAATGTGCACCCACACAGCGCTGTTACAGGACGTAAAAGCCTATGGAGGGAGCGGTAAGGGCAAGCATACATATGCATGTTCGGTGTGTTACATCTAGTTGAGCAGAAGGGACTGTAAAGAGGAAGTGAAGGCCAAAAAGGAAGCCTTAGTGTCTAGGCTACGATCGATGAAACGAAAAAAAAAATGGTACATAGATATACGCACGGCTCAATGATCCGTTGCTTCTGCTTAAAGTTTGCTTGCTGCTATGGCTATTTATATATAGAGTTCCTCCTTGCAGGCGATACCTACTCCCTTTTGAACTCAGGGAACAGTCATGCTGACAGATGAAATATATTAGGTTGATATATATCTCAGTCGCAGGGCATCATGTGTTTAGTTTGGTGATGTTTGAGCTACCAACCTTTCCAAAGGGCGCCACCAACTGCTGAAGAGCAGCGACCCTGTCACCCAGCTTCTCCTTCCTGACCTGCTTTGTGCCATCACCCAATCGATTAAGACAACGTACGCCATGGTGTTACTGTTATGTCTGCGGGAACGGAAAACTAGCTGGTCAGGTTGCTGATACCTTCAACGGAGATGTCGACGACCGTGGCTCCGGCCTGGCCTTCTTCGCGACGGGCGGGGAGGCTTTGTACCCCGGATCGGCGCCATTAGCTCTCTTTCCCTCTTTGACTCCGTCGGGTAAAGATGATATCTTTGTCCAAAGCAAAAGCAAAAGGGGGATGATCAGTAGTTTAATCCGGGCGAGGGCGCACTTCGCGGCATGCCCAAGTGATCTCTCTAGTTTTTTCTTCTCTCGTCTTGCCGGAAAAGAACCCTTTCTTGCGTCAACACTGGCCCAGTGTCGACGTCCACTTCAAGAGACAAATAGACCCTGTCGGACTCACCACCATGGTGACACCGACGAAAAGACACCTCGATCGGACCTTACGTCCGGGATGAGGGAATAAACCCCTTCTTGCGTCAACACTGGCCCAGTGTCGACGACCGCCTTCCAAGAGACAAGTAGACCTTGTCGGACTCACCACCCTGGTGACACCGACGAAAAGACACCTCCACCGGACCTTACGTTCGGGACAAGAGAATAAACCCCTCCTTGCGGCAGCACTGACCCGGCGCCGACGAACCCTCTCCAGAAAGCAAATGAACCCGGACGGCCACGGAACAGCCACCGATAAGCTCATACTCGGCAGACAACAGAAATCAACTCTTCACGAGGAAGACAACTTCTCAAATGACTGCTCCACCCATCGGCTTCTGCACCATAATAACAAGCGAAACTGGCATGCAGAATGCCAATGATAGCACTAGACCACAAGCACAATCAAGTCAGTCTGCACTCAGACATTACATCTGATTCGAGTTGCCTGCTAACTGTACCATGGCAGAAGAGTATAGCACAATCAACCAATAAGATCACAATCCACATAATGCCAAACTCAGACACACGGGGAACTCTTCCCATGCTGGCCACAAACAACAAACCAACCACAACCTCAACAACACCTGTAAATCCCTGGCACCGTTCTCAACACAGAACCACAAGACACAACCACTCGAAAAAATGTATCTCTAGGGCCACAATCATGTCTCGAGAGCACGACTTCCAATAATACAAAGGGTACTCAATCAGTATATCTGCCAATAAATTTTCCCAATTCTCGAACTCGCCGGTGCCAACAACCACAATGCCTCAAGCAACAGCACAGCAACCAACAGCATCAAGGCACACATAGCCAAGACAATCACACACTGAGGAAACAATCCTCTCGGCTAGTCAGAATCTTCCAACCCTATGATCCTAGACCTATAGGTTATAAGCCCACACGTTTCCACTGAGCACTCTACACAACGCACATAGGTAGAACAAACAACTCAGCATCCCCATCTCAGCACACCTCTCGGCACCATCGTAATTCACGAAACTATAATGTACCACGCCTCGAGCATTGATCCTGCCAATAGCTGATCACAAGTCACCATAGTGCAAACCATCGTGCCAACAGCCACAACACAAGCTGCAAAGAACACCAGTCTCAACTTATCCTCACGTCCCGAAACAATTACTGAACCTTCACAGCACAATAGATGCCAAACACGGCATGCCGAACACGGTGCACAATGGCCCCCGATTCACAAACTGGGTCTGAAACCAGGCCACCGCTGAAACAAGAGCAAATCAGGTTCAGAACTAACACAGTCCACACATAAGTAGACACAGTACTAAGGCCTTATCAAGACATCACTTCCAAAACTCAGCTCACAATGACGCCACAAGATAAGATGAGAAAGATCAAGCTCATCTAACAACAGCTCACCAGGAAGGAAATCCTAGGTTCACTCGAGCACTTTCTCAAACAGGGCATCCAAACAATCACCTCAAAGCACAACCTTCACACCTCAGGGGCTGACTAAACCTCAAGTTGGGACGACCTAAATGACATTAATCTCCTTCGGAGAACATGCACGACCATGACACTAACAATAATTCCCATCAGCCACCTGATCACGCCACGGAAAAATGCAAATGCTGCACCACAGATTCACGCCTGCTGGTAAACTCTGCCTAGCACAGCACAACTGAAACCAACACCACGACAAAAGAGGAACTCTCCATCATATCCTGACGAGAGCAAAACCACCTCGTACAGTGCCAACACAGTGTAGGCAAGTGCTCACGCGGAAGCAAAGCGGTATAGAAAACATAAAACCAATGCCAGTTGTCGACTGTACTAGACCTTCTGGACTATGAGCACTATAATATCTTGAATTCCCATGTACTTTCACACATCCCATGCAACACAGCTCTGATACCACCTATGACAACCTAGAACTCAGATACCGGATAAACCTGATACCACTTAGATCCTGAGAGGCTTCCCAAGAGCGGTAAAGCTCCGAAGGGATAAAAGGAGTGTGTGAAGGTGTATGAGAGTACATTGAACTTCCAGATAAAGTAGTAAACAATTATAACACTAAGATCAGGATTATTAAATTAGTAGAAATAAAATTATATTTTTAATTTAAATAAATTAAACTACAGCTACAACAGCTAGCAGAGTCCAGTCCAACCAAAGATAAGTATAGTCCAAAAGGAAAGAGAATGTACTGTGAAGTCAGGGGAAGCCCGACACTAGCAAAGCTGGCACTAAGAACCATGCACTGCACCCCTAGACCACGAGGAAGAAGAACAGTCACGCCTGAAAAATTAGGGGTGAGCCTCGTGTCACTAGCTCAGTAGGGGTCCGTCCCGCAGATCCCCACCACAAACCAAAGTGGTAACAATAGTAACAACAACAAGAGTAATAACAGGAGTAGGAACAACAGTAAAAGTAAAGAGGAAAAGCCGTACTGAACTAACCATGGCAGCTGATTGGACCTCAGCCCTCTAAATTGCTCCATGTCGACAGAAACACAATTTCCCATACACATAGGAGGGAGTTGCAGTAATTACAAGAAACTCTGATTACTTTGCCAGAACACGTCATGCCACAATAGATGTGTAGGCTTATCTACAAAGACGAATCCAACTCAAGACTGCACGGTCTAAAGCACCAACACATAGACGACCTCGCCGTTGTGTATGCTACACTGAACATAGACCACCTGAAGTACCACGTGAAGGAACTCACGCTATATGGGAAACCACACGAGTCACAACAATCATGTGTCATGTGACAGAATCACCTTCTCACTAGAAGAAAAGTCAGATGCATCCACTGATGTTTTACACTACCTCTCAAGCGTCTCCCACTCGACTCGAACGTGGTAGCTGAGACACTGAACAAGGAACCAAGGAACAACAGTAACAAGTGACTAGTCAGGGTCACTCCCGTCAGGGCAGGTCCAATGCCCCTGACCACGTGTGCACACACAAGCTCAATGTCTTGAGCCAGGCCTCTAGCGGATTTTCCCCTCCCGTCAGACTCTAACGGAAAGACAAAGGGGCCTACGGTAACTAGCCTACGAACCGTCTCTACCGGGAACTGCCCCGCCACCACTCCCAAGTGGGCCGAGACGTTGAAGTGTTGTTAAGCTATGACTACTGAAGGCTCACTAGACACAGAGACTCAAAACATAAACATCAAAGTATAGACATGCCAAGCATGCACCTATTGCATGTACTACGAAGCACAAGGTAGCACACAGAACTCTCGCTAGACTCAAGAGAGTCAACTAGACCTGCTAACACAACGATCCTTGAGTCACATGACTCAGGTCAAGATCGCTGCACAACACGGTAATATATCGTCAAACTAGTCTAGCCCTTGGGTCAAAACCATGGGAAAACACAAGTCCTCAGCCCCTAGCCCGCACATCAGACTCATATAACAAAGAATCACAGAACACAAGGGATCACCAAAGCCCTTGAACCACATAAGCACGTAAACTGAGGTAAAATGATACCTCTAAATATCCAAAACTAGGTCTCGATCCTCACAAGATAACTGAGACACTCACGAGGTCACGTGTCAATCATTGGGTCACAACCGAGTTGACTAGAAACCATAATGACTCTCGATATAACACGGGCACACTATACGATACAATGGCACTTTGAAACATCCTATAACACAATCACAGCCCTCATAGGATGTCCACGACATCCACGGAATAATGGGCTAACCAAGGGGTCGAAGCCAAGTCAATCGAAAGCCAAAGCAATGAGAACACAACACCCCGATCAAATGGCGGTCTTATCCTTGGAAGCTACTACGCATTGGCGGTCTTATCAAGGCCGCTATCCGCATGGTTGAACAGGTAGGAAATGGTCTTGCTCAAGGCCACTACTTAACAAGTTGCGGTCCTTACATGGTCATCTCTTTAGAGTGGTGGTCATGGCCAGACTGTCAACTCCAAACCGCCTAGAAAACTTCTCGAAAAGCATGATAAGCCATCATGGTTGCGGCCCTTTGCCTGACCGTCACTTCATAAGGCGGTCTATCGCAAGGCCTCTACTAGGAACCGATTTAAATACATAGCGGTCTACCTGGGACCATTTCTCGGAAGTAGTGGTCCTCCTAGGGCCGCCACTAACAACTATGGTTGGGAGCTAGACCACTCCCCGAATAGACCTAAAGTAGTTAAAATCTGATAATGGTCTCCCTTGGATTGTTAACACAAAATTGGCGGTCAACCCAGGGCCGCCACTACCACGTTGCAGTCTGTCGGGAGACCACAACCTAAAACCGACCTAGAAAATTTTTAAGAGCCAAATAGCGACCCTCATTAGACCGTTTATTCAAGTAGCAGTCCCTGGTACGATCGCTACTTCCTACCGTGCAAAAATTGTAGGAAGGCTCAAAACTCGCTCTTTCCATGCACCATTCATCCCTGAACGACAGGGAAATATCCATAGACTTGATATCAACCTTCCACAGGTCGAAAGAGATCCCCACTGAATATATTAAAATGAAAAAAAAAAGGATTTACAAAGGTATATTGTGTGTTCTCAAAACATCCCTAGACATCCCTATAAAAGAGGTCACATCAAGAAGATGTGACATCCTCTAGCCCCCCAACATCGGCAAGAGAAAGAATTGTCTATTTCTACATTACAAAGAAGCTTAGACCACTCTCTCACCCTATCCCCAACAAACTCCCCAAATCCACCTATCTGAAGATTCTGCCATTTCTCTCCCCCATATGGCCTCAGGGTGGCAGGGAGGATGAGCTACCAAATCCACCTATCTCCTTTGAGAGGCCACTTCCTATGTCAATCCCTCATGAGTTGTTGGACACTCTATGGGCTACCAACCATACCGAATTTTGTTCACAACATGGCGCGAAACATCTAGAGAAAAGCAGCATCCAGTGAGGAGGTGATCAATATTCTCTTCCTCCTCTCCACACAGATAGCATAGGCTATGAATACCGTAACAAGTCTGTCACATGTTGGAAGTCTTCTGTAGGAGATCCTCCATAGTAGCACTTTAAATTTAAGAGGGACTTTCAAAAAAAAACTTTAAGAGGGTCCCTCAATTTCCATATTTGCCTCACCAAAAGATATCGCATTCCACCATCAGCAATTATATGGTAGGCCAATCCGACTTAGAAGCACCCGCCCTTCCCATCTCCACTTCCATTCATCTGCCTTGCTTGTATTGGGCATGCACTGTTGTAGCACCGAGAGCAAATCCCGGAGCTGGTTGACCTCCTCCCGCAAGTGTCTTCTAAAAATTGAGATCTAATACCTCCAAATTGATGCCTCTCGAATAGCTGTTCCACTACTACCAAAGGCTCCACAGAGATTGCTAATAGTTGAGGATACATCTCTTGTAGGGGATAACCAATGCACCAATTGTCTTTTCAGAATTGACATTCTTGGCCATTTCCTAATTTCACCCTAGCTCTTGTCCTAGCAATGTCGATACTCCTTAAGATACCTCTCCAAAGGTGAGAAATGTGATGATGGGATGGGTCGGTCAAATCCCAAACCCTTACTCTGCTATAATACTTTTGACTGATGACAATACTCCATAGCCCCTCCCCCCTTGTGCCAAGTCTCCAAAGGCATTTGCTCAAAAGAGCCAAATTGAACTCCCTGATATTCTTTAAGCCCAACCCTCCCACTCCCTTGTGCTTACAGACTCTTTCCCAAGCAATGTCATGCCAATCTATACCTCTCACTCCACTACCACGCCAGAAGAATCTTGCTTGGATCTATTGGAGCTTCCTTGCCACTGAATGAGAGATCCAGAAAGTGGCTAAAAAATAAATAGAGAGGGTGTCCAAGACGGATTTACAAAGCACCAATCACCCCCTATATGAAAGCAGTTTCCCGTTCCACCCTACTAATCTAGAATCAAATCTCTACACCATTGTCTGCAAATCCCTACATTGCAAAGCACTAGGAATCAAGGGAAGTCCCAAATAGGTGGTAGGGAATTCACCAATTCAATAGCCTACAATAACAGTAGCCCTCTTGATGGCTCTATGCTCCATATTGACATCGATAACTTGACTCATGTGAAAGTTCACCTTAAGACCGTTGACCTATTGCAGAAGCTCCAACATCAGGTTGATGATGTACAATTGCTCCTCACCCTCTACCACAAATAGAATAATGCCATTAGCATACTGTAGGCCGAAGATGGATTGTCCCTAGGGGGTAACATGGAATCCCCTGATTAGACCCTAAGATCTAACTCTTACGCACATCCTACTCAAAATGTGTGCCACCAGAACACAGAGAAGTGGAGACATTAGGCCATGTTGCCTTAGACCTCTACCACTATGAAAGTACGGTGATGGTTCCCCATTAATAAGGACAACAAATCTGGTTGATTGGATACAAACCTAAATCCAACCAACCCATACGTCATCAAAACCCATCTTCCTTAGAATATCAGGGAGACATTGCTAGCTAACCCAGTCATAGATGTTCCAGTGTAGATATTTAAACGATGGCCACTATGCGTGAACAATGAACAAAATAATCAATCTATGATGATACCACCTCAATGAAGTAGGAGCAAAAGAAGAGGATGATAAAAACTAAACAAAACACACACCGTGGGTGTGTAGTAAAGAGCGAGTAAGTGAGGGGAAAGAGAAACACACGCCGTGGGCATGGAGCAAGTAGCAAATGAGCTAAAGAAAAGGAGACACACATCGTGGGCGTGGAGCAATTATATAATGAAAACAACAAAGCAATCAAGAGGTGATATATATCAAAGACTAGATCATGATCGCCACCAAGGTAAATATCACAGAAAGACTGGGCTATGTACCTTGGAAAAGGAGTGAGTGAGGATGCACTCGTAAGCGGGAAGTAGATAGGCACAGATAGAAAGCAGTCAGTCGAAGACCGCTATCTTAAGGAGATAGTCCCGAGACAACCGTGACCATCACCCAAAAACTAGAATTGTGGGACTTTGATCCTCCCTCCCTTTCGGCTGGCCAAAAGGGAAGGGCCTCGCATTGTGTGTGCTGTAGACCTACAAGGAAGAGTGGAAAACATGGAAAAAAACCCGGTGAGAGTTGGAGAAAGTGTAGTATCTATAAAAATAACAATGACTAAAGTGCATAAAAGGACGGGATGATACTTCGGGGTTGGTGATTTTTTAACCCCTGTGGGGCATGCAAAAAGGTAGGTGGACATGTGTGAATGTAATATGAACGCAAGGAACATGGAAAGAACAAGGAGGACAATGATGTGATGATGCAAAAGTGGGGAGAAAACACTAAGAAAAGGAACACTTGAATAAAGCAAAAATTGAATACTGCTTGGACTTTCTTCTCGAGGACGCAAAAAACCAGACTCCCTAGCTGAGGATCACTATAGAAAATGCCAGCACTTCATGGTGAACGTTCAAAATTCTCCCCCGCGTGAGTGAGAGACCAATGGGACTATTTATAGACTCTCCGAAACCCTAGGCTGGATTTAAGAGATAAACACTACAAATAGGGCTTTTCTGTGGGATAAATCGGTGGAAAATCAGATGGATAGAGCTTTGGAAGAGTCCTGAACCCTCCTGGGGCATTATCCTCATGGAGGATAGAGTCCTAAGGCATCCTTAGTCTGCAAAAATGGAGCTTGGGCCAGCAGGACTCTGTACTAAGAATGCGGTCTATCGTAAGATCGCTACCTTCAGACCGCGGTCGAGAGAGAACCATGACCAAACTTGTAAAACATATGCTATGTCGACACATCAATGGCCGTGGAGTCAACCCTACTGGAAACAATACGCGGTCTAGTCATAACTGCTACCATTAGAAGGCGGCTTGGATATGACCGCGACCATGACGGGCAGACCGGAGAATGCTTAGGCTTAGATGGAGAGCATCCAGGGCATAATAGGCTGGAAAATGAAAGGAATAGGCTCGGAATATGATCAAGGAAGATCCCAGAACAATGGGTAACTCGGGAATATCATGAAATGAATTAGAGAAAGACTCAACTTGTGGGCATAAAATGGGTGTCAACAGATGTCCTTTCATGATGTCCGCTTCGTAAAGGAACAAGTGAAAGCGACACAAAGGTGGGATGGAAAGGAGATGAAGCGAAAGTGACAACGATGAGAAAAGGAGGTGAAGTAGAGATGAAGCAGGGAGAACTGAAAAGTAGGCATCAAGGTAAAAGAAATCCATCACAACCAACAAGCAACAGGCAGTCTCACGAAAACACTGAACAAACCCTATGGAAAAGTCAACACAGAAGAGACATGTCTGGAGAACTAACCAACTACGGAAAGAAAAAACACAACTAACCGCATCAGGGGACACAATCCAGAGCCTAATGAGGGGATCGGAAGAGCAAAAAATTGAAGAGCTGAAAAGAGAAACTGGGGTAAAATCCATACAGGGATCATGCTGGCCAACCTGACCAAATGGATAGATCAGAGAGAATGTTCAAATTTAGAGTGGAATGAGAATCCTCTTCATATTGGGCCACCAATAATTTCTTTTGAGATCTTGATACATCTTGGTAGCACCAGGGTGAATGGTGTACTTGGATTTATGAGCTTCTTCTAGGATCACTTTCTTAGCATCAACATAATTCGGTATACAAATCTGTTCCCTGAATAGCAATCTTCCATCATTGGCAATAGAGAAATCCAGTCGTTGCTCCATATTGGCCTTGATCTCCAATAACACAGGGTCATTGTCTTGCAGCTTGACTAGATCTTCTATTAATGTGGGTTGAGTCTGGATATTGGCTATAAAGTAATCCTCTTTCTTCTTTATATCAATATCTAAATTCAATTGAGCAAATTTAGAAATAAGGTTGGTCATATCTTTCATGAGACTTGATAATTTTCCCATCGGTTTCCTACTGAGCACATCAGCTACAGTATTCGCCTTGCCAAGATGATATTAAATAGTAAAATCAAAGTCTTTATGATACTCCAGCCATTGCCTTTGCCTCATATTTAACTCTTTCTGATAGAATAGATACTTCAAGCTCTTGTGGTCCGAATAGACCGTGAATTTCTCTCCATAAAGGTAGTGATGCCAAATCTTCAAGGCAAATATGACAGCAACTAGTTCGAAGTCATGAACAGGATAATTCTCCTCATGTCGCTTCAATTATCTTGAAGCATAGTAGATCACCTTGCCATTTTGCATAAGTACACAACCTAGGCCAATGCTGGATGCATCAGTATAAACTTCAAATCCGTCACCTTTCATAGGCAATGCCAATACAGGTGCCATGGTGAGATACTCCTTAAGAGCTAAGAAATTTTCTTCACATTCTCTTGTCCACTCGAAAGGATTTTCCTTCCTAGTGAGTTTTGTTAAAGGAGCGGTGATTTTGGAGAAATCTTTGATAAATCACCTATAATAACCAGCCAAACCAATGAAACTTGAAACTTCAGATACAGTGTTCGGTCGGCTCCAGTTCTTAACAGCTTCAACCTTAGAAGGATCTACTGCGATGACCTCTTTAGAAATGATGTGACTAAGAAAAGAAACTTTCTTAAGTCAAAATTCACATTTGCTAAACTTAGCATAAAGTTGGTGCTCCCGTAAAGTTTGTAAAACAACCCTAAGATGTTCCTCATGTTTCTCCTTTGTCTTCGAATAGATGAGAATATCATCAATAAACACGACCATAAATTAGTCAAGATAAGGCCACAACACATTGTTCACCAGTTGCATGAATACAGCTGGTGTATTAGTTAAATCAAACGGCATAACCATAAATTCATAGTGTCCATATCTGCTACGGAAAGTAGTCTTGTGAATGCCTTCTTCCTTGATCCTCGGTTGATGATTGCCTGACCTAAGGTCAATCTTGGAGAAATACTATGCGCTAGAAAATTGGTCAAATAGCTCATCAATACGTGACAGTGGGTATTTGTTCTTGATGATAAGTTGATTCAACTACCGGTAATCAATACATAATCTGAGGGAACCATCCTTCTTCTTAACAAATAAGACCGGCGCACCCCACGGGGATGTGCTAGGTCGAATGAAACCTTTTTCCAGTAGCTCCTGAAGTTGCTTCTTTAACTCCTTCAACTCCATAGGGGACATCCTGTAAGGAGCTAGCCATACCGGTGTTGCTCCTGGTGTGAGTTCAATGGTAAAGTTAACCTCCCTTTCGGGCAGTAAACTAGGTAACTTGGAAGAAAAAATATCTGAAAACTCCCTAACTACGGGGATCTCATTTATCTGGATTTTCTTAGACTCAGTAACTACTACGGAGGTAAGGAAAACTTCACACCCTTTTGAAATGAGTTTGCAAGCATGAAGAGATGAAATAAGAGAAGGATGCTTCCTGTATTTGATGCCACGAAAAGAAAATCGTGGAAGACCTGATTTCCGAAAAGAGATTATCTTACTGCGACAATTTTTATAGGCGTCGTGGTCTACAAGCCAATTGACTCCTAGGATGGCATCATACCCTTCCATATCAAGGCACTGCAAGGACATAAATAAAAATAAAAGTACATAAAGGTAAAAATAAAATGTGGATGCATGGACTCGATTCCCATCACATTTATAGGGGTTAAAAACCCTCCCCCGGTGCGTTCTCCCCCTTTCTTTCACGCTATTTTATCACTTCGGGGCATATACTACACCTTCATATTCTAATAGGTTTTCCCTTATTTTTGTGTCTTTGTTTTGCAGGAGAGCATATTTGGACATGAGGCCCTTACTTTCTAGCCGGCTGGAAGGTGAGGAGGTGCACCCACAATCGGTTCCCACATCCCTTTTCAAGCGCGATCACGTTGTAGCAGTTCATCTTTGGGCCACGACTTCTTCCTCATTTTCCCAAGGTATGCAGTAGGTTTTCATTCGTTATAGCATCTTTTCCTATTGCTAATCCTTTGGTGGCGATCACGATTCACTCTGATTTTTCATCGCCCCTTTCCCTTGTTCACGCTTTCATGTTTATTTGCTTGTTTATATTTGTTTAGTTCGGGGGTGGGGATAGATTAATCTATCTACATCTTACTTTTTTGGTGATCATGATGGGACACCTAGTGCCCATCGCGTTATATTCTTACTCCCCTATGAGTTGGGTGGGTGTTTGTGGATGTTTGGGTAGCATTCCTTTCACTTTTCCACTATTCTGTTCAGTTTTGGTTCTGTCCGTGAGTAGCGGTCTTACACAGGGTCGCCAAGCCCCGTTAGCGGCCATCCTAGGACTGCCCCAGCACCCTGGAGTAGTAGCGACCTTCCCAGGGCCGCCCAGCACCTTGGCGGTCTTCTAGTAGACCTCTACTATTCAAGAAAAAGTCATCTAGTGACCTCTACTTGGTTCTAGCAGGACAGGCGGACTGCTCAAGGAGGCCCTATTCATTCATGCATAACTTTATCTTCCGATATCGGATTGGGCTGATTTCTGTTGCATTGCATTGTCCTTTTTTTTTATAAACCCAGTCATCTAATGGATCAAAGGGAGAGTGCACCCCCATTCCAAAGGAAGGGAATGTTCTCACTCCACCTTCTAACCACTAGATACTTTTTTTATTGATATTTCCAAAAAGAATACATCTGCACAGAGAGGCCAAACCTCTGGATTACAATGAAGGTAAAAAAAACTATAAAATCTATACACACCTCCTGTGAATGTTAGGTATGCCATTAGCATCAGCTATGGCATAACCTTTAGCTAGTAGAGGCAGCTCTCAGATAGAAAAAAACTCCAAATTACACCCCATGTGAACTGCATGATTTGCCAAGGCATCCGCAAGCTGATCTGCTTCTTTGTATGAGTGAACAATGGAGCAATGAGAAGATGAGAGGGATTGTTGTAAAGACTTCCACCAAGGAAGTAATGACCACGGGGGGTCATTATTGCTATTCAACAAATCAACCAATGCCATTGAATCAGTGTATATAATTGATATGGGAATTTTATGTAACTGTGCCAGTCAAAGACCGTCAAGTAGAGCCCGCCCTTCAGCCAACATGTTGGAACCAAGGCCATAGTAATAAGAAAAACCCAATATCAACAGCCCATGAGAATTTCTGAAACAGTCACCACCCCCAGAGGGCCCGGGGTTGCCTTTACTAGCACCATCAACATTTAAGGAAAATTCTGTAACATGAGCAATCCAACGAACAGTAATGCAAATTGGGCAGTTGTGTTTAATTATTATTCCATATCCCTGCATAATCTTCGAATAGTCAGAGCTTGCCCCTTGTTTAAACCTGAGCTGACTGACTGTATGATTGATCTCAGCAAGGATCAAATTCGAGATTCTTAGAAAAGTTGTGCACTGGCCTTCATACCTTGCACGACATCTATATTTCCATATTTCCCAAACTATCATAATGGTTGTCATTATAGATATGAATCCTTTAGGTTTGTAGATAACTGCTCCATTTATGGCTGAACATAGCCTACTGGTAATAGAGGTTTCATCCAAACATGTGTTGGTTAGTAATGGGGCAAATTTGTTCCAAGTCCGACACTGAAACAAAAGTCCAACTGTACAACTACACGGGGCATACCCCGACCAAAAGTACAAGAAAAGGACTAACTGACAAGCTACTGCTGGTTGCTAAGACTTGTCGTCAAAAACTCGAGAAGCTCCGGGAGATGACTGCCGCGACTCACCTGAAAGAGGAAGGGTGAGTCACAGCCAGACTCAGTAGGGGTCACACGGATCCCTACCTTGCAACTAAACATACAAAAGCAGCAAAGCATGCATTGTAAATTAAATGACAGTCTAGTAAAGCTGTAAAACTATCTACGCAATTCAACCACAGCTATCTAACATGCCAATTTGATTTAAATATAAGCGTCAGGAGCTAAATCTACCAATAGAATAAATCTCAGCTAACCAAGTGACAAGAGAAAGAAAGAAGACCACCAGAAAGTGAAACCAGATGCGTCCACTGACGGCTTACACTGCGTCTCAAGCATCTATGCAAGTCTGGATCGTGACAAGTGAGAAGCGTAAGAGTACCAGAATCAAGTAACTAGTCAAAGTAACACTCGTCAGTGTCAGTCCAAGCCTCTGACCATGTGTGCATACACTGGCTCCTGTCTAGAGCCAGGCCTCTAGCTAGTTTTCCCTCCCAGTAGGATGCTACCGTTAGGCGAGGGCCCACAGAAACTAGCTTAAAAATCGTGTGACTGGACTACCCCTCCACCTCTCGCAGGTGGGCCGACACTAGAGGTCGCTAGGCTACGACTAGTGATTCCATCACAAGGAAAGAGAAAGTAATTCTATTGGGATGTAAAAATATGCCACAGTTTATCAAATAAGTTAATCATGGCGAGTATGCAATATGGAATGCACAAAGAAATGACTATGCAACAATTAACGTTCTGTGGGAAATGGCAGTTGAGTGTTGACTCGCCACAGGCTCTGGCGGTCAAAGGTAGGGGCGCTACAAGGTATGTATCGCTCTACCAGTAGGCTGCCAAACGCACCCGAGACTCTATTTTTTTCACGGTAAAAACATGCTCTGGCGCTCCAAGGTTGGTGCGCCAAGGGACTCTGGCGGTTTTACGATAAACCGCCAGGCTAACCACCTTAACGGGTCAACGGTCAAACGACTCAGTCCACAGTCTCTAGCGGCGGAAGATCCAGCCACCAAAAGGGGTGTGGCGCACCCTTGATGGGCCGCCACAAGGCCTGTAATGCGTAGGCTGTGGACCGCCAAAGTCCACTGCCTTACTGTTGCCAAGAAACAGTCTCTGGTAGGACCACCACCCTACCAGAGAGCCGAATCCACTAGGTTCGAAATCGAATCCCCTCCCGGTCGATCCAGATCGACGGGAAACTTGCTAAAACCCTGTTCCCTGCCACTCCACCATCTCATAACAACATTCTATTGCCTAAAAACCCAACAACGATGTTCATGATGGATCAGAACATATGGACGATGCTCATGGCACAAAAACCAAAAAGATAATGATCATGCTTGTGGAAGACATAAAGACGATGGGCATCACAGTAGAAATGATTCTAGCGACGTCGGGAATCCATCCCCCAACCTTGTTCGCGCTGAAAACGTCGTTCCGAGCGCATGCAAGCCGAGGGGTGTCACCGCTCCTCTCGCCCGGTCCCACCTCCAGGCTCCACGGTTCACCTCGAGAGTGGTGTCACAGTGTTCCTCTCGTCGCCAGCATTCCAACAACGCCCTTCACGCCACCATCCGCGGCCCGGCTGGTCTAACCCCAAGAGAGGGAGAGAGAGCGATCGTGAGAGGGAGAGAGGGGGTGAGGGAGTGAGAGAAAATGAGATGGGGAGAGACAGAGAGCTATGGACGCACTTATTTTTGAAGATATTCGTCATGTTGATTTTTTTTTGGTTTATTAAGTGTGTAGGCGTGCCAGTCACCAAGGTGATGATTTATTCAGACTTCATGGAAGCCTATGGTGTGCTCGATCTGACTTCATCAGGTGATTGTGAAGTTTGGGTCGGGACCAAATCCCGCCGTGAGATCGCCACTTTCAAAAACGGTCTTTGGAAGATCATTTCTTCAAAATTTATGCCAGAGGCCTCTCGATCGCCCCCAGTCGTCTGACGGTCACCCATATGACCTTTTTCCTCAAGTGGCAGTCCTCCCCTAACTATTTTTTCATTTGGCGGCGACGCGATAGACCGTTTCTTGGACAGAGAGTCCAAATGATCCTGAACTCTGATTTCTTCGCCGCTGGACTCTCTAGTCGATTTCTGCTCGACGAGACCTCCTTGTTAGGGCTCTATCTTCTAGAATATTCTACCAAATAGAGCACTGTTTATTTCTATCTCTTGTCCATTTTATTATCTCAATTTTGATCTATAGAACACGAATTTTCATGGGCTATATCTCCCAAAATTTTGGATGAAATTTAAAGATTTATGCATTTCGTGTAACACAAGCTGCTCCAGAATAGGCATCGGGGCCACCTCCCAGAGCTAATAACTTCCAGATCCTTCCACTAAAAAGAGTCTCACTTGTTCCTACCTCTTATCTTGACTATTATCTTGAGAATGATCTAGAGATCTCAATATTTGGTGGACTCTATCCTCCAAAATCGTGGCAGAAAGTTCTAGAATCCAGCCGATTTCTATATAAACCTGCCCAGTTCGCCTACGCGACATGGAGCTCTTCTTTGACTTGGGGCGAAGCCATGCCGGATTGTCGACTCAACTCTTCGACCCTAGACTGTTGAGGGAAGTATTCGCTTTCCATTCCATCTATTTGGACTTTATTTGGTCATCATTTGCCCTCTCTTCTTCACCCTAACTTTCTGATTTTGTCACAGTTTCTGGGTTTTCTGCACGTCTTTTGAACCTGTGCGACAGGGCGCTCTTTGTAAGTTCGGGTGGAGTCACGCTTCATCCTCTTTGTCCTTCTTTGACTCCATATTGAAGAGGGGAGTATTAGTGTTCATTTCCATCTCTTTGGGCTTATTTTCCTCGTCTCCACGCTTAGTTCTCCTCTCCTACTTTTAGCAAATCGTCACTGCCTCCACACTTAAGTCTTTGCACAATTTTTCTACACATTCTGCATTTTTCTCCATCTTGCGTCACCTCTCCCTGTAGTTATACTACGTGATAGTTCATGCTTTTCATATCCATGCATGCACAACACTCCCAGTTACTGTTTGCACTCGTTTATAGGGGTTAAAAACGCTTCCCCGGTGCATTTTCTCCCTTTCTTTCATGATACTTTACCACTTTGGGGCATATACTACACTTCATATTCTAATGGATTTTACCTCTTTTGATGGTTTTATTTTGTAGGAGAATACATTTGAACGTGAGGCCCTTGCTTTCTAGCTGGCTAGGTGGTGAGGAGGTGCACCCACATCGGTTTCCCGCATCCCCTTTTGAAGCTCGATCACACGTGTAGCAGCTTCCCTTTGGTCCGCATCTTCATCCTCATTTTTCAAGGTACATGGCGCCGTCTTCACCCTCTCTTCATCCTTTTGGTGCTGCAAGACCTTGGTGGCGATCATGGTCAGGTTCCATTTCTTCATCGCCCCTTTGCTTTTCATTGTCTATATTTCATGTTTATATGCTCATAGTATTTGGGGTGGGGGGATAGATTAAAACATCTTACTTCCACACTTATCTCGACCAATTTGTGGTCGTCTTCATTGATGGTATTCTTATATACTCTAAAACTAAGGAGGAACATGAAGAACACTTAAGAATAGTCTTGCAAACTCTAAGAGAGCATCAACTCTATGCAAAGTATAGCAAGTGTAAGTTCTGGCTAAAGGAGGTCTTTTTCCTTGGCCATATTATTTCAAAGGAAGACATCGTTGTCGATCTTTCTAAGGTAGAAGCTGTTAATAGTTGGAGCCAACCAATGACCGTATCCGAAGTTAGGAGATTTCTGGGCCTGACTGGTTATTATAGGCAATTCATTAAAGATTTCTCAAAAATCACCGTCCCTTTGACTAGACTTACAAGAAAGGAGAACCCTTTTATATGGTCAATCGGGTTTGAGTCCAAACCACCTTAAAATCCTTGTTTATGTGATTTTATTGTGTGATTCACATGCACTAGATGTTTGTTTAGGCCGTAGCTCATCCTTAATCTTACATTTTACATTTTTTGTTCTTTCCTTGCAAACAACCTTCTTTTATTCCGCTGCAATCAGTTTGTATTTGAATAAAGAGGGGCTGATCTATTCGCCGATCTATTCGCCCCTCCCCTCTAGATCAGCCATTCCCACACAACATGAATTTCTTTTTGTCTCTCGTCGTGTGCCTTGAGCAGCCACTGTCTAAGTGCCATCGGTTGTGATGAGCTGCTATGCACTTTGCATGTAACAAATTAAGTAGAATTTTTTGAACCCAAGCAAATTTAGGTCCATAGTCATTGCTGAAAGCATTCAGTAAGCATTTTAGAATCCGTACTAGTTTGACCGATTGTGTCTTTTGATTACGAAGGTAGTGAGGACTAGTAAATCTATTGTATACGAGGCGGACAAGTTTTGTAGAATTCATAGGGCTCAGATTGTGATCTGGTCCTTTGATTTCAGAATTTTTTGAATTGGGTGCAGTTGGTGCCCACATTGGGCTGAGTGTTGAACCTTCTTTTATTGTTGAACGAGTTGTTCTTTTTCGAATTAGAGTGGAGATTGCAGTTAATGTTCAATTGAGACCCAAATTGGTTTCAATGTGACCTATGATGGGCAGAGGCATACTGAACATTTTTGCCAAAGTTTGATTTATATTTTTGATCTTTTCTTGTTTGGCTTTGTCTTCTATTGGCAGGTTGGACATGATTGTGTAGGGATTCAAACGTCGAGTTGGGTCGACTCAGCTGCCTAGTCAGCCATGGTTGAACAAAGGTACGTCAACCAGGTTGTCCAGCGTGTCGACCTGGTTGTCCAATCCGTCGACCTAGTTGTCTAGTGTGTCGACCCAGTTGTCCAATCCGTCGACCTGATGACCTAACCCATTTTTGGTGAGCAAACTATATGTTGCTCAAGGTCTTGCTTTTTTTATTTTTGATGTTCGATCCTTTGCCTTGAAAGTTCTGAATTTTGATGACTCTAAGCTCAAGGGCATCCTTCCTCATTGGTTCTTCTGGTATTAACTTTTCTTTCCCTTTTTTAGGGCAGAATAACATGGTCTTCCATTCAAGTGTCTTTCTTTATCAGCCCTTCTTTTCAGAAATTTACTTGGGTGCCCAAGATAGTGTCTAGATTGGACTTACCCTGAACCATTTTCTCCAGGATAGATTGTTTGTCCTTCAAGTCACTTTTAGCCTTTTCAAAATTTCTCTACATTTCAGCATTTACAGCTTTTATGGCTTCATATTTTTTATGGCTGAGTTGATTTTCCTTTAAACATTCCTGGTAGAGAGGGGGAAAATCCACCGCCCGAGAGTGCGACCCAACTAGGTCCGATTTGACCGAACCAGGCCCAGCTCCCCAAAGTGACAGCCCCATTTTGGGCCCACTTACTCCAAGCCCAAAACTCACTCCAACTAGCACTTCCTAGGCGACCCCCGGGTCCGGAAGTCCGAGCGACAGACCGGTCGAGAAGGCCCCTGTGGGGACCCAGTGCAACCTGTCCGAGCTACGCGCCCATCGCTCGAGAGGACTCCAAGCAAGCGTCCCAAGCTCGGACCGACTATCGGAAGCTTATCCAAACGTCCGTTACGCACCCTTAAGGAGCAGGGAACTCCAAGGGATAAGGGAGAGCAAGAGTCCTTGTGCCATTAAGAGCCTACAACGAGGACGTAACCCCCCCTGAATCCCCTCGACTCCCTGGACTCTTATGTTAAATGGATCGCTATATAAACCCTAGGGGGACTCTCCGAGGAGATAAGCAACGATCCTGAGCAAGAACCATCACATCTCTTGGTGGAGAACAATCTCGCGTCCCCTTCTTCTCCTACCACCTCCCCTCCAATCCGTGCTCTATCATATTCACTGACTTAAGTATCAGAGGGTCTTCCCCAGGGATTCATCCCTGAGTAAGGCCACGTTTTATATTATCAATGCTAACACCTCATACAAAGCCCTCCTCGGAAGACCTTGGTTGCACGAAAATTGGGTTGTCCCCTCTACCCTCCATCAGTGCATGAAGTATGCGAAAGGTGGAGAGCAACATACGGTCTCCGCTGATCGATCCCCTTTCCGCTCAAATGAATGCAACTTGATAGATGCCTAGCTGTATTTTGGGGAACCGGCCATCGAGCCTCTTGTTAAAACCAAGGACAAGGGGAAGCAAAAGGTTGTGACAGCGAAAGAAGAAGGTGACGAGGAGCTCTTCATTGTGAACGAGGACCTCGTCAAACTACATCGGCTGAGTTTGCAATTCAGTCACGCCGGTATTAAGCTGACTTGGTTGGAAAGGCGGGAAATCAATTTTGAGGCTAACCTCATCAATTGGGCAATAAGCGAAAATGTCTCATTACCCCCTACATGTATACAACTATTCTCTCAAAGGGAGGAACACGGGGTCGAGTAGCTAAAGACACTCATTGTCACTTACCAAAGGAAGGGAAGGAAAAAAAACAACAAAGTCCTCAAGCCCATTATCTTTTACAAGGGAAACTTGGTCCCTTGTGGTCCTCCTGACGATGATTTCGACTGGAGTGAGAGGCCCAGCAATGCCCCTGAGCTCGTCCAAGAAATGGACGACATGCCCAAATACATTAAAGAAATGTGTCGTAAGTAAAATATCCCGCAAATGCAGGAAGCTTCCCGGCGCGTTTACTTTCAGCAGCTGTGGTACCCTTCGCAGGTCAGGGGACAATCCCTTTTCTCCAAAAATGATAGAAGAGGGCTGGGCTATGACCCGGAGATGGACTTCAAAGTCTATTATATCGTCAATACTATAGGGTTGTCATCCTCTGCTGGCGAGTCAAGCTCCCTTCAGAGGGATAATCCCTGCGTAGCCGAACATCAAGAGGAATTTACACCGGGAAGTCACAATCTCCAACTGCAACTGCCTGATATAGGCAACTTGGGCATTAACCCCATCAATCCTGCCGACAAAAAGCACCTCGCCCTATTACAACTTGTCTGTCGACAACTGGAAGAGTCGGAAAAGCGGCTTTAGGCCAATTGGCTGAGCTCGACTCTGGGGAGCTAGAGGACCCCATGCTGGCCATCATTGATGCCCCTGTCAATGATCAGCAAGAAAAACCAGCCACTGTGCTGGAAGGTTTAAGGCGGGAGAATCTAGCATTGAAGTCTCTTGTACAAGAATTATTATGGGAGCGAGACGTTTTGCTTAGGCATCTTGTGTCTTCATCAGATCCCTATGCCCAACTTGGGGCCTTGATGGATAGTAATCCTCTAATGACGATGGTCGGAGCGTCGGCCGGTGAGCCTGAACTCAAGAAAGTGCATCCTACCGCCAAGAAAAAAGCAAGTGATATGGGCTCCTCTTTTATGGCTGTTCACCCCCAGGGAAGGATTAGCCCAAACAAGATCCCCGAGGAGACTAGGGGAAAATCTCCTGTTATGACATTAGCAAGGCGAATGGAGACACTGTGTTCATTTATCAAGGCACATACCGAGCTATTGTTTGAATTTTGCATGGCACAGAATCTTATAACATTGCCAGAGCCTCGCAGGCCAGCCAAAGAAAGCAAGGTCAAGGATTCCAGTTTTTGTCGGTATCACCGAATGTCTGGCCATGCTACGGAAGACTGTTATGTCCTCAAATACAAGCTCGAAGACCTGATACAGTCAGGAGTCATTCAAATTCAAAATCATCGGGTGTCTCCCCTGCAACCTCATTCATGAGATCGGCCGAAGCAAATTCTCACCATGGCCGCATCTACATTGCCTAAGTTTGTGGGAAAGGAAGCAAGGGACCTCCCCCTCACCCGAGAAGCAAATGTTAAAATTCACCATTCGGTCAACACTCTAGGGCTCTGTTGTAACCGGAAATATACGGTATACATGCACATAGGCTCCGCATCCAGTGTGTTGGCTCAGTCCGACACGTTCCGAGCTCTCCAAAATACATACCCAGCTAGTCCCGCGGCCATTGGCCCGTGATTGCAAAAGCCACCCCAAATATACACCGACCCTAATGTACCTTGGGAACTCCACATAGTCCAACTTGGTTACCACCTTTACACCCACTGCCATATTGGACCTTACATCCACTTTGGTGCATAAGCCCCTTTCCTTTGTGCTAGCGTTATCCCCGCACCTACGAATACACCCTTTTCTGGTGCAAGGCCTCGTGCCCTAGCCGCTATCTACACATTATCACCATTACGAGCCTTATGTCCGAATCGGTGCATAAACTCTTTTCTTGCATTGACATTACCTTCTTGCCAATGAATACACCCTTTTTCAGGGCAAGGCCTCGTGCCCTAGCCGCTATCTACACATTATCGCCATTACAGGACTTACGTCCAAATCGGCATAAAAACTCTTTTCTTGCATTGGCATTACCTTCTTGCCAATGAATACACCATTTTTTGACGCAAGGCCTCATGCCCTAGCCGCGATCTACACATTATCGCCATTACGGGCCTTACGTCCGAATCAGCGCATAAACTCTTTTCTTGCATTGGCATTACCTTATTGCCAATGAATACACCCTTTTCCGGTGCAAGGTCTCGTGCCCTAGCCGCTATTACACATTATTGCCATTATGGGCTTTACGTCTGAATCGACGCAGAAACGCTTTTCTTGCATTGACATTACCTTCTTACCAATGAATACACCCTTTTCTGGCGCAAGGCCCCGTGCCCTAGCTGCTATCTATACATTATCGCCATTACAGGCCTTACATCTGAATCGGCGTAGAAACTCTTTTCTTGCATTGGCATTACCTTCTTGTCAATGAATACACCCTTTTCCAATGGAAGGCCTTGTGCCCTACCTGCTATCTACACACTATCGCCATTACGGTCCTTACGTCCGAATCGATGCAGAAACTCTTTTCTTGCATTGGCATTACCTTCTTGCCAATGAATACACCCTTTTTCGGTGCAAGGCCTCGTGCCCTAGCTGCTATCTACACATTATCACCATTACGGGTCTTACGTCTAAATCGGCGCATAAACTCTGTTCTTGCATTAGCATTACCTTCTTGCCATTGAATACACCCTTTTCCAGTGTAAGGTCTCGTGCCCGACTCGCTATCTACACATTATCGCCATTACGGGCCTTACGTCTGAATCGACATATAAACTCTTTTCTTGCGTTGGCATTACCTTCTTGCCAATGAATACACCCTTTTCCAGCGCAAGGCCTCGTGCCTTAGCCTCTATCTACACATTATCGCCATTATGGGCCTTACGTCTGAATCGACGCATAATCTCTTTTCTTGCATTGGCATTACCTTCTTGTCGATGAAGATACCCCTTTTCCCACGCAAGGCCTCGTGCCCTAGCCACTATCTACACATTATCATCATTACAGGCCTTACGTCTGAATCGGCGCATAAACTCATTTCTTGCATTGGCATTACCTTTTTGCTAATGAACATACCCCTTTTTCGATGCAAGGCTCCGTGTCCTAGCCGATATCCACACATTATCTCCGTCACGGGCCTTACGTCTAAGTCGGAACATAAAATCTCTTCCTTGTGTTGGCATTAGCTGCTTGCCAACGAATGAACATTGCCCGGTGCAATTCATACAAGACCCACCGAAAGTCTCCTGCTAAAATACCGTCAGCCTGAACCTTTCGTCCTCATTAATGATTGAACCCACCCCTTGCTTCGGCATTTAGCCAATGTCGATGAACAAACTATTAATGATAATTAAACCCATCTTCGCTTCGGCATCATCTTCGCTTCAGCATCATCTTGCACAATAACCTCATTGGGAGATGGAAAGTAAGTTAGTGTTGGCCCAGAGTAGATGGGGGACAAGAAGGGGGGTTGAATTGTCCCCCAGCCGAGATGGAAGATTTTAAAAACTTTCTAAACTAAACACAACGGAATTATGATAAACTAACTTAATTACTCTAAACTTGAGTGAGATTAAAATGTTCTCTCGATCTTCCCAATCTCACATGGAATATTCATGTAAAGAACGATTAAATCTAAGCCTAAGACAGATAGCAGATGAGGTAATGTGCAGTGGTGCAGTGAGTAAAAGTCTATTAGTTTGACCTGTGAAGGGAGGTAGATGAAATGAACAATCACACAGACATTCACACAAGACACAAAGATTTTTAGGTGGTTCGGGACCACGATGGGCTCCCTACGTCCACCCCTCACCGAACCCCAGTGAGGCTTCTTACACACTACAAAATGTAGCAACACGGGGACGAACCCCAACACCACACATGCTGCTTCCGCAGTAATGCACACACGGAGCCTGGCCCCAAGACGCTACCACTGCAGCACTCACACACGCACAGTTGGGGAACACACCCCGGACACTAAACCACACAGAGTCACAGCTCCGTCTTCTCACACGGACTCGGGGAAACTTGCCCCACAATGAAACCAAACACTCAGAGACGCAGCTCCGCCCACAAATGATAATATATCAAGTTCGATGAAAAGAGAGGATATACAATAAACGTCCAAATAACAATCTATGCTCAAATGGAAGAATAGAAATGAGAGAAGAAGACATCCCCCTCAAATCTGCTATGAATCCCGTCCATTGGAGTAGTGGGGTGCGCCAGAAACTTTCTTCGCGGAGTGGAACTCGACCAAGCTCGTAGGAGACGCCGAAGGATGGATCTTCAGGAATCGCGTTCAGAACAAGGATCAAATCGGAGAGATAGGCTCGTTGATGGCATTCTCCTCTTCTTCTTCTTCCTCCTCCAAGTGGGTGTGACGCCCCTCTCCTCCACGTTCTTCTTTTCCTGCAAGCAGATAGAAAAATCAGCCCAAAGTTATCTTCGTCGAAGCAAAACGCAGCCATATATACCCAGCTGAAAGAACAAGACAAAGACCATAAACCTGTTGGCACTCAAAATATGTTCAATGGCGATCAAGCCTCAAAGACGAATGATACGGCCCACTGAAGTACAGAAGCCGAAGGAGATCAATATATTGAAGCCTTCTCAAGCTGCGAGAGCCTCAAGTCGCCCAGTATGAACGTCGGGGACTTCACGTCAGGAGAATCGAGATAGATCTACAACCAACCGGTAGTGCGATCAAGCCTGCCCAATGAATCGACATCGACTCGGTCATGCCGCATAAACCACACCTGTTGTCCAACCAAGGACAAGGGTATACCGGGTGGCCCGCCACCTGAATGAAAGATCCTCCAGAGGTGAAAGAATACCCTTGGTCCTTAAGAGTAGGGAACCAAAGGCTCTGTCAGTAGAAGACCCCGATAACCCAGCATGGGTATGGCTTCTCAACATATTGGGTCCGTCAGTGACCGAGTGATCGCCCAGTCAAGACGAAAACATCCTGGGTAGTATTCTACCCCACAAGAAAGCTTCGAGCGCGAGTCAGGCCAAGATGGCAGCACGAACCACAGTGCTGAGGGCCGTGTCAGTGAAAAACTCACGTGTTCAAGCCAAAGATACACGAGGCTCCGAAAAGGGCTGTACGTCGACCCGAGAGCTTCGTCAAGACTTATCGTCAAGGTTTTGCGGGACCGCGATGAGATGAATGGTCACGGTGACCCCTGGAACCAGCGCAGGGCCCACTGTCTAACCCATGTCGAGTAAACGACACTTATACGGCGTGCTCCCTCACAGGCGTGCTCCCTCTTCCCGGTGTCCCTCTTCCCGGCGCACAAAATGACCAAGCAAACTCCTTCTTCGGCATGCCATTCTCCGTGCCGTAATAGGCCACTGCTATATATGCTACTTGGTTCAACCAATTAGGAGGAGCCAAACAGTAGCGAAGAGATTAAGAGAGACCAATTGAAAAAAGGGGCAGAGTCTGAAGGGAGAGGGGCAGAGTCTGAGAGCCAATCAGCCTGTTCGTCCGAGAGAGAGAGGAGCCTTGGGGGAGAAGCAGGGTTTCCACTGAGTAATCTTGCCGCCGTCCTTCTTTGTCTGCCCGCCTGAGTAGCCCCAGAGTCGGAGAAGAAGAGCCAAATCCGATACCCTGTTTTGGAGAAGAAGTCTAGGTGGGTTTCGTGGTTTTCCCTCCAACGATTCTCCTTCTGTTTCTCCTCTTCTGGCATAATGTAAGTGAGGGGGGAGGGGCGATGAGATGAGCCCATCTCCCCCCCTCACCATTTCCCCATCTCTGCATCGTCTGCAACATATATATATGTAATCATCGAATTGGCATCTGTGCAATAACACCGACGTTGAATGCCTTTTTATTTCATGTCTTTGCCTTCCCTATTGACGGGATGAGTTATATATGCATATTAATGGAATGTTTGGGTGTTTGATGCCGTGCATACTCCCCCCTCGTCGTCTCCTCATTCTTTCTTCCTCTGTAAACCCTCCTCTTTGCAACTAATGGAAACGGTGTCTGTGCGACAATGCCGGCACTGAATGGTTCTATATTTCATGAATTTTGATTCCCATTGATGGGATTATATATATATATATATGTATGGATGAACGAACGATTGAGGCTGTGTACGTTTCTCCCGTTCCTCTCTCAATTTGTCCGTCCAAGTGTCCCCTTTGTGCGTGTAGACACAAAGTGGACAAGACCAGTTGACTTTCTAATGGACGAGACACGATCCTAAAATGAAAATGTAAAGTTGGAATGCATACTCGACTACAAACCTAGACTCTAACTAATATCTAGTACATGGCGGAGATGGGGATCCGAAGATCCTCTCACGCAAGTGGGCTACCTTCCCAATAGACATAACCTATCATTCCACTAACGTCTTTTGATATACCGTGTATTGGGATGAAATGCAAACCAAGACACTTTTTTTTAAACAATGACGACCCTAGACTCAACCCTGCTCTGATACCAATTTGATGCGGGACAATGATGCGGACTCGATACCAATTGAATGCGGGACCTGAGACTCTAGGTAAGCTCGCTACTCATCCCACGCGAGGGAAGCATGCGGATGTGCTCGGTTGAGAAATCGGTAGTGAGTCGAGGGTGTTTGGCTCTTTCGTACTCGGATCAAGTTACGGGATGGGTCACACTCACTCTCCCTCTCTCGCAGTGGTGATAAAATATGAAATAAGCAAATGATAAGGAGGGGAGCGGAAATGATACCTCCACGCTCTAGGCGTGGGGAAGACGACCCCGGCCAAGACTCGTACTCCCAGTGCAGCAAATAATCAATAATTACAGCAATGAAATTACTACCCACTCCACGCAGGGAGGTAAAGGGCCACACGTGGGACCCGAGAGTATCGAACTCGGGTTGACAAGCAGCATTTTGGATAGCTCCAGTGGTAGCGCGTGTCGATAAACATGGCGTCCACGCCCTGGTCGGAGGGCCGATCGAGCTGGGAGTGGTGCTGCTATGAAGGGGACTCCTGGAGGGACAATCCCTAGGAGGGGAACGCGCTGGTTCGCCTTGTGGAAGGCGAGGGGGCCAAACTGTTGGACGTCATTGCTTGCTGTCCCCGGACCTATTCTGTAGTTTTAGAACTACGTGACCCGGCAAAAATAGTTGCTGCGATCAGACCCGATGTTGGATCGACATGAGACTAGTGCCGTTGAGAAGCTCCTTCAAAGATCTACGAACACTATAGTTGTAGGACATTTCTTGCCTCTGTATTTTCCGTTGATGAATTTAGAACAAGCAGACTTCTCTAGCTTAGAATAGACTAGGCAGATTGGGATCTGCGTGAGTACTTAGTTTGATCAGGGGGAAGGCGATGGATCTAGGAGCTGGGGATTTTATGGGTGAGAGAGGGGGATGTGAGGATGACACACAAATATTTTGCTATTTTTCTGACATGGTTTAACGGGTGGAATAGATTTTATGGTGGACATAGGTCGGGTCTAGACTGCAGAGGACATAATAGAAACTAATTTTTACAGAGATTTTAAGGAGGGGTAAATGAACTCTAAAATTCATAAAACAAATTGTGGAAGAGGTATTTGGTGGACAAAAGTCCCATTCCAAATTTCATATCGATCTGAAATTAGAAAAGGGGGGAAAGACAAGACTTGGCGGGTTGCTGGAACACAAATCTACACAGAGACAGAATCTGTAGATCAGGAGGAATAAATGGGAAAGGAAGGTAAACAAAGGAGGAATGACATGAATGTTTTTGTGGAGGGAGGTATCAACTTGGGGAACTCACCCTCAAAGTTTCAGCTCGATCTGATCTCTTGATTGGGAGATAAAAATCGTGCTTTAGACCTTTGTCCAGCAGTGAACAGATCTGCGTGGTGGTACGATGGCGGCTCAATGGCGACGACGGTGGCAGTGCTGAGCTTCTCACTCAGGAAGGGACCAAACAGGGAGGCTTCTCACCTCAAAAGAAGAGCTTTCTCAACTGCAAGGGGGGGAGAGGAGAGAGGAAGGAGGCGCCCTTGGTCCTTCTTAGAGAAATTCTAATTTTCTTTGCATTAATACTTCACAAAATAAAAATACAAGGATTATATAACTCTGACCAAAAGACCTAATTACTCTCAGATCTAAGGTTAGGGAGGGGCAAATAAGGGATAGGAGAAGTATTCTCCCATGTGGTCAAATGACATAAGTTGTTTGAAATGTTAAGTGAAAATTTAATTAGTCATGCCTCGCTGTGATCTTATGAGAGAATGATTGGGCCATCTAAGAGAGCCGGGCTTTTTAAAGTTAAAAATCAAGTAGAACCTGAGAATAGAATGGACATTAATGTTCTTGTGCAGAAGTTGAATAAAATAGACATGTTGGCACAAAAGATGGAGAATGTTGATTTGGTTGAACAGAAGGTAGATCAATTGCTATCTATGAATAGGCAAGAACCGTCTTTCTCTTTTGCCTCTTAATCTCAACCACTCTCAGATTCTAACCATCAAGAACTGTGTGCTCTTTGTTCAAACCCGAGTCATCCTATTATCGATTGCCCCACTATGGCCTAGCTTCCCCCATTCGTTCAAGAACAAATTTTCGCTGCTCAGGGCGTCTCTAAGCCTGCATATGATGCTTATTCCAGTACTTACAATCCAAGCTAGAGAAATCACTCTAATTTTTCTTGGAAAAATTAGCAAGGACCATCCACGCAAACAAATCTCTCAACTCAACCAATTCAAATCCTTTCAAGCTCCAGCTCAGTCTCAACAACACCTTCCTTATACATCTCCTTTTCATCAAGCATCACATCAATATTCTCAACCTCCATTTCAAAATTCTCAGGCCCCGTACCAACACTCTCAGTCATTTCAGGGCCAATATCATCAATATCCTCCTAACCATGTTCAAGCTCATGTTCCTTTCCAACCTCTCCCTCGTCAACCCCCTCAGCCCAATTTTGATGACAAATTTAACCAACTTCAACAACTCATTCTTTCTCAACAACAACTCATTTTATCTCAACAACAATTCATGACTAAGTTGGAGGGTCAAATAGGAGAATTGGCTGCGAGCAATATGAGGAGAGAGGTAGGCCAACTTCCTAGCCAGTACGTGGCTAATCCTAGGAATCAACCTCCTATTTTTTCCTAGTGGGTTCCTATTCTTCCTCAACCTAACCAACCTCAGTTGGCCCCTCCTACAAGTCCCCAGTTTGAGAATGCCAAGGCTATCTCTTGTCTTAGGTGTGAAAAAATTCTAGACGATCCTTATAAGACTAGGGGAGTTGGTAGTAGCAGTCTGGCCCAAGAGGCCCAAGATGAGAGTGATGAGGAAGAGGAACCAATAATTGTCAAGAAGAAGCCGGATGGTGAGGGGCAAAAGAAGGAGGTAGATAAAGGAAAAGCTAAAGTCAATGAAGAACCCCAAGAATATGTGCCGAAGGTCCCGTTCCCTGATGGACTGAAGTCAAAGGCTCACAAGAAATTGTCGATTCAATAGGAAGAAATGTTGAAAATATTTAAATAGGTGAACATTAACATTCCACTTTTGGATGCCATTAAGCATGTGTCGACATATGCAAAGTTGCTGAAAGAGCTATGCACACCAAGGAGGGAGCCAAAGATATTGACTCAAAAGATTTGCTTATCTGAGGATGTAAGTGCAGTGGTGATGAATCACCTTCCAAAGAAATTAAAGGATCCGGGTGCTCCATTGATTTCTTATGACATAGGTGGTGTGACTTTTGAGCGAGCACTCCTCGATTTAGTGTCAACCTTTTACCTACCTTTGTCTATGAACAATTTGATTTAGGGGAGCTTAAGCCTACTTCAATCATCCTTCAACTTGCTGACAGGTCTGTTAAGACCCCACAGGGACTTATAGAAGATGTCATTGTTAAAGTCAATGAGTGCTACTTCCCCGTGGATTTCTTGATTCTTGACATGGCCGCATCCCAAGAACTCAGCCACACTCCTATCCTTTTGGGATGTCCTTTCTTGGCCACGGCTAAGGCCAACATCAACTAGGCAACAGGGATGATGGATATTTCATTTGGAGGTCAAAACGTCTCTCTTAATGTGTTTAAGGCTTCACGATACTCGGACTAAGATGAAGAATGTCATGCCATATATTATTGACGAATTCTTGGAAGATGGCCCGGGAATCCAACACTATTTAGAGGAAGTGAGTGTGTTTGCTTCTTACAGAAATATCATCGTTTCATAGGACGTTGGACTATGATGATGGGAAGGAGTATTAATGTGATGAGAAGGACTGTGGAGGCATCTTATTTTATTTCCCTATTTGTAGGCTACACCTATAGTAGGTTGGATGGCCTTTGAATAGCCCCTACTAGTAGGTTGGATGGTGTTTCTGCAAGACTTGTGGGAAGTGGCTGCAACACTTATCCTCCAATGAATATCATTTACGAATACTGTCCATCTAAGCCTAATAACATGACATATCAAATTGAAGTAGGTGCCTTGTTCACTTACAGTAGGTGTTCATAATATTATTATTTTCCAGGACATCAAAAATAAGGATTCAACATTAATGGGTGAGATTAAATATGATCATTTTCAGTATGAATGTGACATAGGAGAATGTCTTATCAAGATTTTTCAGAACAACAAGAATCTCTAACATCTCTATTATTGTTGCCCACTTGGCGTATGTTATTCCACTATATCGTATCTTTTTTGTTTACGTGTTACATATGTCATGTTATCTTGTACATATGCTCACAACTTGAGAATGATAAGTCATGTCGGTTCTTCATGTGAGTGGATGAATTATTACTGTGTCCTTGTGGCAAAGGGCCATGTAGAAGGCAGACCTCAAACACTATTAAGATTAAAGAGAAAATATTTTATGTATGTCCAGGATCTAAAGTACATGGCCAACATTTTTTATAATTATTATTTTTACACTCCTTATAAAATGTACTTAATATGAATATTTTTTACTTGCAGGTTGACAAGACAACATCTGGTTATTAGTTCTTCAAGTGGGCAGAAGATATGTCAACGGTATGAACTAGTTTATGTATTCAGTGATAATGCACATGAAGGTTTAATTTTACACAGTCGAGTGTGTGTTGTGCCCGAGTAAAATTTTTGTATTTAGTGATAATGTACATGAATGTTTAATTTTACAAAGCCGAGTGTGTGTTGTGCTAGAGTAAAATCTATGTTTTTAGGCCGCCGGTATCA
The DNA here is from genome assembly GCA_024336825.1 of Amorphophallus titanum. NCBI lineage: Eukaryota > Viridiplantae > Streptophyta > Magnoliopsida > Alismatales > Araceae > Amorphophallus > Amorphophallus titanum. The sequence goes on along the minus strand of JANBPO010001910.1, from coordinate 1,283,481 downwards.
CTTGTGCCGTGAGCTGACGCCCGTTGCATTAAAAATCGTGCATCTTTCTGTTTAATGTATTTCAATTCATTTATTATGAAATTTAGCGTTTAATTGTTGAATTGATTCCATTGGGCTATGTATTCCATTTCTAGTAGCATGCTTAGGCCTGTGTGAATGGTACGGGTCGATTAGTTGATCAGGTTTTGTATTCCGTCGCGTCCCCCATCGATTTCTATCGACCGGGCGAGGTTTTCGATTCTGGATCTCGGAGTCACGAAACCCAGGTGATATAACGCTCCTACCTCGGTGCATTATAGTCCTTTAACGGGTCTCTATCGATGCGTTATGTGAATAGTGTCCTATGTTTTCTGAGAATTCTGACATTCAGGTGGCTTTAACGCACCTAAGGTAGTGCGTTATAGTTTGTCGTTTTGAGCTGAAGGTCTGTTGTCCTTAACGGCCTGGTTCATATGCGCTGTGCATTGTATGACGCACCAGTATTAGTGCGTTATATTTTGTGGTTTCTGTGGAGTTAGTCGTTCTGAAAGACATAACGGCCTCCTAGAGGTGCGTTATGTATAGTATAGTGCCCCCTTGGTGGTCCGTTATAGTCCCTGTGCTTTGCGTTGTGTGCGTGCTGACTTTAACGCCTGTGTGCCAGTGCGTTATAGTTCTATAGCGCCCCTGTTGAGGTGCGTTATAGTCTGGGTTTCCTGTGTTTTCCCGTGTTTTGTGAAGTATAGCGATCCCGTGTTGGTCCGTTATAGTGTATAACGGGGTAGATCTAGTCTGTCATACACCTGGAGATTTCAAAATATTACATGTATATTTTCTAAGCAATCCATGATACATGGTGTGCATGTTTAAATTATTTTATATATTGTGGCATTCTTCTACATCCCATATGAGCAGCCTTCTCTTTCCTTGTGATGGAGCCACTAGTCGTAGCCTGACGACTTCCGTGTCGGCCCACCCGGGAGAGGTGGCGGGGATGATTGGGAGCTTCAGAACCCATAGCTCCTCATGGTTGGTTGATCTCTGGTGTAAATTGCCATGTTTCTTATTAGCTTGCCTGATGAGATGTTGACGGTGTGATATTTGGCTTTAGATGTTTCCGACGGCACACCTGGAAGAGAGACACCAGAGAATGACACGGCGATTCCCATTCATCCTGAAGAAAGTGAGACTGTCGACAAGTACAGCATTGCTGAGCCTCAACAGCACATTTCTGAGGTTGATGACAGAGTTGAGGAAGAAATTCCGGTGGATGAGCCTGTTTCTTCACTTGTGAGTGCGTCTAACTTGCGGGATCAACCTCCACCTGTCGAGGAACCAATCAGGGAACCACCCAAACATACATACGCCTCCATTGTATGTGCTACATCTCCTTGCCTTTGTTTCAGTATTCTAGTCTTTTTGAGCCTCTTTTCTTGGCACTTTTTAATGCAATATAAATTTCAGCTGCGGGTGGCAAAAGGGCAATCTGGGCCTGCAGTACCTCAACCCACTGTAGCCAGAAGTACACCTGCACAAACCGAGTGGCATCAAGCACAACAAACTATACCGCAGCAGTCATATTCTGGGCCTGAGAGGTCCAGTGCTGAAGTGGAAGATGCTGCAGCACTGGAAGATGAAGGTAATTTCACTAGTTTCATTAGTGGATGGAATATTGATCCAAGGATATGAGCATTACTATTTTGGAAATTCAAATGTGTTAGGAAGGTTGATGCTTATTCAGTGACATCTTTTTAGCTATAAAGTCTGCTACGATTTTGGGTCTTGTTCTAGTTATGGCATTTGAGAGAATCTGAAACAAATTCTAATTTGATATGTGGATTCCAGATATCTTTCAGTATAGGCTAGTGACTTATTCTTATTTGCATTCATGCATCTAGAAGTTAATTGTGTATGCAAAATTGTTGGAGAAAATCACTTGTATCCTTTAACATTTTCATGTTCAGTTCATTCCCGTTCACATTAGTGCATATATGTCACTTACCTATTAACCTTTCTGGTTTTTGTTGATGCAAATCATTCTTATTCTTACTAGGTGAGGTGAAATCTGTCTACGTGAGAAACCTACCATCTTCTGCAACTGCTTCAGAACTTGAGCAGGAGTTCAAGAACTTTGGCAGAATCAAGCGTGATGGTGTTCTTATTAAGAGCCGGAAGGTCCTTCCCCCTCTCTGTTTTGTGTATCTGTAATTTTGCAAACCTTCTGCATCAGAAACGAACTTACTAAATTTTGCTCCTCTTTTTTTGGATTTCCAGGATGCTGGTGTCTATTATGCATTTGTTGAATTTGAGGATATCCTTGGTGTTCAGAATGCACTGAAGGTTTGTTCATTTTCTTGCATTTTGGACATGCGATAGCTGTTGTAAGAATAAAGATGCCTAAATGGGTTTGCTTCAGACATCTCTTTTAGATCTGTAGTCGTCTTTCTTCTCTGTGATTTTGTGGTACTTGAATTATTCCTATTTTTTAGCTTTAGCAGAACTTGAGAAGGCATTTCTCGTGTATTATAACTAATTGCACTCATGTGTGGGGATTCCGTTTCATGTATTTGGTAATCTACTCAAGCAAGATTCAAAGTTATAAGATATTTGCTGTTTTGACGCAAACTGTGTATCTCAATGGGTGGTTATGACAACTAACCTTGATTGGGGGCATCCATGTTGCATTATTTAAAAATTCTTTAACATTTACCTGTGTTTGCCATTTCAGCCTTTACATTTTTGTGTTTTTCATTTGAGGTTGTTTGATTGAATTAAGATAATGTGGTGTGTTTTTGTCTCAATTTGTGTTGTATCTTGCTGTAGGCATCTCCAATTCAATTTGGTGGATGGCACATATATGTGAAAGAATGCAGACCTGATAGCCTTGTAGCTTGAGGGAGTAAGTGCCAACCTACTGCTTATTAGTCAATATCGTACATTCTTCATTTGTTATATTGATGCACTTTTTATCTATAACCCCCCAAAGGCCCCGGGGATATGCAGAAGGTTATAGAATGCCATTCAATTATATATATATAAAAAGAAAAAGATAAATCTCTTCCTCAAGGACAAACCCATTGGCATGAAACTCTGATGAAATCCATGGTAACATATTGTTGCCTTGAGATATGAGACCTAAAAGGAAACATACACAGAAATACTATATACTACCCTCATTATATAGAAGTGAAGTAGTGCATTGGTGTGTGCACTATGTCTCCCAAATAGTAGCCTAATGGGCATTTCAGTAAACAGTTAATGCTCATACATAGTAGGCATATAAACCATAGTACAGGGTGAAAAGGACAGTAGGAGACATGGGTTTCAGAGGATTTTGGATTCAGCTGGGATCTCAACAACCCATGGGTGCGGGTGACGAGATCCACAGCCATTTCCATTGAAAATGGATGTACCGAGTAGCAATGGATCTACTCACTAAAAGGAAATCTACACATATCAGACCCATAAATTTTATTTAGATCAGGGATGGAGACCAAAATCTATGTAACACATGGTGGAAGGGGCTTGTCTGCTTGATGCAGCCCATGGGGGAGTTGCTGCCCACTTGGTGGACCAGGACAGGCAGAGCTAGGGACCTACTCACGGTAATTGAGTGGTCCTGGTTGCCTCACTGGCAGTGCAGTAAAGCCATAGCATCAAGAAGAGAACAAAAGCAGCAAAAGAACGAAGCAAAAATTTTGGGAATGGGAACTGAAAGATAAGACTGTAGACCACAGAAAAGAGATGTTCATTTATAACTGAATAGCAGAAGGAACATTCAATCACAGCAGAACACAACATCTTTATTTATCTCTTTTGCATAAAGAGGGAAACATATACACTATGCCAAGACCATTACATAAGGGAGTGAAGGATCGATTAGACAAATTCAAAAAGAAAAGAGAACAAAGAAGGGGGAGGGAGGGGCATTGACCCCGTTCCCTCCCCAGACACACCTTCGCTCCCTCTCCCCCTTCCTCTCTTTTCTCCTCTCGGAGGTGAACACACACAGGTGGAGTTGGGAATTCTTCGCTCGAGGAGAGTCTGATCGTCTAGGGTGCGTCTAGAGTCGAAGAGGGAGGAGCCTCGCTAGTTCTTATAGCCGCTGAAGAAGCTTCGATCAATGGAGGGGTTCGTCCACGTGTCCCCCTACTCGTACCGAGCGCATGAGTCTGCCGGACGTTGGGGCTTCAGCGCGATCGATGGCACTGAGGACCACCGCGTGGAGCTGCCGCGTGGTTGAGGTGGTGTGCACCAGATCAGCTGGTTCAGAACGCCATGGGCCCTACTTGGAGCTGGCTCACCGGTGAGGGTTGCCGCGCGTGGGTTCGCTAGACCACAATGCCTGGAGCTCACCGGAGGTGGGGAGCCGCGTGCGTTCGAGGAGATAGAGTGAGAGGGAGTGAGGCTTCCCCTCCCCCATTGGTCCGAAATGAAGAAGGCTGTAGCTACCCCCGAGTGCGTGTGAGGAGGGAGAGTGACAGGGTCACTCTCATTCCACTGGTCTAGTGCGAAGAAGGAGGTTGGCCGCTTTTTATTTCGTTGGTTTTTTAATTTTTTTTGTTTTATTATTATGTTTTTTGTTATACACATACATATATGTATATGCATATTGGCTCTTTCTCTTTTTTTTTACTTTTTATTTTCTTATTTTATTTTGTTTGTAATTTATTATTTATTTTTTATTTAACATATCTATATGTATATATATTGTTATTATTATTTATTTTGGGTGCCAACAAATGCCCCCCACCTGCAGGTGGCGCGAGAGAGGCACGAGGGAGTGGGTCCTGCGGGTGTAGCCCATTTGAAAAATGTTAAATGTGTCCTTTCATTCATGCAAACATGTAAGCACTCATCAACAGTAGACTTTATATATATATATATATATATATGATAGCTCTCCTATATCAGGGATAGAATATGGACAACACCCTTGATTCATAGACAAGGTGTGGCTCACGAAGCACAACAAAGGAGCAGAGGTACTACAGTAGAGCAAGAGTGTGGAACTTTCCCATCCCCTCCCAACACCGCACCTTTCATATCTCGAGGGGTATCTTGAAGAGCATAGACATTATCAGAGCTGGAGTTAGAGTGAACCTAGGTAATAGTCAGAAATCACGATTTTGGGAAGATAAATAGTGCACTGACAATCCTCTTGAGGAGATATTTCCCTAGCTGTACGTAGTCTCCTTGTAGGCCTTGGCAGTGATGGCTCAACTCTTTAAAGGGCAGCTGAGCAGGAGGAATTGGTCCCCCATGTTTAGAAGACACATGCGGGAAGAGGAGATTGAACTACTCAAGATCTTGAACTCGTTGCTTCAAGAGCGTGCCATGGATGCAGGCAAGGCAGATGAATGGAAGTGGAGGTGGGGGGCAAGGATGGATGCTTTTCAGTCAAATCGACATACCAGGTTATTGCAGATGGCGACGTGTGGTATCCCTTGCGAAGGCAAATCTGGGAACCTAAGAATCCACTCAAGGTTAAGGTTCTGCTCAGGAGGATTTCTCATGAAGGGCTGCCAAACTGTGATAGACTTAGTACCTTCTTGGACAGCATTCTGACCATTTGTGATGTATGTGGGGAGGAGGAAAATATTGATCATTTGTTCATCAGATGTCAATTCGCTCAAGAGGTTTGGCTATATGTTTTGAACATAGTTCAGTGTACCTTGCAGCCACAATATCTGTTCACCAGCTGGTATGGAAGCCGCAGAGGGACTAGCCCCTTAGACGTGATAGGTGCATCTAGTGGCTACCACATAGGGGGAGAGAAATAACAGAATTTTCAGAAGGGAGACATCGGGTCCAGAAAGGATTGGGGAGTTTGCTGCCGCTAGAGCCATAAAGTGGGCTATAGCTTTTGTAATGTAGATACATACGCTTCACCTTTTTGGGGTTTCTTAGGAGGCTAGTGTGTGAAACAGCTCCTTGATGTGGCATTGTGTACAGGGATGTTCCATAAGCATACAGACTACACTTGTATATTCCTCTTTTCTATTTTAATATATTATGTGGTTCACCCACTTTCAAAAACTAATATTTCAAAAACAAATCTGATATAGACACCTGTTCCGCTGGTTTGGGCATAATGGGGAGCAAGCATGAATGGGTATCCAGTCACATTGTATGGAAAATAGTCTTCCAAGAGAATATGATAGATAGATGACATCTAATATGCATCAACACTTGCAAATAAGGGACGGGAAGAAGGGTTGAAAAAGATACCATTGATGCTCAAATTTCCTCCATTCCCTTCAACTTCAGCTCTTCAACACTACAATCTGTATATTTGATCCCAAATCTTTCAAGTAATCTGAGTTTTAGCATAAGAATATAAATGCAGTTGTTAAGACCAATTTTGGGATGTATAAAAATAATTGGTCTATAGTAGTCTAGACTTTTCATTTTAGCTTTGGATCATAAAAAGAAAATTGCTATAATATAATCTCCAATGAGTTTGCAGCAAATTCAGGAGAAAATATCTAAAGAAACAACTTTCTACAAGTCGACAAACCATGGTAAAATCTGAGTTATCCTTTGTTCAGGCTAGTTAGATAAGAACATATGCCTTCAATCTCCACCACATGGACAGAAAAGGTAATAACAATTGAATTTTCTACTTGTGAATTACCAACGAATGGAAAGCACCAAGAAAACATCAAGACAATAGATACTTGCACCAAGCAACCTTAACTGAAACTAAACAACCATGCAACTTGGACAAAGTAATTAAAGAAATGATGGTGAATCAAAGAACTTTATCTGTCCATTGGTTGAAGAGACATCGCAAACATCAATATGGTATTATCATTTTTTATTTAAAAAATACATTAAAATATACATAAGCAAAAGAAAGAGCAGCAAATAATCCATGACAATTGTGTGTTTCCTCGTGAATTACCTACAAATGGACGGCACTAAGAGAATAACAAGACAATAGATGCTTATACCAAGCAGCCTTCACTGGGCATAACGCATGGCGCCTGGTCTGCCATGCAACTGGGTCGTTAATCGTTAAAATTTGGATCAGTGGACTTTAACGGATTCCATCCAGTCCGTTATTTTGCTATATGGCGCACCTTTATCAGTCCGTTAAATGGTTGGCTTATTGTTTTCATTTTGTTGAAAGATTATGCCTTGATTGATTATTGTTGTTATTATTTATGGCTAACCCTATTGTAGCAAGCCAAATCATGAATGCAATCATATCATCTGCTCGCCCGCTCAGGTAAGTCAAGTATTATATCTCGTTCCTTTATCCCTTGAAATGCATTACTATATGCTAAATACGTTATATAATCTCACGAACCGGCTGGTCATTCATATGCTCCAGGATCTGATGTTCCCCTCAAACAAAAATGATGATGATCTAAGCGCACATGTTTAATCGTTGGATAGGTCGTTGGGTTGAAAAAGCTTGGGGACAATGGTTCTATCTTGCACGCCGTGGTTCCAGATGGTGTCCTGACCCTGGTTTCTCCAGCCTAGCAATACTATTCTTGAGTATCTTATTACTTTATCCTTTCTTTGCATTCATGTTAAAGATTTCTTTTTCCTTTTAGCCCAGCATGCATCATACGCATTTTTTTGAGCATTATTGTGCTTCATCTATCCAAGGTATCTTAGTAATGGTGAATAACTGTGTCTGTGATTTCGAGTAAGGAGAATCATTCCACTCTGAGTCAGAAGGTTTTTCACCGGTCTGCTCACTCGGTATGGTTAGCTGAAGGTTCCTGCCTGGAGCTTAGTTAATAGTCTCTTTCCTTTCTGTTGCTCTAGCCGCTAGCCATGTTTTCCTTTCCTTAGTTATTAGTTCCTCCAGATAGGCATCATTTGGTCTACCATTTCCTTGGGGATTAGTTCGAAGTTTTTCTGAAGATTCCTATCACTTGTTGGTTTAGAACGGGTGTCGTTTGCCTTAACGCCCAATTTTCAGTCAACTCTACGTCATCTCCGCTTCATCTCGATGTTCCATTTCGCTTTCACTACACCTCCGCTCACTTCCCTGTAAAGAGGGCGTTAAGGAGGGGCATCTGTTGACACCCGTTTTATGACCAATTAGTTGAGTCATCTCCTTACTCACTTTAATGATGCTCTGAGTTGTTCACCCTTGTCGAGTCTGCTTGGGCATGTTTGAGGTCTCTTTCATGGGTCATTGCCTTCCTTGGTTGGGTCTTATCCTGATTTTGTTGCTAGGCAAGCACTTCCGTGTCATTTATCGCCCTTTTGTCCATAAAGCATCATGACTGGCACATTATAGTCATATAACGCCCCTCATAAGGTCCGTTATAGTCCTCTCACCATCTCATCCAACGTCTCATATTGCGTCTCTATTCCTTTAACGGACCTATATCCATCCGTTATTCACATCATATAACGCCCTCAGCATGGTCCGAGGCTTCCGTCTCATCCACCGTCTTTCCCACCGTCTTTTCTTCCGTCTCATCTAGCGTCTCTGCTATTTAACGGACCTTTGTTCATCCGTCATAACGTCACATAATGCACCTCACCTGGTCCGTTATATTCCCCCAAAGGTCGAGTCTCTCACCCCATCCACCGACTTCCTCGTTGTCCCAGCCACCGTCTCCCTGGACGTCTTAATTTCCATAACGGATCATCTTCCATCCGTTATATTTCACTATAGCGCCCTTGTTCCTATCCGTTATACTCGCCAGAGTCCTAAGTCTGAACGTTTCGCCTGTTGTTCTTATCTTCTATTGGATAAGATCACATAACAGACTATATATGGCGCGTTATATACCCATGGCGGTCTATCGTGGATGCGTTATGTCAAACAGAAGAGTTTTAACAGAACTGCTCTTCTCTGCTACTCCGTAGATGGATTATAGAGTTTGTTGTCTTGATTTCTCTCTCAAAATTGATCCTTAGAACCTTCTGTTGATTTCTATGGACTCTTGGGAGCATTATCTTCAAGAGTTTGTCCATAATCCTCCTAAAACAAATCTTATCTGAGGAAGTCACCACCCTGACTGCAAATGTGGTGACGGCTGAAGAGGAGGAGGTGCTGCTAAACACCTCGCCTGAAGGTGCTTCAGGGGAAACAGTGGAAGCCACCCCCAGCATAATAGCTATAGACCCGTCGGTGTTGATGCTATTACAACAATATCGACAGGAGATAGAGCTTCTAAAAAAGCAACTGCTTGAAAAGATAGAATAGACCTCAGCATCCAAGCAGCCCGAGATGCAAGCTGAGTCATCACGAGGAGGCATCAACCCGTGCGACTTTCCACCATTATACACTTTCCCCCATCCAGCAGAGCACAGACAAGTAGCCACCCAGCAGCGCCCACCTCAGCCGCTGATGTCACCATTGCTACCATAGGTACACCAAGCACCTCCATTGCTGCGCCCGCCGCCATAGGCCACCACTTTGGCCACCCCATACCTACAGCTGACATACTTCTACCCAGAACCAGTCGATCCAACCAACATGAACAGGCTAATGGTGGAAAGGATGATCGAGTTGAAGCTTGCTGAGCAAAGTGAAGGCGATTATGTCACATGATGCTTATCGAGTGCCATACCCGCCACATCATGTGGCAAAGCGGCTCCCTCCGGGGATCAACAAGCCGCCCAAGTTTGACAAGTTCAATGGGAAGGGATCCCCGAAGGAACATGTCGCATGCTACATGACTATCATGGGCGACCTAGCCACGGATGAGTCATATCTACTGAAGTTTTTTGGGTCCTCACTAACAGGACTAGCATTCAAGTGGTATTCCAGCCTTCCGACCGAGTCGATCAGCAACTGGCCAGACATGCAGAAGAAGTTTAGAGAAAGATTTCACGTCACTGAGAGAGAAGTCACGGTGGTTGAGCTTTACTCAACATGGTAAAGGGCGGATGAAATTACCCTTGAATACATCAAGAGGTGGAGGAATCTCAGAATGAGGTGAAAGCGACCCCTGCATCAGGAGGATGCCATATAGATTTGTAAATAGAACCTCAGGAGGGGGGTGCTAGAAAAGATGATTGGCATGGAAATCTAGTCATTTGATCGCTTGAATAATGTAGTGGCCGAAGTTGAAGCTTTCCTAGCAAGGCCAGCCTCTACACCAGCCAATGCCACCACACAAAAGGCAAAGGCAGTGGACTGACATTCCATGCCTAAAGAAGCAAACACCCTTGATATCAGGACCTTTGAACAACAATGAGATAAGGGCAAGAAGGTGGCTACACCTCAACCCAATGGAACAAAAGACAAGAAAGAAGGTCCCGCATTCAGGGACAAAATGAAGAAGGTCTACTCTTATCCGAAGGAGAAGATCAAAGTCCTCTTTGACTGGGTCACCCAGTACAACAAGGTCACCCTGCCTGAGCCAAAGAGGATGGAGGACCTGACGAGAAGAGACAGTCCAAGATTCTACCCTTACCATCAGATGTTGGGGCGCCCGATTGAGGACTACTATGTGTTCAAGGACATCATTTAAGGCATGGTAAAGAAGGAAGAAATACAGTTGGGAGAGTACAAGGTCGACCCTCCACAACCTCATGATGTGACTCTGAGGAGGGCTACAACCAATATGATTTCCTGACACCAGGCACTACCTGAAGAAGTTGCAGAAGCCAGCACTCAGTGCACTTATGAGGCTTGCATTCTAACACCAATGAAAGAACAGCAGGGATGGCAGTAGGTCCCTATAAAGTACAAGAAGAAAGCCACACCGTAGCACAGTCTGAAGGCCCTAGCAGCTTGTTCTAAATGGCTGAAGAACACCGTGCACAGGGAGATACTGACTGTTATCTCCCTGATGACATAGAGAATCTATTAGTCCATGTTTAAGGGCTAACGTTCGCAACAAATCGGGTGGCTAGGATGTTCCAAAAGTAGCACATCCCCTCTAGCCAGCCTCGCAAGGAGAAAGAAGCATTCAAAAGGCTTTGGTGTCCTACCAATCTGGATAAAGAATTGAGGCGTGTTTCCCAACCTTGTGGTAGAGAAGCTTATCAAATATCCTAGTCATTGCATATTGGTAAGTTGCGCTGACATTCTTCAATCCGAATGGCAACTTTTTGTAATGATAAATGCCTTTGGGGGTTCAGAAGGCTGTGTGGACCTGGTCATGCTCCGCGATCCATATCTAATTATAGCCAGACAATCCATCCATAAATGATAGAGTTTTGTGGTTGGTTGTGGCATCAACCATGGCTTCCGTTATTGGCACCGGAAAGTCATCCTTGGGGCATGCCTTATTCAGATCTTGAAAGTTCAGACATATCTGAATCTGTCCGTTCTTATTTTTCATGGGCACAATATTAGCCAGCCACGTGGTATATTAGTTTTCTTCGACAAAACCCACATCAATGAGTTTGTCTACTTCTTTACATATCTGAGTGACAAGCTCTGGCCTCATGCATCGTGGCGACTGCTTTACCGGCTCTGCGTTGGGATTTATGGCCAACTCATGCTGTGATACTGCGGAGCTAAGTCCTGGCATCTCCTTGTAAGTCCAGACAAAGAAATCCTGGTATTCTTGTAGCAACTGGATGTACCGCTTCTACTATTTAGAAGATAGTTGAGCACTGAGGAAGGTTGGCCTGGGGTCATCTCCATCTCCCAAGTTGACCTCTATTAGCCTGTCGACCGTGGCTTGGCCTCCGTCTTCTATTTTCAGGGGCATTGGCTAGAGATCAACGAAGTCTAAAATGTCATCTTCGAGCTCGAGCACCTCGATCTCTTCATCTCCTTTTCCCTGGACCTCATCAGGAGCTTCTGATTTAGCTGGTGGTGGCTATATGAATTGTTCTATCAGCAGGCCCTCTGCGGCTGTGGTTTTGCCAGACGCGCTAGTAGCTTCAACCTCTGCTAGTGTGCTGGTGGCCTCGAAAGATTAACAGCTATTTGATGCTAAGTTGGAGGAGTGGCATTGCAACTTTGTGGCATATGAAGATGATTCTGCCCTCTCGCCACCATGAATCTCCCCGTCTTCAGTAGAGGTGGCCGCTCTTTTCCAGCAACAGACATTTCCCGACCAGTTTTAGCAGAAACTTCCTTGATTGGTATAAGAGGTGGTGATATCTCTGCTAAAGGAGAGCTATAGGAGAACGATAGCCCTGCTTCCTCAATATCTTCGGCTTCACTATTGCTAGCCATGTCAAATTTGGCTTGGAAAGCCACTTCTTCGGGGTAGACCTGCTCCCAACACCTAAAAGTAGTTATAGCTTTTGATTCTGAGTCTCTTGATTGAGCTGACCCAGCATGTTCAGCTTTCGCCGAGTATTCATCAAAAGCTGCCCCCAGTGAGCTGTCTCTTATTGGGAAGAAAGTAGAGATGGTGTCCACTCCATAGCGCCCATTATAATAATATTCTTCAAGGGTGAAGCCCAACGCCAGATATTGGGAAACACGTCTCAACTCTTTATCCAAGCTAGTAGGATACCAAAGCCTTTGGAATACTTCTTTCTCCTTGCGAGGCTGGTCGGAGGGGATATGCTATTTTTAGAACATCTTAGCCATCCAGTTTGTTGTGAACGTCAGACCCTCAATGGGGACTAATGGGTTCTCTATATCTTCAAGGAGGTGACAGTCGATGTCTTCCTGTGCAGGGTGTTCTTCAGCTGTGTAGAATAAGCTGCTGGGGCCTTCAGACTGTGCCACCTCCCATGTTCTGAAAGGCTTGACAGTGACACTATGGAGACCGAGGATTGGCTTGGTAAGACCTTCCAGGATTTTGATATGGCCGTGATGCTGGTCGATCCTAACTTCATTATTTTTAGGATAGGTGGTAGGATGTGCCATTCTACCTACGTCCCCTGTGCTGGCGATGTGTGAAACCATCTTGGGATTGACATATCTTGGTGGTGGTGGTGAGAACCAGTCATCTCCGGAGGCACTTTTTGATGCCCTGGCCTGGGTCTTGGCTTTGGAGGTCTTCTGTGACTGCTCTGCATACAGAGAAGCGTCAAGCAGATGACACTCAAACACTTCGAATGGGTGGATGTCAGCAAATATCCTCTCCTCCTTCCTCTCTTGGTTGTATTTGATGCACTGGTGTAGCGTGGAGGGTACCACCATATTTTCATGTAGCCAGGGGCGGTCAAGCAATGCCTTGTACGAGGTGCTAGAATTGATAACATGAAACTACACCCTCGTAGTAAAATCTACCATAGTGAGTGTAAATTCTACCACTCCCAGCGGCACTTCAAACTTTTGGTTGAAGCCAGCGATATGTATATCTCTGACTTTGTCGAGGTGCACATTATAGTACCTCTGGTATACTCTGTACGGCAAGAGGTTGACGACTGCTCTGGGATCCACCAGAATCTTGTTCAGCTCCTGACCATTCAACTGCCCCTTCATGTATAGTGGTCTGCTGTGGCTGACAATAGGGAGTAACATGTCCTCTTGAGTGAAAGTCACATTGGCTTTTGGCAGCATTTTGGTCAAACACGCCTTATATTGGGTAGATGTTTGGAGAGCAATGATGATCGTCTGTCAGGTCTCTTCACTCAAGGAGAGGATCTCCCAGATAGTGAACCTTGCCGGAAGCTTTTTAAGTAGCTTCAATATCCTGCTTCCAGCTCGGACATTGGATAGCTTCATCTCCTCTGCCCATCTAGGTTTGGAGAAACCTTGCGATGTGGCCCCTGACGAACCTGCTTCATCGGACTTTGAGTCTGCACCTTCCTGCTAGGTGTCATCCTCTTGCTATCCCTTGCTGCCTACTGTTTGGCCAGTCTTGTCTTAATCTAGAGTACCAGAAGGTTGCTGAAGCTGTAGGCGAGTGTCCCCTACCACAGGGCTGGCATCCTAACATGGCTGCTTGCCCTTTGTCATTTTCATAAATTCAAGGAAGGATGGGATGGTGGTGCTGCCCCCACTTTGAGCGTATAACCCTGAAGGAGGAGGGATTTGGACTCCCTTGACCTCCTGAGGGGGTATCTTATAGGGCTTCTCTCCTATGAAAATGATGTTGTGGTTGGCAGGCGACTGGCGCCCCCACTTTTGGCCTGACCGAGTTGCATGAGTAGCAGTCACGACTTTGGCCTGGCTTACTCCGGTAGTGGGTGTAAAGCATATTTCCTCCTCATCTTCCTGATTGGGCTGATTGAAGAGGGCAAAGAGGGTGTTGCAGGAGAGCACTATCTCCCTCTTGGCCTTGCAGGCTCTTCTTTTCTTCCTTTGCTTCTTCTTCTTGTCTCTGGCTGGCTCTTACCCCCAGAACAGGCTGTCATCCTTTTCTGCCTCTTTATCAGCTTCTCCTTCTTGTTCCAGTGAGAGCTACTCCAATTCTTGCCATGGGACATGATCTCGTATCAATAAAGGCTTCAGTTCAGGCTGTTCATATTCATCTAGCTCGTCTATATAGTCCTACAGCTGCCGAGCCTCTAGACTGATTTCTTTGGCCATTGGCAACAGAGTTTGTCTTCTCCAGTTGTGGGTATGTATTCTGACTATTGTAGACAGCCTGGTCCAAGTTGGTGCTGGCGTCGGGGGAGTAGGTCATGGCGTGACGCCATGGACTTGTGTCCCGACCTTCGGGCGAGGTATAGCTTTCTTCTTCATCTTTGCAGGGACCTACTGCCATTCTTGTTGTTGTTTCATTGGTGTCAGAAAGCAGACCTCATAGGTGCGTTGAGTGTTGGCTTCTGCGACTTCTTCGGGCAATGCCTGATACGAGAAAATCACATTGGCCGCTGCTCTCCTAAGAGACACTTCATGGGGTTGTGGAGGGTTGACCTTGTACTCTCCCAACTCTATTTCTTCCTTCTTCACCATACCTTCGATGATGACCTTGAACACATAGTAATCCTCTATCGGGTGCCCCGACATCTGATGGTAAGCGCAGAATCTTGGACTCTCCCTTCTCTTCAGGTCCTCCGACCTTTTTGGCTCAGGCAGGGTGACCTTATTATACTGGGTAACCCAGTCAAATAGAACCTTAGTCTTCTCCTTTAGGAAAGAATAGGCTTTCTTCATTTTGTCCCTTAGTAAGGGGCCCTCCTTCTTCTCTTCCGCTCTGGTGGGCTGAGGCATAGCTACCTTCTTGCCCTTATCTCTTTGCTTTTCAAACACCTTGATATCAAGAGTGTTTACTTCTTTAGGCACTGGGTGCCGCTCTGCTGCCTTTGCCTTCTGTGCAGTGACAGCGGTTGACGTAGGGGTAGGCCTTGCTAGGAAAGCTTCCACTTCTGCCACTACATTGTTTAAGCGGTCAAACGACCGGATTTCCATGCCAATCATCTTTTCTAGTACCTCCCTCCTGAGATTTTGTTTACAGATTTGTACTATATCCTCCTAATGCGGGGGCCGCTTGCACCTCATTTCGAGGTTCCTCCACCTCTTGATGTATTCAAGGGCTATTTCATCGACCCTTTGCCTAGTTGAGTAGAGTTCAGCCACCGTGACCTCCCTCTCAGTGACGTAAAACCTTTCCCTGAACTTCTTTTGCATATCTAGCCAGTCGCTGATCGACCCGACCGGGAGGCTGCTCCCTCGGCGGCGGTCGCTCTCCTCCCCGTCCGGTTACTCCCCTCGCGGCGGAGGCGGTGCTCTCCCGGTGACGACGCCCGAAAGGAATCGGTACAACTTGAATTCTGGCTCGCCACCCATGAGTCAGGAGGCTCTGAAGGGTTATTTGGATGGTGTGGAAGTATATAAGAATGTAAAATAAATGTAGAGCTAAAAAGCATGATCTAATAATGCATGAAATAAGCAGTTACATAAATAAATAATTATACAGTCCAGAATATCTAAGTCTATAACAATTACAGTCAACTAAAAGAAAAGTACAAGAACACGGGGCATAATAGGAATAATCAACATATAACAAGAGGAGGCAGTAAATAACAACTAATGAAATCTACACAAGTGTCACGGCTACCCGAAAGTCGGCTACGATTCGATCACGCATAACAGAGTACATTGAGCCGCCAAAACAGTAAACCGTGACAATAAGAAACCTGAGTCACTATCGCACAAGTGACAGGAGTACTACTCACTAGAAGCAAGGCGGGATGCGTCTTCTGACGTTTTAGTCCGCGCCCCATGTGTCTCCCTACTTGCCCCAGGCGAAAATTGAGACATGGTAAACAAGTAGCCACAGAACAAGGACTAGTTGGGGTCGCACTCGTCAGTGCGTGTCTGACGCCCCCAACCACGTGTGCACATACAGACCAACTGTTCTAAGTTAGGTCCTCTGGCTATTTTTCCCCTCAGCTCGGACTCATGCTGTAAAGGCAAGGGGCCTTACAGGAACCCTCTTAAAAATCGTCTCATCAGGACTAGCTCTCCACCACTCCCAAGTGGGTCTGCACCCGTGTGCGCAGGAAAGTTATGACTAGTGGGGAAGGTCACTGAATGTGAGAACTCGCTATCAAAGGGGAAACCATCGGAGTACCATCGGTTCATGCTAATCCATCATATGCATAAAACACATCACGAGGTGGCTTATAATCACGAACATCCAAGAACATCTGATTGGATGGCTAATCTATTTGCTGCTGATGTGTGCGGAACATGCCAGAACTACAAATCATGCGGAATAACGAAAAATTGGGGTCGGGCAACTTGGGTCCTGGGTGGCCAACCCATTGGCCGCCTAGGAGCTACAGATGTGGCCGCCACCTAGTGGCCATGGCAACCAGCCCTCTGGCCACCCAGAAACTTAGGCGGCCAAGGGTCCGGCTGCCCAACAAAAATACCTTGGGCAGTCACCCAAGTGGTCGCCAAGTCTAGTGGGCCAGGCGGTCAGCCCTCTGGCTGCCCAGAAACCTAGGTGGCCAGGACTCTTGCGGCCCAACAAACAAACCCTTGGGCGGCCGCCCAACCCATCTAGGTGGCCAGACCCCTAGCCGCCCATGTTGGGCAGAGGTGGCATGCCTTCCGGCCTCCTCCTGTTCAGGTCCCCATCCATAACCACGTCTGGAGGGTCATTCCCAAGCCCGACTCACCCCCATTGCGAGCGGGAACTCCCGAAAAACATGGGAAACTCATCCCCGAGGAAAATACCATCCATAAAACATGATTTAAACTAAAAATCACTATGAGGGGGATCGATCCGCACTCTCGGCCCCGAAGTTTCCCAAAAATGCAATAAACCCCTCTTTCTCGCCCAAATCACTACCGAATCGAAGGAGAATGTGAGGGAAGAGGTCAGGATCCATGTTGCTTTAAAGCCTTGGACACCTCCGATCTGTCGTTAAACCTCGAATCACACGCGCGAAACCACGGTCCCGTCGCATGAACCACCTCCGTCTCGCGCCCACGCTCTGCCTAGCCCTCTACTGTCGCCGACCGTTCCCCCTCGCGCTCGCTGTCGTAGTTGGAGAGGAGAGGAGAGGGAGGAGAGGAGAGGAACAGGGAGATCAGGAGAGGAAGGAGGGGAAATGGGGAAGGAGGTGGCAGGCACGACATTTTCATGGGAGAACATTTTGGGTTCCTCAAAACCCTGAAAAAATCAAAATTGTAAACATGTCATTTCCTCTAATATTTTGGCCTAAACACTTGTGAAAAATTCCCAGAAAGTCACAATTCCAAAGGAACCCAAATTTCAACTTTTAACCCGAGTGAAAAAAAACTACAAAGTTGAAGAGATATTTATTTTGATCCAGACTGTTGGACAGATTTGAAATTCACATATGTCAAAGCTCTTTGGGTGCCCTTCACAATGGCGCTAGTTTCGTCCCGATCCGACACCGGATCTGGGCGTGGTGGCAGATCTCGCCAAAGCGCGTAGTTCTGTCCCAAAACAGGCCAGCAAAGGAGGTTGCCCTATAAATCTCCTGAAAATATGCTGGTGTAGGTCCAACGATTGTCACTCCCAGGGGTCGACCAGGGACCCTCCATCATCGTCCCAGAGATCGACTGCCTTCGAAAGATACTCGGAGATCGATGTCCCTTTGGACACCTTTGTTCACTGTCCTGTCGGCCAGCACATTTTAGATCTGGAGTCACCACCCGCAAACGCCCCAAAACCCCACTGTCTTGGTGCTCGTCAACCCAAGATCGGTGCTCTCAGCGTCGTTGTGTAGCCTGTTACCTCCCTGCATGGAGTGGGCCATAAAATTATTGATGTAATTAATTTTTACCACTGTACCGGGAGTTATGGATCTTGACCGGGATGTCTTCCCGACGCCCCGAGCGTGGAGGTACACTCGCCTTCCTATGTGTCTTACTTGCTTATTCCATATAGGTTCTTAAGCCACTACATGTGAGTTACTTTGATTCCAATCTAGTTCAATTTTAATCACCACTATGAGAAAGGGAGCGTGACCCATCCCGTGACTCGACCTGAGCACGAGAGTGAGCTGACCACTCGAGACTCTGTGCCGGTTTCTCAATTGTGCAGATCGACATGTTTCCCTTGCTGGGGACGATCGTGAGTGAGCACTTCTTGCTGGGACATGTTCGCCTCTTCAGGAACCCCGTTAGGTGCTGAGTCGTTCGTGTTCTCACTAGTTGCATCGTCATTTTAGTTACGTCGTCCCATAGAGTCTAAGGTTCACATCAAGTTTGTGTCAATTCTCATGTCGTCCCACATCAAATTGGTATCAGAGCTGGTTTGAGTCTAGGGTAGTCGGTCTAAGGTGTTGCATTTCATTCTTGTATCTGGTATACCAAAAGGCATTACTGGAAAGATAGGTTAAGCCTATTTGGAAGGTAGACTCCCTACGTGAGTTGGGTATTCGGACTGATATCTCCTCCAAGTGCTGGATACTAGTTTGAGTCCAGGTTCCACATTTTGCATTGGTCCATCCAGGTAGGTCTAGTGAGTCACTCCTTAGCTCCCTTTAGGTCCCCTTGCATGCCCACTCATGGAGGTACTCAGTACCATCGCCATGACACTATGGGTGAACCCGAGGTGCCGCCCAAGGAGGCCGAACTCTGAGGATATGATGGCTCAACTCATGGAGCGCAAGGATAGGTCTGAACAAACTCTTAGGGAGTATACTGACCGCTTGGAGAGCTAACTCAAGGCCATGGAGGACTGTGCTGAGGCTTCAGACCGATCTGTCCAAGGTCTGGTTTGAAGGTTAGAGAGAGTGGAGAGAACCCCCCACCGGGACCAACCCAGAGTTGTTCAGGCCCCTCAAGCGCCTGCTTCCCAGCCTGCCCCACCTAGGACTGAGGAGCGATGGCCACGTGCCCTCGATTTTCAGGACTACGAGTCTGACAATGATTATGAGGGAAATGGCCGATGCCGACGTGGTCACCGACACCACAAAGGGATGATGAGGATGAGCGGATCCTCAAGACCATTTGAGCAGACCCTCCCACATTTGACGGATCTATGGCTTTCGAACCGATGGTCTATCTTGATTGGGAGGCTGAGATAGACCAGTACTTCGAGTGGTTCGAGATGACAGACCACTGTAAAGTTTGATTCGCGAAAATGTAGCTGCTAGGGTAGGCACAAACTTATTGGAAGAATGTGGTGAGCCTATTGTTTCTGAAAGAAGTGCATGCCCTGCAAGCCAATCACTTATGAAGTGATGGCATCATTTCTTATATATGCTCATTTGTATTTATGGCGATCTCTTCATTGTGTCTTAGAAGATGTGGGTTCGGAAACCCGAGAAAGAAGGATAAATGCAAATGCATGTGCAAATGTATGAAATGCATGGAATGCAAGGGGTGCAAGGAGGGGATTCTCCTTCTCACCCCATGGGTGGCCCATAGAAAGGAATTAGTTGTTTGAAGAGTGAATGAAATGGAGTAAGAAGTGAAAAAATTGGTGGGAGGCCCCTTGACATAAGAATGCCTGCCCCTACATGACAAATAAGGTGCCCGACCGGCCCAAGTGCTCCCATTTACTGAAGCTTCAACAATGAATGATAACTCCCTTAGAGGGCGAAGAGCAATAATGTGAGGGAGTTGGAATGTTAGAATGGGAAGCTTTGTAGTGCCCAAGGATCATGGAATATTTTCATGAAAAGCATTCATTAAAATGGGCATTCGCCCCTTGCATGGAAGCAAAGAAAGAATAAGCTTAATACCAAAGACTTCAAACAAGGAGTACCCTACCCGGTCCCTAAGCATGGACTTCGTGACCTCCTTGGCAAAAGAATGTGTCATAACAATGCTTAAGGAGGACCCCTTCTTGTGACAAGGAACTTGCACTGTGATAGAGTGAGGGATAATGAGAGCATGGAGAGTGGCTTGGCCAAATGGCATTAACTCGAAAGAATTTTGCTTGGTGAGCATTGATGGAGACTTTTCACAAATGCCTGACATAAGAACACAGATCGGTACCCAACAAATAAAGTCTTGTGCTTTGAATAACATAGCCATAGTCAAAATCCTCTTGCCTGGCTCTTGAACATCATCTTCGGCACATGCGCTTGTAATCATGCACCCACTCCGAGTGGTAGTGGAAGACGGGGTGGAAGCGGTACGCTTAATGGGTGATAGAGGTTTAATGGAGGATGTTAAAGGAAGGGTAGGTGGAGATTCGAATACATTGAGCTTCTCCCCTTGCTCTGAGGTAGACGGGGTTAGCTTAAGTGCAAAAATAGGTGGACCCAACTCAAGGTTAGTCATGAGTTTAGGTAATGGGTTGAGTTGAAGGTTAGGAAGAATCGGCTTTTGGGCTATGGGGATAATGGAGGGCCGAGGTGGTGGCGATGGAGGATTAATGGGAGAAGAGTTAATTGGAGGTTTGGCGGAGGCCAGTGGTAAGATTATTGATGAAGGCATAATAGTTGGAGGGGAATTGATGTACGACCGGGATGGATTAACTGGGGTTAATAGTGTGGTAGTTGGAGGCATAATGGTGGAAGGTTTAGTACATTGGAAGCATCAAATTTTGGTAGGGCGAGAGGCTTTAAGGAGGGGAAAGGATCATGGTGTGCCGATGTGGATGATTAGAGTATTGACCCATCATCGTAACACCAATTACTCTTGTAGACGGGGTTGGGGACGGTGGCATCGTCCTGAGCAGGGGGTTCTTCTTGTGGAAGTGGAGGAAGAGGAAAGTGAAGGAAACTCGAAGTGGGTGCTGTTTGAAGAACTTCATCATCATGTGCCGACTCAAATCCTTCATCAAGTGCCATCTCCAATTCACAATCCAGCTTACATTCTTCATAATCCGATTCAAGTGGATGCCGAGCTGGAGGCATAATAATGGGTGATGGAGGTGTATGTTGACATGGAGGGTTTTATATATATGGATGTGGATGCAGAGGCGGAGGGTCATATGAATGAGTGTGGTGAATGAGTGGAGGGCAGACAACGTCCACTTGATCATTGAAAGTTGCATAATCTTCTTGCTCACTCATATTTTTGATGCCATTATCATCTCTCCTCTCCTTCCAATTGTTCTCTATCTTGGTTATTTTGTTCATGAAAGCATGAAGGGGATTGACTTGAGGAGGAGGAGCGGGCTGCGGATTTGAGACACTCTTTAGTTGTTCCTTCATTGAAGTAATTTTATCAAGAAGAACTTGTTAGAGGAGTGTAACTTTATAAACAAAGGGTTGGCATAGTAGCATTGGAGGGGCGGCTCGATGTTAAGGCTGTGGACAGTGGAGAGAATGACCCACAAACAAGGTTGCAAGTCGGTACATATTTACATTGTGCTCTCATGAAGGTCGGTGCATATCCCTACTTACTCATGTCAGGTCTGTGCACGTTTTATATCGAGCATATCTAAGGCCAGTGCATATTCATTCTTATTCATATAGAAGGTTGGTGCATTGCTTGCTGTCTGCATACTAAGGTCTATGAGTGTTGTGTCTCATACATACAAGAGTCTGTGCACACTTAGCTATGTGCATATCCATAGTCGGTGCATAGGTTAAAATCGTGCATTCTCTATGCATAGAAACGTCAGTGCACATCTCAGTGGTCTGCATAAAGAGTATGTGGTAGCATGCATAGAGTCTATAAAGTCTGTGCAAGTTCAGTGTGTTTCATGAATAAAGTCTGAGCTATTTGCTCTGACCTATATATAAAGTCAACGTCGATATGTATATCATTCTTGTTTTTATATAAAGTCAATGGATATTGATTTTTGCTATAAAAAGATAAAATGTTTGATGAAATGCCTCGTGACTTATTGGCAGGAACTTAAAGTCTCATGACGTCAATACAAAAGCTCACAATCCAAAGATGCCATTTTAACGGGAGACTCTGCCACGTGGCCAACCACCATCATTTGATATCTGACACGTGGGCTCTGATAAGCAGGCTCTTGTCGAAATTTATGGGCAGGAAACGTGCTTTCCTCGCGTCCCTCTCTCCTAGGCCTGAAGCCATATAAAAAGCTTTTCTGCGACTAGAGAGAACAAGTGGAATGAATGAGAAAAAGGTAAGTGGAGAAAAGAATATTGCCAGAACCTGGAAGTACAGAAAGAAAATAAGAGCTACATGCAATCAAAGCTGAGAAGAAGAAGACGAGAGTGAGGAGTTTGTGAGTGTGAAGTTGGAAGAAGTTTAAAGATATCTGAAGATCTATTTTTCACTGTGTCCTTTGGATCAGATCAAAGGCACAATGCTCCTGCGTGAGCAATATTATTTTGCACTTATTTCTAGCTTTCAGTTGCTGAGTCTACAATTCCTCATTTTCCTTTAAACCCTTGTTTTAAGCTGTGTATCAGTGGAGGCTAAGCTGTAAGGTCCAGCGGATCAAGCTGTTAGGCAGTGGTGGCAAGTTGTGATGCTCAGCGGTCGAAGCTGTGAATCAGCGGAAGCAAGCTGTGATACTCAGCTGTAGGCAAGCTGTGAGGCCCAGCTATTCAAGTTGTCAGGCAGCAGAAGCCACACTCTGGTTTGAGTGTGGGGTGGATGTAGGTCTGGAGGGCCGAACCACCTAAAATTTTCCTATCTACTATGGTTTGATTGTCTACTTTGATTTCGCTAGATTCATACTTAAGATCGCGTTCTAATTGGATATCTATTGACTCCACTCACAGTAGATGAATGCTTAGGCACGGTTCTATGGCTTAGATTTACTGTGTCTACTGGCCGTGTAGGTTGAGCAGTCTATTGTGTGTCTCATTAGAATATTTGTTTAGATCAGCCAATCAGATTGATTTGAGTTCTGCAAGGTTTTATAAGCACAATTTTAATTGAGCATCAAGTTTTAAATTGAGCAAAATTTTTAGAAGGGGATTCCTTCACCCCCCCCCTCTGAATCCAGATTGCACCATCTCCTAGACCCAACACTGCAAACACAGGAGGCCCACACACATGCGAATGAAAGAGTACTGCACAGACCCAGGAGCGAACTCCCACCAAGACTCCTGCAGTACGGGTTGTTATGTATCGCCGTCTCCCGAGTTCTATGACGTTACATATCACCGTCCCACAGAACGCAGCAGTCGAATCAATAGGTTTTGACTAGGGCGTTACGTATCACCATCCCTTGGGATCTTTTACTTTCGTGGCATTACGTATTGCTATCCCACAGAAGGGACTGAAGTCCTACCTCATCGAATGTTGTTATTTTTCCTGAGACTAAGGTGGTAGACAACACTTTGTGATGATAACTGCTTTAGAAAATTGAATTTATATAGAGCTTTAGGTGTCAAATTGTCTCTCTCTCTGCATGTACACTTAGCCACCTCGGCACCCTCCTTCCCTCACCTGCACCCAGCAGCCGTCGTCGTCCCCTCACGGGTGACCTCCCTTTCTCTCCCTCGTCCACGGCAACCACTCTGCCACTGCCCACACCGCTTCCCTACCGTCGCCGACCACCCGCACCCTCTCTCTCTAACCTCCTCACTGCTGCACCCCCACTCCACGTCTGTAATGCTTCTGTCACCCCCACACTCCCGATGCCCATGCCGCGAGACCATCTCATCCTCCCATCCGACCCTCGCCTGCACACCCCATCCTCCAACCACCACCTGCTAACACCACTCCGCCCCCGACCGTGACCCAGTCGCTGTAACACCCCCTCTCTCCCTCACTCTCTGCACCTCCCCTGGCCGCTGCCGTTGCTCACCGTCGCACCGTGGCACGCCCAACCGGCACCCCGCCAATACACGCGAGACCCCGGCCACTCCCCTTCCACAACCAACGCCACGCCTCCCACACCTTCCCTCTGACGGTGACCTCCCATCCACCCCCCTGCGACCACCGCCGCACACACCCTCACCGTCGTGACCACCTACCCGCGGCACCCTCCACGCCAACCGACTCCATCGCTCCCCGCCGCGACCTCCTCTCCCCAGACCACCACCGCAGACGTCCCCTCCTCTTGCCGTTGCACGCCCGCGGACACCCCACGCCACCTGCACCACGCCGAACCCCCCCCTCCACTGCGAACGCGGCCACCTCCCCTCCCTGCAGACCACTCGGCCACCCACTGCACCTCCGGCCACCACCTCTGCCTGCACCAGCCACTCCCCTCTTCCTCCTGTTAACACCCGCGAGCCACCCGTCCCTCTCTCCCTCTCTCCAACTCCCAGCACCGGTCTCCCCCACCATCTCTCTCTCCTTCTCACCACCTTCCTTCGCCGACGATCCCCCCTTCTCTCTAAACCACGCAGCGGCGCCCCACCGTGACCCTTCTCTCCCTTGCTGCTACCACCCCTCACCGTCGTCGCACCCGCACCCCCCGCTGCACTACACCACCGCCCCCTCTTCCCAAGCACAACGCCGCCACCTATCCTCTAACCCACACAACACATGCACCCAACACAAGCTCTCCCGGCAACCCCCACACCCTGCACCTTCTTCACCGCACAGCTCTCCCCCGCTAGTGCACCAACACTCGCCCCTCTCCCTGCACAGCGTCCAACTCCTCACCGCCGAACGCCACCGTCCGACCTCCCTCACCCTGTGCGAGCCCACCACGCCCCTCAACCTCCCTCTATTAACAGCCGGCCTCCATCTCTCTTCCCACCTCTTGCCACCGGCCACCGACGACGACCTCCGCCACCGTCCGTGTCCACCGCTCCTCTCACCCTCTGGTACACCATACATGACCGTCCCCCTCCCTGTGCACACACCGCTGGCCACCCCTCACGGAACACCCCCTGCGGTATCCCTCTCTCTCCTCCTCTCCATCTCTCTCTAACTCACGCACACGCACACACAGCGCCACCCCCCCTCTTACCCGGTCTCTCTCTTTCTCCGTCTATCTCTCTCATCCCGCGATCTCTCTCTCCTTCCCTCTTTCTGTCTCTATCTCTCTCTTCTCTCTCACTCTCTCCCGCCCGCTGGATCCCTCTCTCTCCTCTTTCTCTCTCTCTCTATCTCTCCCACCCGCGCGTCCTCTCTCACGTCCCCTCTCTCTCATCTCTCTTCTCACCGTCTCTCTCTACCTCTCACACACTTATTTTATTTCCATTTAATCTTTTTGTTGATGTGTATGTCTATTGCTCTTAAGTCCTCGCTCCCATCTCTATTTCCATTTTCCTCCTTCCATTTCTATTATTATTTTTAAGCCCTTCCTCTCTTTCACCATATCCCAGGACTGACACCGACGATGCCGCCGCCCTCCCAGCCCCCGACACTCTCGATGACGAAGGGGGCGCCATGGCGCTGCCGCCGCCGCCCGATGCTGACGGGACGAACGACCAGAAGTGGATAGTACCACAATTGTATTAATTGTAAAAAGAAAGTGAGATGTATAAGTATAATCAGTCCACTTGCAAAAATCCATATACAAAAACTCACACCAAGGCAGTATGCCCCTTGCCATCCCCCCAACACAAGGAAAATAGAGGAGTTGTGAGACTTCACTTTACACATGCTTAGCCCAATCACTCACTCTCTCACATACAAAGGAGACAAACCTATCCTCAGTTCTTGCTTCACCTCTGAAAAATTTGTTGTTTCTTTCACCCCACAATGCCCATTGTGTAGCATGGAGAATGAGTCACCAAGTAATTCTATCTACCTTTAAGTCCCACCTTTTGTGCCATTTGAGGAATAGATGGTGCACACTCTCAAATGGGCTAAAGGTGTGGTGGATTCTCTCGCCAAGCTTAGCCCACACCTCCTTAGAGAGAGCATCTTGTGATGAGGTGGCTTAGGTCTTCCTCGACTCCCTACAAAAACAGCAAATAGTGGGTATATCCTGAAGGAATGAGGCAATCCTATCACATGTGGGCAGCTCGCCATGGGATATCCTCCATACCAATAGCTTCACTTACAACAGACTTTTGGTGACCCAAATATGTGTAGTAAGGCGTTGGCGCATTCCCCCATCCGATATGAATGAATATACAAACCTGACCAATAAGCCCCCCTCCTTCTCCCATCTCCAGCACCACTTTTCAGCACTGCCCTCCACCAACATGTAGTCAAGGAGTAGGACACCCTCCAGTTGATCTGTCTCCTCGTGCGTGAGATTCCTACTAAAGGTGAGCATCCATGTGTCCCGGGATAGTTGTGTGCCATAAGAGGGTGCCACTGATGCCAAGGGTGCAGCAAAAATAGTAAAGAGTTTTGGGAAGGATTCTACTAATGTGAAATCCCCGGACCACCTATCCTTCCAAAACAGATACCTCTGCCCATTGCCCAAATTGATCAAAACACTAGATTTGATAAAGTCCCCACACTGAAGAATGCCTCTCCAAATCGACGAGGATTATGCAGAGATGCCGATATCAAATCCCAATCTCTAGCCTTACTATAGTATCTTTGCTTGACAACCTATAGTCATAGCCCGTTATCTTCCGCTCCAAGCCTCTACAGCCAATTACAAAGTAGTGCCAGGTTGAAATCTCTGATGTTCTTGATGTTCACACCTCCTATTTTCTTACACTTGCAAACCTTATCCCATGAGATGTCAGGCCAGCCCCTACAATTGTCTCCAGTACTATGCCAGAAAAAGCTAGCTTGAATAGACTCCAACTTCTTGGCCATAATTTTGGGGGTTCTAAAAATGGAGAGATAATATATAGGATGACTGTCAAGTACCAATTTACATAGCACCATTATCCCCCCCATAGAAGAGGAGCTTCGCCTTCCAACCTACAAGCCCGGACTCATACCTTTGCATAACCAGTATAGGGCCCTTAAGGACAACGGTAGGCCCAGGTAGGAGAAACGGAAGTCTCTTATCTGACAGTCCAATATAAATGTTGCTCACTTGAATGACCTCTCCTCCATATTGACCCCACCTATACGATTTTTGTTGAAATTCACCTTCAGTTCACTTATTTCCAACAGCAGTTCCAACATCAACCTTACAGCATACAACTAGCTCTCCTCATATGCTAGGAAGATAATAGTATCGTTAGCGTACTATAGATGATTGATGCCAACATTGTGGTGAATCCTCTGATGAGACCTGCCATTTCAGCCCTCGGCCATATCTTACTCAAAATTTGTGCAACTAGGACAAAGAAGAGGGGGGACATAGGGTCTCCTTGGCAAAGCCCTCTGCCACTATGGAAGGAAGACGTGGGCTACACATTAACAAGGGCTGAAAAGGATGTTGAAGAGATACAAGTCCAGATCCACTCAATCCTTCTCTGATCAAAGCCCATCTTTGACCAAGGTCTGCAATAGGCAATGCCAACTGGCATTGTCATATGCCTTTTCAAATTCCAACTCCAACACTAAGGGCCCATGGGCTGGGCGGCCAAACCACTGGCCGCCCATCCCCCTAGAAAGCAAGGGCGATGGCCGCCCTCAGCCTCTAGGAGGCCACTCCGCTGGCCGCCCTCCGCTCCAAGAAGGCCACTATGTTGGCTGCCCAGGTTGTTAGAAGGCCTAAGTGTTGGCCACCCTCACCCATCTGGAAGGCCATTACCTTGGCTGCCCAGACCTTTGGAGGGCCACTCTACTGGCTGCCTACCCTCTGATGGAAGGCAAGCACCTTGGCCACATTCTGGCAACTATTGGTCAAAGAACGTGGCTCATTCTCCCGCCACGCTCGATGCCATCCTCCCTCATCGCCCACGATCGATCCCATGACCCATTTGAGACTTCTAGATGGAGCCTCAAAGTACAAAACTACTACAGCGACGACAGAGTAGGGGGTTGGCTGGTGGGGGGCTATGGAGTTGGTAGGTGAGAGTCGATCTCTCTAGTCTCCAGACGGTTGGAGAGCTAGAGAAGGAGAGTCTTCCTTCTCTTTTCTTGTTGTGTTGCAGGTTGGACGAGGGTGGTGGAGACATTCTCCAGCAAGGGAGCAGTCGGGACTTGAAGTGAACCTCTGAAGCATGAAGGCTACTCCTCACTTTCTCCAGACCGCACTACCGGCCAGCCGTGAGCTTGGGCCAGCCCCTGGGTTTGATCCTTCTGTCTCGCTTGTTCCCTGTTTCAATTTGCGATCCCCTTCCCCGTTTGCATTCACATCATATTAGCACTTCCTAGAACCCTATCAAGAGGTTTATCTTTAAACAAATGGGAAGGTAGATGGTCGAAAGTCTCGACCATTCCCCCTTCCCACCACCCCCAGGTAATCATGCCACCAAATTCCATCTGTCACTAGTTATTAGAATTGTTACTACAATGCATGAGACTAATGGCTTTCCTTTATTTGTTTCTGTGAGCCTTCATGACTATTTATAGGATTTTGGCATCTCGGGACGTAGCAGGGCTCTCCTCCATTGGTCGGCTGAGGATGGAGAAGTCGAGACCCTATGTTCTCCCCACTTGAGGCACTCTCCAAGCGATTACTCCATTCCTGTGAGGTTCAGGTAAACACCTCTGGCGATCACATTATTGTATATGTTCTAACCCCTTATGTTGTAGGAACGTGGATGTGAACCACGATGGGAAGGAGAGGAGCACGGGGTGAGAGGTTCGTCCAACCTCCCACATGATCAATCCATCTCTTTCCCCGCCATTCCACCGGTGCCTATAGGGGCGTGATAGTCTTTGTGGTATCAGAGCCTAGGTTTCATAAACCCTATGTTTCCCTTGATATAGGTTCTAGATATTGACCTAGAATTTAGATAGTATCTTGAACCTTCCCTGTAATATTGGGTAGAGTCAAGGGCTAAGTGTTAAAAAATGATTAATGAAGAAATAAAAAAAATGCCTAAGTTTTGTAGTTGTGCTTACAGGCTTAATTCTTGTCAATGGCTACCAAGCGAGATCAATGGCGCGAGATGCAAAGGATGGTACAGGGATTAACTCAAGCTCTGCAGCAGGTTGCTCAGGGAGCAAACAGAGGAGCCAGAGATTTACATAAGAATTTCAGGAGCATGAACCCTCCCAAGTTCGCAGGGTTCATGGACCTAGATGAGGCCGAACATTGGGTAAAGAAAATCGAGAGGATATTCTGAGTCATGCAATGCACTAATGAGGAAAAGGTCCTACTCGTAACCTTTCAATTAGAAAGGGATGCCCGTACTTGGTGGGAGTCAGTCGAAGCAACTCTACCCTACGACCAAGTGTTGTGGGAAGAGTTCATAGAATATTTCAACAATAAATATTTCTCCGATCGGGTGCAAGAAAGGAAGGCCGCTGAATTCTCCTCCTTGAAGCAAAGAAGTTTGACGGTGGTAGAATATGAAGCCCAATTCTCAAGATTACCCTAGTATGCACCACACCTTATGGGTACCAGAAAGAGGAAGGCAAGGAGATTTTTAAATGGCTTGAACAAGCAATTCTCTATTGACTTCCCTGAGTGCAACGGCTTTCGCCCACCTGGAGAAATAATCAGTTGTCACCAGAATGTATTTACACCTAGCAAAAAATGCTGGGAGAGGGCCGACTATATCAGTTCCCCGTTGTGCAAAGGGCCAACTAGTTATTGTTGGATGGAGTGGCACTGGAGGCCTTCTGGACAAGGTGGCGTGCTCCTGACATTTATGACATGACTTTGCAAACTTGCAACAATCATCAAACATCGTGGGCCAATAGTAGCCCAACTTCTTGATCTCGATCTTCATTTTCGGCCCCGCCTGATGTGCTCCTACCGCTGCAGCATGTATCTCCCGTATTACCTATCGAGATTCTTCTGTAGATAGGCAACGAAGGAGGATCTTCCTATGAGCATCTGCCATAATTTGGAATAGGGTTCCGCTCCTGAGCTCATAAGAGTCCTTTATTCTGAGCAGCTGCATTCTTTGTTCTTTTTCTTTTGATAGTTGTTTATGCACAAACCACTGAAAAAGAGACTCTCTCTAGTCAGGCATATGAGTTTCTTCAGCCAAGGTTACATCGTATTCATCCAGCTAGGTATCCAGCATACTTGGGACCTGTCGTCGGTTGATCACGATGATATTCAAAGTTTCATCTGTTGGGACTGCCAAAGAACTGACCAACTTTGCCAGGGCATCGGCTTGGGCATTTTGCCCTTGGCTTACATGATTGATCTTGATGAAGTAAAACTTTGACATAAGGTGCAGTGCCTTTCAATCATAAGGTGTGAGCTCTAATTTTCAGACATCAAACTCCCCTTGTATTTGCTTGACAACCAGCATAGAGTCGCTGAAAACTTATAGCATCTGAATCTCCATGTTGAGGGTGATTTGGAGGTCAATTATCAGTGCTTCGTATTCAGCTTCATTGTTGGTACATGACTTGTTTATTGAGCAGGCGGTGTATAGAACTTCTCCTCCTGGCGACTTCAAGACGATGCCTGCCCCTCCCCTGACTTTGGCTTGGCCAGATGAGGAAAATTTAGTTCTAGAGGCTCCATCAAAGTAGAGCCGCCATGTAACTTGCTAAGCCTGACATGCTTCTAGGGTTTCATCCTCGAGAAGCTCTGTCACCAACGGGGAATCTTCCAGAACCGGATGTGCAACAAAGAAATCTGCAACTGCATGCCCCTTAATGACCTTTTGCGGCACATAGGAGATATTAAATTCCATAAGAATCACTACCCATTTGCCTAAGCGGCCTTTGAGTGCCAGTTGAGATAGTATGTATTTAAGCGGATCTGCTCTGGGCATCAGCCTTATCTCTTGGGAGAGCATGTAGTGTCGAAGCTTCTTGACAGTGAAGACTAAGGCCAAGCAAATCCTTTCTATGTAAGAATACATATCTTCTGCTCTTACCAGCCTCCAGCTGAGGTAGTACAAAGCTTGTTCCTTTCCTTCTTCATTATTCTGGGCCAGTATTGCCCCCAGGGAGTAGCTTGTAGCAGCTGTGTACAAGATTAGTGTCTTTCCTTTTATTGGTGCCTCGAGTATAGGAGGGGTCTTCAGATAGTTCTTCAGCTTGTCAAAAGCTACTTGGCATGCTTCATCCCAATAGAAGGGTACATCTTTCATCATCAACTTATGAAAGGGGTGGCATTGACCTGACAAGTTGGAGATAAATTGACGGATATAAGCCAACCGGCCTTACAGAGATCGAAGCTCTGTGAGACTTCTTGGTGGAGGAAGCATTTGTATTGCTTTTATCTTATCAGGGTCTACTTCAATTCCTCTACGTCTAATGGTGAATATGAGGAACTTTCCACTCGATACCCCAAAGGCGCACTTCATGGGGTTCATTTTCAGCCCATATTATCGCAGCCTTTGAAATATCACCCGAAGGTCTTGCAGATGGCCTTCTCTTTTCTTGGTCTTGAGCACTCGATCATTGATGTAGCACTCCACTTTTTGATATAGTCGTGTAGATATTTTTATGTGGGTGAATGTGGCTAAACCTACTTTGATAAACCCATAGCACAAATGGAAATGATAAATGAAATGAAAGATGGGGAGATCTATCCTCCAACGTAGGGAGCGTCGACACGGTTTGCCCCTACGTCGACGCAACTCAGCTTGAGGCCAACATGGCGCGCCCCAGTGCCGACGCAGTGTGAGCCTACATCGATTAGTCATTGCACGGGGTTGGCATAGCATCCTTCTAGGTGTGCTGCATCGACGCAACATGGCCCCTGCGTCGATGCAGCAAAGGCTCCCGAGCTACTCTCTCTTGTGCGCTACATCGACGCAGGCAGTCCCCTACGTTGACCCAACCTTTATCAAATAGTCACGATTTAAAAAACAAAAAAAACAAAAAATAGAAAAATGATGAGCCATGGATAATAACATTAAAAAATGATAATCTAATGATAACAATTATGCCAAGAAAACATAATAACCATAAAAAAGGAAGATCAATATGAATGCCCTTGTCAAGAGATTAATGGCGTTTGATTCGGGGTTCCTCTCCTTTTTACCCTATGTGAAGGGGATATCAACAAAACCCTTGCAAGTCATGCCCGAACCTCAAGGACCACCCCATTATGGCCATGGCTTGGCTTTGTCACAGGCTGATAGCCTACTAAATCTAACACCCTTCTTATCGGTTCCTAACCCTGGTGATTTATTTTTCAAATATCAAATTTGCCGGGCCTCGACAAACATTCACGCGAATAGTATCTATATACTCGTTATATTTTCAACCGGGACTCTCGTCCGAACATGAAACGATTAATAAATGACCAACATGATTTGAATGTTTTACCCCTTCATATGGGGTGTCCTTATGCAATTTGTGATATTCTTCATTTATTTCTTTAATGTTGATCTTTGGCCATAGGGCCTCTTATCCTGACGATTAATCAAAGATTTTTTCCTCTCCAAGGGGATATAATTAACATCATTACCTTTATGGCATGGCGGGTCTCAATCTCGACCAGATATCCACTTTCGTCTGATCGATCAGATGGTGCGCATAGTTGGCTCCAGACCACTCCAATCTCGGAGCCTGAACAAATCGTCACTTTGTGATTGTGCGCCCACACACTAATAAACTGATATAAAAGATAAAAGATATAAAGTTATAAAGATACAATAAATTTGAAATACGATAAAAAGTGCATCCACAAGTTTGGTATGCCCGGTGGGACTGAACCACCTTTCATCTTTTCACCATGATTTGGGGCCCCATGGCCTCCTCCTAAAATGCTGACATTCTCAATTTGAAATTGCAGGGGGACGAATTCCGAAGAGCTTAATGGCTATCCCATTCGGTCCACTCATCGTCGCAAGCCATTTTGAGCATGGCTACCTCGCGGTGTTGACCCAGTTCGATGATTTCCCTCCCGTGGTTGGCTTCCCCAACTTTCTGGAAGTCATGTTCTTGAACCTCCTGGAGGCCCAGGAGATAGAGCAAGTTGCTACTGCAGAGGCAACACCCGAAGGAGAGAAGATGGTGGGCTATTATGTCCACCACGTTGATGATCAAAACAAGCACATGCCGGCTGCTAGGAGGGCAGCAAAGAAGGAGGCCATTATGATGCAAGGCTAGATTTCCACCTTAGGTGAGTTTATCATGATCTGAGGAGTCCGAGTATACCTGAATGGCCACTAGGCCATGATCGCGCCTGACAGGGTGATATTAGCGGTGTCGGTGCATAATCAATTCCAAGCATTGGCTTGAGATCGAATGGACCGTATTGGGTCCAGATCGAAGGGAGGGTTTGCCCCAATGCTGACCAAATTCAAGCAAATGTGGGTGCCCAAATGGCGGGCCCCAGTCCCAGTTCAGTTGGAGCCTATCTTGATTGGCAGGCCCGAAAGAGAAGAAGATAAAGAAGAAAGATCGAGATGCCAGCTCGAGTGTCTCAAAGACCAGCCTTTCGAGCTTATGGTCGATAGATAAATATTTACTCAAATGATGGAAGATATGGCAGGATGTCCAAACAAAGACGCCTCGCATACAAGTCTCTGACACAAACTAGAGTGCCACCACCTATGGTGTGCCCTACCAATGGGTAGGATGATGTTACTCAGGCCATACGAGGATACCTTCACGGCCTCGGAGGCGCCCTTTTGGGAACATAGTGGCTCCTAGAAGTCGTAAATGATGTAGAGAGAAGCCAGGGGAAACATGTCAACCCAGGAAGCATAGAAGATGTGGAGTCGGGATGCTATGGGCCACCCCTCCGTGAAAAAGGTACACCGAGAGTCTCGGTATTTGACAGATTAACTTTCCCTGGACAACCAACTAGGAAAGTGAACTGAAGGAACAAGAAGCTGTACATTTTCACGTGCAATATGGCTGGAGTGGCTAGCCATTATGGGGCCCTCCATGAAGACCATGATGTTGGGACTCCTCTAGTTTGATTAGCTGTATGTGTACTACTTTGTGCTGATGGGTTTTGATGATTGACAATAGGTTTGTGAATGTTTTGTTGATTGGGATCAATGCTGTTTGACTTCGTCGACTGCATAGTTGACTTTGTCAATCTTACCTTGATATGATGGTGTACATATTTTGATGCATTGTATATGTCAGATGTTCGTATATGAATGTTGTCTGCATGTTTACACTTAGTCTAGATTTGTTGAAAACTTGACTCCGTGCATATTTCCAGTTCATGCATATTATTTGTTAAGGCCAGAAAGCAAAGTCCGTGCATATTTTTAGTATTGTTGAAAACTTGACTCTGTGCATGTTTCTAGTCCTGCTGAAATAACAAGTCCGTGCACATTTCACTCTACTTACTTAAAGCTCGTGCACGTTCTTTTAAGTCTTTGCATATACCAGGTCCGAGTACGTCTCAAGTCCGTGTAGGTTTTTGGCTTAGGCAAATTTTGCTCGATGCATTCTTGACCTATGGCAAACAAAGTCCATGCTAGCTGCATGCTACAAGTGAAGTCCGTGCTAGTTGCACGCTGCAAGCGAAGTCCGTGCACATTCTTCAATCTGAGTCCGTGCATATTTCCCTTATGCACTCTTCAAGTCCATGCACATTTTTCAAACGAAGTCCGTACACATTCTTCAATCCGAGTCTGTGCATATTTCCCTTATGCACTCTTCAAGTCCGTGCACATTTTTTTTTAAACGAAGTCCGTGCACATTCTGCAATCCAAGTCTGTGCACATTCTTCAATCCAAGTCTGTGCACATTCTTCAATCCAAGTCCATGCACATCTTTCAAACGAAGTCCGTGCACATTTTTTGTTCTAAACGACAAAGTTTGTGCATATTTTTTGTGTGCTATATGAAGTCAGTGCTTTCCATGAAGCTGTGTAAGTTTCTCATACATACATACATACAAGTCCGTGCATGATTTACTGCCACTTATATAATGCACACACAAAGTCTGTGCATTATTTTTGACAATAGACTCATGTGAATAGTTTTGAGTCCGTGCACATTTGCCTTGTGAGTATTTCTAGTCCATGCATGAATATAATCAGACGGTCTATCTGTGCACGTCTGGCTTGAGAATATATTAACTCTATGCATCTTTTCACTATTTGTCTAAATCCTTAAGGCTAACATTAAGTCCAACCTTACAGGATATCTGCTCGTGGAGTTTAATAATGACACCTGGTCCAAGAATGGAGGAGGTGCCAAGATGATGACACGTGGAAAATAGTCAAGCTGGGATGTAACCACGTGGCTTAACTACTCCAGATCTGGATAAAGCTTTTGGGCAGGAACCGTGACTTCCACACTCCCTACCGCTCTGCAGCTTCATATAAATAAGGAGACTCTCCTTCAAGAGCACTGTGATCATAATTGTGAGAAAGAAAGCAGAAGCAGAAAGAAAAAGATCTAGTATGATCCAGAGAGCAGAAAAGAGAGAGCAGAACTGAGAGAGAGCAGTTTTCAGAGAGAAAGATATGTTATCAGTTTCCTGGTTCAAAATCGGAACTGATTTTGCTCACTATTGAGCTACATTCCCTTCGTGGTTTTTGTTTCTTCATTTGTTTCTATTTGTCTTTGAAACTCTTGTCCAAGCTGTGAGTCAGCAGAGGTTAAGCTGTAATCCTCAGTGGTCAGAGGTGGATTCCTCTGCATAGCGAAGTTGTAACGCTCAGCAGTTTGTAGGGAAGAAATTTCCTGAAGTTGTGGATCAGCTGCAAACAGTTAGTCAGCAGTGAAGCCACACTCAGGTTTGAGTGTGGGGTGGACGTAGACCTCTAGATTGAGATTGAACCACCTAAAAGTTCTTGAGTACTCTGTGTGATTGATCTGTGTTTTGTATGTATCGCATCCCCTCTCCCTATTCGGACTAGATGCATGTTTAGGATCAAGTAAGGGCCGATCTACTCTACTTGATTTGTTCTACTGCGATTGTGATTAAGTGTTCTTCTGTCCGTTCTACAGTAGCTTGATTTTATTCCGCAACCGTTTCTGTTGTAGTGAGTTTTATTGGGTGATCGATCTATTCACCCCCCTCTAGATCATCCTCTAGGGACCCTACACTTGGCATCAAAGCCTAACTCTTCTGCAGGGATCAACGTCCTGAAGAGAAACGGCTATAGACGCAAGAGGGATGGGTCCTGACACCCAGGGGGGGGTGGGTCCTGACACCCAGGGGGGGAGGGTGCCGGCACCCACCAAACCTTCATTAGAACCTTCATTAAGAACCATCAAAAGAGATACGCCCGGTAACCCGGGCAAGAAAGCTCTCAGCCAGGCTGACATCCAGGAGTTCGAGGAGTGGTATCGAACCTACCCTCGGCGGGAAGCCAGAGGGCGAGCAGAGCGAGCCTATCGAACAGCGCGGAAAAAGGCCGGGGCCGACGTTTTGCTGGCGGGAGCCCAGCGGGCCGCGGAGCGGTACGCGTCCACTGAGCGGCAGTTCATTCCGCTGCCGGCATCGTGGCTGAACGGCGAGCGCTGGCTGGACGAGGTTCCTGCTGGAGTCGAGCAGCGACCTGGCGACCGACCATCTTCGCCAAGCTGGTGGGCTGACTTCTGCGCGACGGGGAGAATCCCGTCATGAGCCAGGACCATTTCGCGGAAACAAACGCCCTCCTGAGCCGCTTGGGCGTCGTCTACGGGGCACCGAAGGTGGACGATCCTAGAGGATTTCTGCGGGAATACGCCCGTTTGATGCGGCAGTACACCGAAAGCGAGCTGCAGGGTGCTGCCGACAGGCTGCTGGCGAGCAGCAAGTTCAAAACGTGGCCGACGATCGCTGAATGCATCTCCGCCTGCGAGGCGGCCAGGCGTGAGATTAGGGCGCGGATGTACGTTGCCACTGCCCAAGCGAAGCAGGAGCAGCCGAGACCCGAGCCCACGCCGGAGGAACGGCGCGAAGCGCGCCAGCTCGTCGATGAGTGGGCTGCCGGCAAGCACGCCATCAAGGCCCCTCCTGGCAGTCCGCCGGCGAAACAGTTGGAAGCCGATCTTCTAACAGCGTCGCTACGCAATCTGGCCGTGTCGATGAAAAAGCGCAGGGGGCCGTTCCTGTGATCGTACCTTTGCTGAAGATCGTAGCGCGCCTGCATGGCGTGCGGGAAAGCGACATCAAGGGCCGTACGCGTGTTCGCACCATCGCGGATGCCCGGCATATGTTCATGTGGGCCGCGACCAGCATGCTGGGCTATTCCACCGGCATGGTCGGCAGGTTCATCGGCCGGGACCACACCACGGTGATCTTTGGCCGTGACAAGGTCGAGCGGCTGATGGCCTGCGATGAGCGCTGGAAGCATCTCACGCGGTGCTTGCGCGAGGTGTACGCTTCCGACGCCGCTGCAATCAACGCACAGATCGAGCGCGCTGCAGAGGCGCGTCGGCAATGGATCATGCGAGATCATGCACGCCGTGAGACCAGGCGCCTGGAGGAGGCGCGGCGGGCAAGGTTGATGGAGAGCGCCGGGGATGAATTCCCCGAGCCGCTGATGCTGATGGGGGCGTCAGACAAGTCACAGCGCCAGCGTCTTGCCGAGCAGAACGAGCGCTTTGCTATCGCCATGCGTGCGGCCATTCTGACGGATGGAGGCTGGCAATGAGGCGAGCTGGCAAGCCATGGGATGTGATCGAAGACGGCGTGCTGGGGGCCCTGTACAGCGTATTCGACATGGATTTCCACGAGATCGCGCCGTTGCTGCAGCGTACCGAGTCCGGGGTGCGGTCACGTGCATGCTCTCAGCGCTTTCGTCGCGTAAGTCCGCGCAATCGGCGCCGGGATATAACGCCGAAAGAGCGTCAGATTTTGCTAAGGCAGTGGCACGATCGTGATCTCTCCTTCAAGGCGATTACCGAGAGCCTTCACGTTTGCCACCACATATTGCGGCGCTGGGTGAGAGAGCTCGAATTGCCGCCGCGGAAGGGGCAGCGTATCGGGCCCAGGCGCCCAGAGCTGCGCGCGCACATTGTCAAGCTCCGTAAACGCGGCATGAGCCCCAGTGAAATCAAGAGGGAATGCGGCTGCACGCGGAACGCGGTGATTGGCCATCTATGGCGTGCCGGTCTGATCGGCCGTCAAGCGAGGCGGCAGCCATGAGCAACGTCATCTCACTCGATGCGTATAGGGCGCGGCGGGCGACGAAAAAGCTACCTGTGAAGCGTGACTGGTTGAAAGGAGAGGCAGACAATGACGACCGAACGAAAGCATCTGAAGGCGCTGGTGATTAGTATGGTGGTGAGCTTCCTGTTTGTGCTCGGCTTCGCGGCCGGATACACGGCGTGGACAGGCGAAAAGTGGTGGTAATCTGCAACGATAAGAACCGTACTTGAGACTGAGCATTGAGCAAAGGCAGAGGAGGAAGCTGACCGACGCTCGTAGTTGGGGGCTCGCATGAGCAACAGGAAGCGGTTGGCGGATAATGCAGCTGGGCTGGGCTATGTGATCGACGACATCCAGAAGGAGGCAAGCCATTTGACGGTGTGGCAGCAGCAGGCAGCGATGCTGATCCTCAGCCACATGAGCGGCGGCGCTGCGGGCAGCTCCAGCGGTCTTGTGGGGCAGATCGGCACCAAGGTGGATTGCTCGACTCTGCCGCGTGCGTGCCCTCCGCGGGGCGGTCACGTGGATGACTACGTGGCCAGGTATCTGCGGAACCTGCGCAAGCACGAGATCGATTTGATCAGTCGCATCGCTTTCGGGCGCGGGAGGTGCCTCGAGGAGTTCGGCAAGATCAACAGCGGGTACAAGAGCAACAAGACGGCCAGGGCGTTTGCCATCGGCCGGGTGACTGCCCTGCTGGAAAGTGTTGCCGAGCTAGCACAGCTGAAGCCTGAACTGCCCTCTGTACCTACCTGACGGATTGACCTTTTCAGGGCCCCGTGGCCATAGAAAAGCTGCATAGTGAGAATTGCGCCCTGGCCCCAAAGCCGGGGCGTTTTCGTTTGCCCACAGGGGAGCCAGCGTAGGGGGCTCGCGTGTCGATCAATGACGTACGAGGAGCTGCGCGAGCGCGTGGCGCAGCTGGAAACCGCTCTCCAATACACAGCGGATTTCGCGAGCTACCGGATCGACCAGTTGGTGCGCGAATGCGATTTCCTGCGGGACCGCGTAGCGTACCTGGAAAGCAGGCCCGACGTGGTAACGCGGGCGATGGGTCCGGGCGCTTGGATCAAGATCGCCCTGACCGTGGCGCTGATCCTGGCCACGCTGATGGCGGGCGGGGGTATCACCGACGCAATCCGAGCCGCCCGTATGGGGATTGGCTAGACGATCTGATCTCGCTGCGATCGGTACCAGATCGGCTGCTAGCGGCCTCTGCGCTGCTGTTCTGCGCTGTGATTGGCGCCCGCCTGTTCATCTGACTTCCTGACGCAAAACCCAAGGAGTGTTTGCCATGCGTCGTTTCGTGGTGGCGGCGCTTGCCGTCATGTTCCCCTTCGTGGCCATTCCTGGGGCGTCCTGGGCGGCTGACCTTGGGGCGCCCAAGCCTGCACAAGCCCAGGAGGCTACCGAAAAGCCCTGGAACCGATCCGGCTTCTACATCGGCGCCGTGGGCGGCTACGCCGCAACCGTGCTCGAAGCAGAGGGCGTGAATCTGGGAAACGGCGAGCTGATGGCCGGGCCGTTCATCGGCTACAACTGGCGGCTGTCACCCCAAGCGATCCTGGGACTAGAGGCCGACTGGGTTTTCACAAAAATCTCGGGGGCAACGGACGTTGGTGGCGTCAATTTGAGTGCTTCGCATCAGCACTTGGTGACGGTGCGTGGACGTCTCGGCATGCCGATGGGTCCGGCACTCCTGTACGTGACCGCTGGTCCCGCATGGCAGCAGACCAAGCTTTCTGTTGGGGGCCTCTCGGACACTGAATGGCAGCTCGGCGTGGCCGCCGGCGGAGGCATGGAGATGGAGCTGACGCGCTCGCTGTTTCTGCGGCTGGAAGGGCTGCACTACATGTTCCCCGACAGCTCGGATGCACCGTTCAGCAGCGTGTTCGACAGCGAGAACCAGCACACGACTGTCCGTGTGGGGCTCGGGTTCAAGCTGCAATAGCCCCGCTCTAGGTGCTATACTGCCGCCATGAGTAATGTTGGCGTTCTGACCCATGATCGGGTCCGAGAATTACTGAACTACAATCCAGAAACGGGCGCGCTAACTTGGCGTGTGGCGCGCCCAGGCACAAAAACTCATCTCAAAGATCGCGCGGGCGCTCTGAGCACCGGAGACGGCTACCGTAGGGTTCGCGTTGATGGGAAATTGTACCAAGCCCATCGATTGATCTGGTTCTGGGTTCATGGCGTGTGGCCACCCTGCATCGACCACATGAACTTAGACCGAGACGACAATCGATTGACCAATCTCCGCTCGGCCACCGTTACCCAGAACATGGGCAACCGGCGCGCGTACCGGAACAATAGATCGGGTCGCAAGGGCGTCTGGTGGCACACGCAGTGCCAAAAATGGTCGGCCTCTATTCGCATCAAAGGGCGCAACCATCACCTCGGCTTGTTCGATGATATCGAGCTGGCTGCGGCTGCATACGAGGCAGCAGCTCAGAAGGTGTTCATGGAGTTCGCCCGCACTGGGTGAACTGTTCATGTCAATTTGCACCATCTGCGGCAAGGGCCACGCGGCCTCCAGCTGCCCGCGCAGGCCCGGTAAGAGGTAGCCATGCGCTTTCTTCTCAACGTCGACCAGGCGCTTGCCGTGTTCGTCCTGATGCTCTGCGCGGGCGCAGGATGGACGGTGGGTGCCTGGCTCGCGAACAAGCTTCTGGCGCTGGTGCGCTAGATCGAAATCAGCGGCCTCGACTCGCTATGCCGCTGATCGTCCGGCCTTCTTCCTCCCGGTCAGGACGCAACTGGGCGCGTGGTCTCTCTTCTGACTGCCCGAGCATCGCGCCACGCGCCCATTTTTCCTCCTCAATCAGGGCAAACCGATGATGTCCCTCACGTTCAATCCGATCACAGTCGCGCTCGCCGCCATCTCGGCAATATTTATCATCAGTGTGCTGTTGCCCGAAGATGCGTGGGAGCGCTTCAAGGATTGGGTGTGGTATTCTGACAGCCAGGAACCGACCATCGAGCGGCGCATGCCGTGGGAGAGGGATCGTGGCTAGAACGCACGGGATCGACAAGCTGTTAGCTGAAAGGAAGAAACATGCCGAAAGCAGACGGGGGATCGAGCATCACCCAGGACTCAGTGAGGCCGTCGAGGGACGGAGCAGGCCGCCCGAGCGGCCCGTACAAGAGCGGCGCCAACGTCGGCAGCGGCAAGGGGCCAAGTCCTAGCGCTCCCGCACCGGCATCACAGCCATCGAAACAAACTTATTAACGCGGCAGGCCCAGGTCCGGCAGGGTAAGGCCAGGCACGGTTAGGCTGGGCGAGGCATGGCAGGGGGCTGTATAGCCAAATGACCACAGACGATGAGGAAGGCCGCAAACAGGTGGAGGCGATGACTGCAGCGCCCAATTTCAAGCCTGGCGACTGGGTGCGGCTCAAGGCAGGTGCCCAGCCCATGCAGGTTGTGCGCGTCGAGGATTACGGCAACCAGATCGTGTGCAGGCTTCCTGGTCATCTGGTGCCTTCTCCCTATTACGCGGGTGAGGCGACCGCGGTCCACTCCCGCGCCAGTCTCGTGCACTGCGATGCTCCCGTCACCGATTGATAAAGAAATCAAACAAAATCAAAGAAACCAAACAATGCGTGGTGGCACGCGACCAGGATCAGGCCGACCCAAGGGCAGAAAGAACGAGCGCACGCTGAAGGAGAAGGAGGCCATTGCCGCGTCTGGCCTCTCCCCGCTCGATTACATGCTGAGCGTGCTCAGGGACGAGACGCAGGACACCGACGTACGCCTGACAGCCGCCAAGTCTGCCGCGCCCTACGTCCATCGCGCCCTCAAGTCGATCGAGCACACGGGCGAGGATGGCGGTCCGATCCAGGCCAAGGTCACACTCTCGTTTGAGTGATGCTGGCTGAGATCGAGATCAAGTGCAGGCGCCAGTTCGAGGGCCTGCTCACCACTGACAGGCGTTGGGCAGTCGCTGTGGCCCATAGACGGGCCGGTAAGACCGTTGCGTGTGTGCAGAAGCTGATCAAGGGGGCGATCGAATGTCGCCGTCCTGAGCCCAGATTCGCGTACGTAGCGCCACTCTACAGCCAGGCCAAGGACGTTGCGTGGCTCTACCTCAAGCGGTATGCGTACCAGCTGGGCATTGCCGAGGCGCACGAGACCGAGCTGCGGGTTGATCTGCAGGGCGGCGCACGCATCCGGCTCTATGGTGCGGACAATCCCGACAGGCTGCGTGGGCTCTATCTGGACGGCTGCATTCTGGACGAGTTCGCCGACATGCGCCCGTCTGTGTGGGGCGAGGTGATCCGCCCGATGCTGGCCGACCGGCAGGGCTGGGCAACGTTCATCGGCACGCCCAAGGGCCACAACGGCCTCTACGACATCTGGCAGGCGGCTCAGACCGATGAGC
This sequence comes from Amorphophallus titanum, assembly GCA_024336825.1. Taxonomy (NCBI): domain Eukaryota; kingdom Viridiplantae; phylum Streptophyta; class Magnoliopsida; order Alismatales; family Araceae; genus Amorphophallus; species Amorphophallus titanum. Next base: position 1,241,105 of record JANBPO010001910.1, on the reverse strand, counting down.
GCTGGTTCAGTGTCATGCTGAAGGCTTCGGAAACGGGGCTGCTGACTGCTGAGGAGCTGGCTGACGCGCGCAAGAGCATGAGCGAGGATCAGTACCTGCAAGAGTTCGAGTGCTCGTTTGAGGCCGCCATTCAGGGCGCCTACTTCGCCACACAGATGCGGGCCATGCGGGCTGAGGGCCGGTTGGGCAAGGTGCCTTTCGACCCGGCGCGGCCCGTCAACACGTTCTGGGACATTGGCAAGAGCGACAGCACGGCTATCTGGTTCCACCAGAACCGTGGCCAGATGCATCACCTGATCGACTACTACGAGAATTCCGGTGAGGGCGTTGAGCACTACGCCAAGGTGCTGAGGGACAAGCAGACAGAGCGGGGTTGGCAGTACGGCCGGCATTATGGGCCGCACGATCTTGACAATTCCCACTGGATTTTGCCCGGTCGTGAGACGGTGCGTGAGGTGGCTCGCAATCTTGGGATAGACTTCGTCGTTGTGCCGCGCATTGCCAACAAGATGGATGCGATCGAGGCCGGTCGTAATTTCCTGAGTATGTGCTGGATCGATGCCGAGCACTGCAAGCAGGGCATCGAGGCATTGGACCACTATCGCAAGGCGTGGGACGAGGACAAAAAGACGTGGAAGAAGCAGCCCGAGCACGATTGGGCGAGCCACGGGTCTGACGCCATGATGACGGGCGCCTGCGGGTTTACACCGGACTACATCCCGCCGCCGTCCGACCGGTACGCGCGGCCGAGAGTGAGAGGATCAGCATGGGCAGCTTGAGTGAGAGTGAGGTGCAGGGCGCGTTGTGGGTGCTTGGCGTACCTGCTCCGTTTGTGATGTATCGTGACTACGGACGCTGCTTGACGGCTGCGACGTGGAGAGACGAAGGAATCCGCTTTGCGGTGTCTCTCAAGCTCAAGAGGCACGGTGCTCCCACCATCGAGGAAGTGCGCCTGGTGGCGGAAGCGCTCAAGCACTGGGAGCCAGGCCCTGACGTCAGCCCGCATCCGTGGCTGGAAGGCAATGAGTTCGATCTGAGCAACTGGAGTGGGGCGCATGCCAGGAACACACAAGCCGAAGGGTAAGCCGAAGCCCGGCAAGCCCAAGCCGCGGCCGGGGTACAGAGTGCGGCCTGCAGGGTTTCGTGTTCGGGTTCGCTCCCTATCTGATGACGCTTTTGATCTAGCAGTGGCAGGGATGCTGACGGGGTGGTTGCGGGGTGGCCCCGATGCTTATCCGGAGCGTACGCGTCCATAAGTGCTCGACGCTGAGCTGGACGATCTACCGGACGAGGACCGTCCGCAGCCAGGAGACAAGGAAGAGACGCTGCTGCGTCGTCTCAAACGCTGGGAGCGGCTTGCCAAAAATCACTGGTCGCAGTGGCGCACCGAAGCCCAGCTTTGTTACGACTTCGTGGCTGGCAAGCAGTGGTCCAGCGAGGACAAAAACGCCCTCATCGACCAGATGCGCCAGCCCGTCACGTTCAACCGTGTCGGCCCCATGGTGGATGCGGTCACAGGCGCGGAAATCCTCAATCGCCAGGAAGTGCGCTATCTGCCGCGTGAGCAGGGCGATGTGCAGGTCAATGAGCTGATCACGGCCGCCGATGAGTGGTCGCGCGAGCTCGCCGACACCGAGGACGAGGAATCGGACGCCTTTGCTGATGTCGTCGTGTGCGGCATGGGCTGGACTGAAACTCGCATGGACTACAGCGAGGACCCTGAGGGCCGCATCGTCGACGATCGGATTGATCCGCTGGAGATGTGGGCCGACCCCGACGCGAAAAAGCGCAATCTGGCGGACCGGCGCTATCAAATCCGCGGGCGGTGGCGCAACAAGGACGATCTGCCGGAGAAGTGGAAGAAAAAGCTTCCCAACGTGCAGGACGGCCCGACCATCTCCGATGAGGTGCAGCAGGGCTACGACGGGCCACGCAACGACTATGAGCGCGATGACGCCCGTGCGCGCGATACGGACGTGCACAAGCGGCAGGTCTGGATACGGCATTTTCAGTGGTGGGAGTTGGAGGACGCCTATCGTGTGGCGGACCCGACCACCAATGAGGCCATCACGCTCGACAAGAAGAAGCTGAAGCAGCTGGCGGAGATGTATCTGCGCAATGGCCTGCGCCCGCCCCAGGCCGTGAAGATCGAGCAGAAAGTCTACTATCAGGCGTTCGTGGCCGGGAACGTCATCCTCGAGAAAGAGAAGATCGAGGCCGGCGGCTTTACGTTCCAGTGCATCACCGGCCGTCGCGATCGCAACGCCAACACGTTCTATGGCGTCGTGCGGGCGATGATTGATCCCCAGATGTGGGGCAACAAGTTCTTCGTGCAGATCATGCACATTCTGAACACGGCGGCCAAAGGCGGTCTGCTGCATGAGCAGGACAGCTTCGTCAATCCGCGCAAGGCGCTGGAGGATTGGGGCAAACCTGATGCGGCGATCGAGCTCAAGCGCGGGGCTTTGTCAGGGCCGGCGCCGACCGTGCAGGAGCGCAAGCCTGCGGTGTTCCCGGCCGGCACTGAGAAGATGATGGAATTCGCCCTCAACAACCTGCCGCAGACTTCCGGCATCAATCTGGAGCTGCTGGGGCTGGTTGAGCGTGAGCAGCCGGGCGTGCTGGAGATGCAGCGCAAGAAGGCTGGCTACGCCATCCTGGCGGTGTTCTTCGACAGCCTGCGCCGCTATCGCAAGATGAAGGGCCGGGTGCGGCTCTACTTCATTCAGAACTACATCTCCGACGGGCGTCTGATCCGCATCAAGGGTCGGGACTCGACGGAGCGCTATGTGCCGCTGGTGCGCCAGAAGGATACGGCCACCTATGACGTGATTGTCGATGAAGCGCCGATGTCGCCCAACCAGAAAGAGGCGACGTGGCAGATGATCATGGGCCTGATGCCGATGCTGGCGAAGCTCAACGTGCCGCCGCAGGTCTGGCAGGTGCTCATCGAGTACAGCCCGCTGCCATCGATCGTTTCGGGCAAGATCAATGAGATCATCACCAAGCAGGCCGAGCAGCCGCCGCCGCCTGACCCGGAGATGATGAAAATCCAGGCGCAGGTGGAGGGCAAGCAGGCCGAGCTGCAGATGAAGATGCAGCACGATACCCAGATGGCGGAGCTCGAAGCGCAGAAGCAGCAGCAGGAATTGCAGTTCAAGCGCGAGGAGCACGAGATCGATAAGCAGATCAAGCTGCTCGATCTGCAGGTGACGCGCGAGAAAGCCAGCATCGAGCTTGAGAAGGCGCAGACCATGGGTGCCGTGCAGCAGCAGCTCGGGATGCAGAAGGTCGAGACGCAGCGGGCGTCGGATCAACAGAAGCTGCAGACGCAGGAGCGCACGGCTGAGATTGCGGCTCAGGCAGCCAGGCAGAAGGCGCAGCAACAGCAGCAGAAGCCGAAGAATGGAGCGGCCAAGTGAGCGTGACGTTCTACGTCAAGGAAGAAATCGAGTTCAAAGAGGGCAAGCTGCGGGTGGCCAAGTATCTGCCGGGCTACGTCTACACCGTCACGCCGCGCAATGACGCGTTCGTCAAGGACCTGATGAAGGCTGGCAAGGCGTGGCTTGGAACGCCGGCGGCTGCCAAGCAGGCTTCTCCCGGCCGTGCTCGGGGCAAGATTTCGACCAAGGGACCATAGATGGCCGTCACCCATCCAACCCCATCACGCAACTGGCTTGCCGATGCTCATGACGACTACACCAATCAGGGTGGCGGCACGGCCATATTCCGATTGCGGGATGGCACATCCACGATATGCGATTTCAACCTGCAGAACCCGGCTTACGGTGGGGCGGTGAATGCCATCATCACGCTTGCCGGCACGCCCATTGCGGCTGTGGCGAGTGGTACTGGCGAGGTGGACAACTACCAGGTCATCAACCGCAACGGCGACGTGGCACATCAGGGCTCGGTGACGCTTACCGGCGGCGGCGGCGATGTCGAGATGGACAACACTAACGTGGTGATTGGCCAGAACGCCTCGCTCGACAGCTTCACGTATGAGGCGCCTCCGTAATGGCCGCTGTTGCCAATCTCGTTCATGAGACGAGCACCAGCACCGGAACGGGCGATTTGATCATTGCCGCGGTCAACGGAAAGCAGCGCTTCTCGGATGCGTTCGGTACTGGCGTCACGACCAATGTGTTCGAATATTTCATTTCGAACCAGGGCGCGGCTGAGTGGGAGTGCGGTATGGGTCACATGTCCGACGCCAACACTCTGGTGCGTGACACCGTGCTGGAGGGGAGCAACGGCACCAGCCCGGTAAACTTCTCTGCCGGCGTCAAGGACATCGCGAACGACATTCCTGCTGCGCTCCAGGTCCAGGCAACGAGGGGGATCACGGCGGGCCTCGGACTAATCGGAGGGGGCGACCTTTCGGCGGACCGATCATTCGCCATAGACAAGGCTAGCGATGCCAACGTGCCTGCGGCCAGCTCTAACAAGGTGATCACTGCTGATCTTCTGGAAAGCTCTTCCGCCCTTGTTGCGCTCACCGACGCTGCGACGGTAGCTGTGGATTGGGATGCCGGTATCAACTTCAGCCTGACCGTTGCTGCCAATCGCACGATTGGGAATCCGACGAATGGCCAGCCCGGTACGTGGCGAACCGTTGTGTGCCAGTCGACTGGTGGAGCCGTCACTCTTTCATTTGGCAACCAGTACCTCGGTGAAGTGCCAGTCATCACTGACTGCAGCAGCGCGCGCTGGTATCTTCTGATCATCTACTGCATCACCGCGTCACATTTCGCCGTTTCCGCCAAGCGCGTGAATGGGTAGCGCCGTGAGCTTCCTCCCTGGCTGTTTCCCATCACAAGCTATGGCGACCGGCGGGATTGAGCCCCTTCTCGTCGATTTTGGTCAGATTTCGCAGACTACGAACAGCTACTCGTTTGCAGGCAGAGCGTTTGGCGGCGCGGATAGTACTCGCGTGCTGATTCTCTATGCGGCGTGGGGCATCATCGGAGCCACAAATCTATCATCGGCTACCATCGGCGGTGTGGGTGCCACCATCGTCGGTCAGAACGATGGCACCAATACTGGCAGTGCGATTGCCTACGCGGCTGTTCCCACCGGCACCACTGGTACGGTCGCTTTCACTTTGAGCAACAATGCTGTGCGGGCTGGCTGGGTGCTTTGGAGAGCGGTTGGCCTTTCGAGCAGTGTTCCGACATCGTCAAGCTTCCCGGCCGGCGGAGGCGGAGCGAATCGCAGCGCAACGCTCACCATCGAAGCAAATGGTTTTGCTATTTGCGGAGCCACGGATGGTGGCGTTAGCGGCATCACATGGACGAACGCGACAGAAGTGGCTGACTTCTCCGATGGTCTGGGCCAGCAGGGTTACGGCGCCGCCCAATTCGTAACTCCAATCCTGGCGTCAGGGCGCGTTATTTCGGCAAATCCTTGCCGTGTAGTGGCCGGCGCCGCTTGGAGGTAGCCTCTGGGGTTTCATCCCAGTACGCCATCGGAAGGTAGCCCCAGACCTTAAGGGCGGTCACCACACATACGATGGTCGACACTGAGAATACCCAAGAACCCCACAGGGGCATGCCGTCCAAAAGAATCCACCAATGATATGGCGCCGTCAGCGGGATGGATAGGGCGGCGCAGATGAGCCAGAGCTTACGTTCTCGGTTCATGGCCGTCGCACAACGACAATGCGCTGCCTGTCATGACGAACCGGCAAGTCGTCGATCACGTCGATAACATACTCGCTTCCGATGATGCCCCGCAGGAAGCTCTTGAGACCGCGGAGCGTCGCGCCAAACGGGTCGAGCTCCGACGCGTAAGCCGGGGTGCTGAAGATGTTGTGCTCCAAAAGCAGCACACCGCGAGGGGACAGGCAGCGGAGCCAGTTCCGGAACGCCTTCTCCGGATCGAACGCATGGTCCCAGCTGTTGGAGTAGATCACGTCCCAGGCACCGATCCACTCCTCTTTGAGGTCGTGGAAGTCCCATTGGATCGTGTCACTGAACTGTGTGGCCGTATCGGCAATATCAGTTCCGAGGACCGCGGTGTCCGGCGGGAGTGCTTCCTTGAACCAGCGGATTTCGGCGCCGTTGCGGGTGCCATGGCACAGCACCCGTAGGTTCTTGCCAACGCGCCATTTCGCGTATTCGGCGAGGTAATGGATGTTCTCGCGTTTGGCCGCGACCCAGTCGATCTTCTGGGCGTTACCCTGGTTCTGCACCGCCCGATATTCTTCATAGCTCCGATACTTACGGAGCGTGAGGGGCGATTTGAGATTGCGAGATAGCGCAAGCATCCTGCCGGCCCGGAAGCGGACCGAATTAGCAATTCTGGTCAACATAACTCGGCAACTCTCGGTAGAAACACAATAAAGGCGGCCAGCTTGAACTACGCAGGGCATCGTCGTCAACAGGGTGAGCGGGCACAGCTGATATGATCGGCGGCTTCATCGGTAAGCCGATCGGCGGGGTCATCACCCAGACGCAAGCTCCGACGGCGGCCGTTTCGGGCGTTGCCGAGGCGCAGGGCGCCACTGCGGAAGGCACTATCTCGGTTGCTCTGGCTATTGCTGGGCAGGCCGAAGCGCAGTCAGCGACGGCTAGCGGCCATGTCGGTCCGATCGGCGGCGTGTCGGGCGAGGCCGTGGCTCAAGCCGCCAATGCATCCGGTACAGCGTCCGTCCTTGCGAGCGTTGACGGCGCGGTGCAGGCCGCGTCAGCCACGACAACCGGCTCTGCGACCCTGGGGCTGCGTGCGTTCGGCGATGCTCAGGCCGCGGCCGCGCAGACATCCGGTTTCGCCGCCGTTGCCATCCATGTGCGCGGTGCTGCCAAGGCCCAATCCGCAACGGTGGGCGGCGTAACGCAGAACATTCACACGATCCTGGCCGAGAACGCCGGCAGCGGCGGCCGGCGCCATCATCAGCCGCGTGATCCCTGGTGGTGGCGCTCGCCCTACGAGGACCTGGAGGAGCTGTTCAAGCCGCCCTCGCCTGAAGAGGTGGAGGAGGAAGAGCGCAAGAAACGTGAGCGCCAACGCCGCATCGAGGCGCGCACGCAGGCTCTGATCGACCAGGCCGAACGGCGCGAGCTGCGCGCGGCCGCACGCGATAAGCGCCGCTCATTCGATGACCGATTTGCCAACGCACTCGCACTTGCATCCAAGGATGGATTGAAATGGAAACAGTGACCTCTTCGACGCCTGCTCCTGAGACCCAAGCTGCCGATCCCGAAGCCGCACAGTGGGCGGCTTTGATGGAAGAGATGGAGGCCGAGCAGGGTGGCGGCGAGGAGAAGCCGGAGCCACAGCCAGAGCCCGGGAAGCAGGAAGAACCCGAGACCAAAGAGCCCGACCAGGAGGCCAAGCCCGAGCCGACCGCGGCCGAGCTGAAAACGCAGCTCGACAATCTCAACAAGGCGCTGCGGGCCGAGCGGGCTGAGAAGCAGACGATTGCCCAGCGGCTTAACAACTACGACGAGTTCATCAGGCAGCTGCGCGAGAGCCGCGGTCAAAAGCAGCAGGAACAGACCAAGGAGCCTGAGCAGCCCAAGATTCCCGACATCAACGAGGATCCCATTGGGCACTTCCAGGCCAAAGTAGAGCTGCTTGAGAAAGCCCTGCAGCAGGCCCAGCAGGGCACGCAGGAGAAGGTTCAGCAGATACAGGCCCACACCGAGGAGCAGGCGTTCTGGGGGCATGTGGTCCAATCCGAGCAGGCCGAGCGCGCGGCGGCGCCCACTTACACGATCGATGGCAAGCAGGTGTCGGACTACGATCTGGCCTGCCAGCATCTCGAAGCCACCCGCGTTGCCGAGCTGGAGATGATGCTGCCGGACGATTCGCCCGCGGCCATCCAGCATGCGCAGCGAGCCGGCATGCAGACGCCGGCGCAATTGCGTGAAGCGATGCTCAATCAGGACCGCATTGCGGTAGCCCGGCACGCCATGGCCCTCGGCATGTCGCCTGCCAAGCTCTACTACTCGCTGGCCAAGCAGCGCGGTTACCAGAGCCCGCAGCAGCAGACCACGCAGGAACGTCCCAAGCAGCAGCTCGCTGCCATGCAGCGCGGTCGCAAGGCGTCAGCAACGCTGTCCGGTGGCGGCACAGGCAAAACCAACAACGACCTTGCGCTGCCTGATCTGATCGACCTCTACAGCGAGGACCCGGAGGAATTCGATCGGCAATGGGACAAGATGGCCGCGGCTGGCCGTCTCGGCTGACAGTTCGCCCGCTGCCCGGCGTCAACGGCAGCACCTTCGCCGTCTCTCAGGGCGTCATCTGAGGGGCTTCGCCTGGTTGCCGGGGCGTCATCCGGTAATGCCCGCGCTGCGTAGGGCCTGATCAGCAGCCTCGTCCGCCCGTGACGTTAACCGGCGCACCCAAACCCGAAACCTGAACCTCGAGCCCGCGCGTCCTGGAGGCCGTGCGCGGCTCACCACGCTCAAGGTGTGCCCAAATGGATACCGCATATGGCGTGAACGCGCCCGAAGCTGTGAAGCTCTGGAGCTTCAAGCTCGATCGCGAAGCGCTCAAGCGTACGTACATGAAGCGGTTCATGGGGTCCGGCACGGATTCCATGATCCAGATCAAGAACGAGACCAACAAGGGTCCCGGTGATCGCATCCGCATCACGCTGCGCAAGCAGCTGCGTGGCCGCGGTGTGATCGGCGATGCAACGCTGGAGGGCAACGAGGAGGGTCTAACGACCTGGACTCAAGACCTCGTGATCAACCAGCTGCGGCATGGCATTCGGTCAGAAGGCAAAATGACCGAGCAGCGCATTCCGTTTTCCATCCGCAATGAAGGGATGAGCGGCCTTGCGGACTGGTGGGCCGAGCGCTGGGATATCTGGGGCTTCTACCATCTGGCCGGCTTTACTCCCGGCAACACCATCATGAGCGGTGATGCCGACACCGACGCGATGGGGCCGGAGTACAACGGTCACAACACCATCACGGCCCCGACCCGGCACGTGTTCGGTGCTACTTCGGCTGGTCCTCCGGTGGTCTACGCGACGGCCGATGAGGGGCTGTCGGCCGCGGCGGCTACCGGCGTGTTCAATCTCTCCATGATCGACCGCGCGGTTGAAATGGCGAAGGTTGGGCCGACGGGCGGTGCGGGTCACAACCCGATCCGGCCGATCATGGTGGACGGCAAGCCGTGGTTCGTGGTGTTCCTGCACCCCTATCAGGTGACGGACCTGCGCATTACGACCTCTGCCGATCCGTCCAAGCCCGTGCTCTGGTACGACATCCAGCGCGCGCGCATTCAGGGCGGCCAGGGTCGGGATAATCCGATCTTCAACGGTGCGCTGGGCGAATACAATGGCTGCGTTCTGCACGAGAGCACGCACGTGCCTCCGGGCGTGCACAGCCAGACCGGCGCGGTCATCGACACGGTTCGCCGTGCGGTGCTGTGCGGGGCTCAGGCGGCCGTGGCTGGCTTTGGCCAGGGCCACGACAAGCAAAGCTACGACTGGTTCGAACAGCTCTTCGATTACGGCAACAAGCTTGGCGTCAAGTCAGGCTGCATCGCCGGGTTGAAGAAGTCGACCTATGTCGAGAACGGCACGCCGCGGGACTTCGCAACCGTTGTGATGTCCTCGTACGCTGCGCCGCACGGCTGGACGCCATAAGGAGGCTGACATGGCTCTTGGAACAACTGCACGTAAGCCGGTCGGTCAGCAGGTACCGTATCTTAGGGCGCGTATTACGGGCGCTGAGGGACCGCGTACTATTCTGGTTGGCACGCTTCCAGCCGGGTCGGTCCTGCTTCGCGGGACCATGGCGGTGTCTGAGGCATTCGACGGCACGTCCCCGACGGCAGACATCGGCACGGCAGACAATGGTGATCTGTTTCTCGATGGTGGCGACATCCTCGACACCTTGGGAGTAATCACCATTACGCTGATCGGCGCTGAAGCGCGCATTCTGGAGGCTGATACCGATGTCTACATCACGTTGATCGGCGCTGGGATGGATGCCGGTATCGGGGATTTGATCCTCGAATACATCCCGCCCGATCAGGTGCCGGAATAACGATCAACAGGGCGGGCGCTTCGGTGCCCGCTCTTTTTGCGTTTCAGGAGACACCCCATGCAGGTCTACGGTACGCCGCCCCCCGTTATCCCGCTCGATGAAGCGGCCACTGCTGCCGGTTTGTCCGAGGACGATCTGGTGCAGGCTTTGTCAGCCAATGGCAAAAGCGTTGTGACGATATCGGGCGTGAAGTACGGCGTGCGGCCAGCTGACCTGGACGAGATCGAGGAAGGCGCTTCCGAAACCACCCGCATCTACCAGGCCCCAGCTATTATCGAGGCCCAGGACCCCTGGGAGTGGGGAACCGATTTCGTGCCGGCACTGTCGATCCAGGGCACTCCGGTGCTGACCGCCCAGAACGGAGTGGCTTATGACGGCTTTACAGTCACCGCTTCGGGTGGTGATCAGCCCTATACGTACTCGCTTGTAGGCGTCTGGCCCGATGGCATAGACGTTGATCCAAGCACTGGGGTGGTGTCAGGCACACCGGAGGAAGAGGGAACGTTCTCCGAGCTATCGGTGCGCGTGACGGACGATCGTGGCGCAACGGCCGATCTTGAGGAATTCGCAATCGAGATCGAGCCGGAGCCCGAGGAATGACCAACTTCATCGCGATGCAAAACCTCATCGCGGATGAGATCACACGTGATGACCTGGGGCTGCAGATCAAGGCTGCCATCAATCGGGCCATCACGACCTGGGAGGGCGAGCGGTTCGCCTTCAACGAAAAGCGCTATCTGATCAACACCGTGATCGGTCAGGAATACTACGCCCTGTCGGGCGCGACGCTGCTCAACTTCGATGGGTCTGCGACAAAGACCGGAGAGATGGTGCTGGAGATCGACAGCATCGCCATCACAGTCAGCAACTGGCCCTACCCGCTCACTCCCAGAACGCAGCAGTGGTTCGATACCTACGCCACGCTGCCGAGCCAGTACATCGGCCGCCCTGACAGCTACGCGATCTTCGCCAACGAGATCAGGCTGTTTCCGGTGCCGGATGCCATCTACCCGCTCAACATCTCGTGTCTCGCCAGGCTGGGACCCAATCCGCTCGTGGCCGACAGCGACACCAATGCGTGGATGACGGAAGGCGAAATGCTGATCCGCGAGCAGGCCAAGTTCAACCTGTTCCGGTTTCCGTTGCGGGATCAGGGCGGCATGGAGGCGGCCACGGCCGGCATCAAGGAAGCCGAGTGGATGCTGAAGCGCAAGATGGCTGCCAAGGCCTACACCGGCACGCAGCGGGCGTGGTCGCTGTAGATGCCTGTGCGTGGTATAAGGAGCGTTATGCTTACTCAGGACAGTATTCGGCTCAGATCACTGTCAACGGTCGCAAGATTCACCTGGGATTATTTATTGACCCGGCCTCGGCGCATGCCGCCTATCGAGCGGCGGCCGAGAAGCATTTTGGTCGGTTCGCTAGGTTCGGCTGATGCCAGACCCGATACCTTTTGATTCTTGGCAACCCGATCTGTCCACTCGCATCAATCCGACCGCCGAAGCGCTCGGCGTGGTGTCGGTGGCGGGGCAGTACGGGCCGTTCCCTGACATCGTGGATTATGGCGCGCAGGCGCAGGCCGATGCCGAGGTGCAGGGCGCGGGATCGTTCTACGATGACCTGACGCAGCCGCACATCTTCATGGGCGATGCGGCCAAGCTCTACCATCTTGAGAGCCGCATTGCGGTCGACCGGTCCAAGGCTGGCGGCTATTCGGTCGGCAGCACGGACACCTGGCAGCTTGCGCAGTTCGGCAATCACGTGGTGGCCGTGACGCGCAATGAAAACCCGCAGACGTTCGATATGGGTGCGAATCCGGTCGTTGCGTTTGCAGACCTGCCTGGAAGCCCGCCGATTGGCGCAACGTCGGTGGCGCGCGTGGGTGACTTCCTGTGGCTGGGGAAGGACTTCACCGTTCACTGGTCGGCCTTCAACAACATCTTCGATTGGGTGCCCGACGCCGGGACGCAGGCTGGCAACCAGGAGCTGGATCAGGAGCGCGGCGAGATCATCTCGCTGGTCGGTCTCGACTACGCCGCCATCTTCCAGGAACGCGGCATTCGGCGCGCCATCTATGTCGGACCGCCGGTCATCTGGGATTTCGGGCAGGACTATGTGGAGAAGGCCCGCGGCTGCCTCGCCCGCAATGCAGCGGTGCCGTTCGGGCGCATCATCTACTACGCCGCGGATGACGGGTTCTATGCCTTCGACGGGCAGAGCAGCACGCCGATCGGCTACGGCAAGGTGGACAATTACTTTGCGCGCAACCTCAACTATGCCTATCGCCACAAGGTCTGCGCAGGCATCGAGCCCAGGCAGAAGCTGGTGGTGTTCGGGTTTCCGGCACGCAGTGCGACCGAGATCAGCGAGGTCCTGATCTACTCCATTCAGGACGGCCGCTGGACGCATGACGTGCTCAATCTGGAGTTCCTGTTCTCGTCCGCCGCACAGCCGCAGACGATCGACGAGGTGGGCGGCTTCTGGGACCAAAGCATCAATCAGCCGCCGGTGAGCACGTTCGACATCGACAGCGGCACGCTCGATGACCGGCGTGTGCAGCTGGCAGCTTTCCGCTCCGGCACGCACCGCATGGGATTGTTCACAGGCGCGCCACGGGCGGCCACGGTGGACACCAAGGAGTTCGAGCCCCAGCCCGGCCGGCGGGCGCTGCTGACCGAAATTTGGCCGCTGGGGGACATGCAGCAAGGCGTGGTGTCGGCCTCCGTCGGCTACCGACGGGCGCTTCCGGGCGCGGGAACGAGCTTCACCAACCCCACGCAGATGAACCGTTATGGCTTCTGCCCGCAACGCGTCGATGCGCGCTTTATGCGGGCGCGGCTGCAGCTGACGGCGGGAGCCAGCTGGCGGCGGCTGGAGGGTGTTCACTTCACAGCGTCACTGACCGGCCAGCGATGAGCTTTCAGAACACGTTCGACAGCCGGTTCAAGAACCCGCAGGGCTCCTCACTGCAGCAGCTTTATTCGTGGGCGCAGGATCTGGTCAGGGAGCTGCGCAAGGGTGAGTATCTGGATTTCATCGGCGATGAGATCAGCGATGAGATCGACGCGGCGGTTCAATATGCGAGCGTTGCCGAGGTGCGGCAGGCGAGCACGGGCAATCGTATCATTACGGCTGAGTTGCTGGCAACGGCTGCTGCCCCTGTTGCTCTGGTCGACGCCTCGGTCGTTGCGTTCGACTGGCAGAGCGGCATCAACTTCTCGCTGGCCATTGGTGACAATCGCACGCTTGCGAACCCGACCAATCCGATTCCGGGAACGTGGCGCTCGATCTACGTGGCGGCCTCAAGCGGCACGCGGACGCTGTCGTTTGGCAACCAGTACCTCGGTCCTGACCTGACCGCGCTCACCGACATCAGCACTGGGAAGGGGTATCTGATCACCATCTATTGCGTGGGCTCCACGCAGTTCATGGTCAGCTACTTGCCGACGGGATGAATTTTCTTCCTGGCTGGCAGCCCGGCGTGCGCTCATCCCGGCTGAAAGAGTTGCGTTTTTTAACGTCCGCTATCCAGGAGAACGGCTCGAGCGTTGTGGTGCCTGCCGGCGTTCGTAATGGTGACCTGCTGGTTTGGTACAACATTGCCTACAATAATTCAGGGCTGCCCACGCTCGTCGTGCCGCCTGGCTTCACGATAATGGTGAACGGAAATGCCCTCGCGACGACCGGCAGGTTCGTCACTGGGTATAAGATTGCGACGGGTTCTGATGCTGGTCAGACGCTCAATGGCATGAGCGGCACGGGCATTACCAGGTCCATTATCCTGCTGGTGTTTCGCCCCAACATCCCGGCTCTTTCGGCATCACATGGCGGCGTGACGTTTGAGCAGGAGGGCGGTGAGGTAGGCCCGCACACGATCACATCTTCCAACAGCGTTCCGCCTTCAATGGCGGTGGGCTTTTATCATGCGAGCGGAGAGTCTGTAGCGGGGTTTGCAACGATGAACCCCACGGAGAATGGAACGGTCATCACTCCATTCGGTCTTCTTGCCGTCAAGTGGCACTATTTCGACCTTGGAGAAACGCCGGTTAACGTGGTGATCGATCTGGGCAATCCGGACTTCACTGCCGCCATGAGCGGTTGCTACATCCAAGTCGCAAAGTGAAAGCAATCCGCTGCCAGCACATCTCTGAAGCATGGCCGTTGATCGAGCGCTGGGTGCGCGACGCCCTGCAGGAAGGCTTTGCCGATCACGGCCCGGAAGACATCCGGCAGCATCTGATGCGGGGCACCATGCAGCTGTGGCTCGCGTGGGATGGGCCAAGCAAGCGCGCCAAGGGCTGCTGCATCACCGAGATCTTCGAGAGCGTGCGCGGCCGGGTGTGCAACTGCGTGGTGGGCGCCGGGCATGACTTCGCGGCCTGGCAGCCGCTGATGGCCGACATCGAGCGCTGGGCGGCAGCGCAGGGCTGCAAGCGATTGGAGATGAGCGGCCGCGCCGGTTGGGAACGCGTGTGGCGCCGCGACGGGTGGCACAAGATCAGGACGACCATCGAGAAAGAAATCAGGGATGGGATCGAGTAAGCAGGAAACGAAGTCGAGCACCGGACCTTGGGGACCGTCGCAGGACTATCTCAAGGGCGCGTTGCCCGAAATCCAGGCTCAATACGAGGCGGACAAAGCCAATCCGCTCGTTGGGCAGGCGAGCGATTATCTGTCCGGTGTCATTGGCGGCCAGTATCTCGATCCGGCTACGAACCCGCATCTCGGCGCGCTCACCAAAGCCATCACCGATCCCATCCAGTCGAGCGTGTCCGCGCAGTTCTCGCGCGCCGGACGCGGCACCAGCGGGTCAACGAGCGGGCTGGCGGGTGCCATGACGCAGGCGATGACGAGCGGTCTCGCAGCGCCATTGTTCCAGCAATACAACGTTGAGCGCGGATTGCAGCAGGGCGCAGCGCAGATGGCGCCTGCGATGGCGGCTGCCGGCTCGCTGCCGCTTGATCAGTATCTGGAGCGTCTGCGAGGCATCGGCAGCATGGGTCAGGAGAGTACGTCAACCACCAAGGCAACGCCCAGCATCGGTCAGACCATCTCCGGTATTGGCCTTGGCACGCTCGGGCTGATGAGCGGCATGTCGGGCCTGTCGGCCGCGCTGCCCTGGCTGCAGGGCGGAGCTTAGAAGATGGGGACTGGCTGATGGCTCTTGCCGATACTCGCGCTCAACCCATCTGGAGGCAGCTTTTGGCCAGCCTCGGGGGCATCGACTACCGGAGCCCACAACCCGCTATTTCTCGTGTGACAGGGAATGGCGGCCAGCTTCCGCCAGAAGCTTTCAGCGGTATCGACTACAGGGCCAGCCCATCGTTGATCTCGCGGATACCGACCGAAGCGCCGGCAATCCCCCAGCTGGGCGTTGATGATCCGAGCGGTTGGGGAGGCGCGTGGGCGCCGGATATGGGCGTTGTCGATCCGATGAACCCTGGCAATGAGCCCCAGGCTCAACCAGGTTCTTGGGAGACGTCTGTCATTCCGGCGGCAGCTGCTACCACCTCGGCTCCCCGCTCTCCTGCGGCGCGGCTTCCTGCCAGCGTACAGACCCAGCCGCCGGCTCCCCATGCTCCGGCCAACGCCCCTATGGGCGCGCCATCGTTCGGAAATTGGGTCAATGGACTGATGACCAATCCGGCGTTCATGGCTGGCCTGTCCATTCTCGGCACCCAGCCCGGCGGCAACTGGGGCCCGGCTGGCGCGCAGGGAGCTCAGGGCGCCGTTCGCACGCAGCTCGCACAGCAGCAGGCTCAGCGGCAGCAATCAGAGTTCGAACGCGAGCAGCAGCGCCGGGCACAGATGACACGCATCTGGCAGGAGGCCTTCCCGGGCGGGAACGCCAATCCCAATCATCCGCTGACGAAGGGCGCACCGCCGGAGCTGCTGGCGACCGTGTATGGCATGGGGCCTGAGCAAGGCCTGGATATGCTGGGCAAGTACGCCATGGCGAACGCCACGACGCGCATGGAGATGCAACAGCGTCTCGCTCTCGAGCGCCAGAAGATGGACCTCGCCAACCAGCAGCGCTTGGCCCAAATGCAGGCTCTGGAGCGGCTGCTTGGCGGGCAGGGTGAGGGGCAGCCCCCGGCGCAAACTGGCGCTCCTGCAGCTCCTGCGGCGCAGCCAGACCCATTCGCCGCTCCGGCCACAGTTGTGACGGGCGATGAGACAACCATGGCGCCGATGGTGGCTCCTCAAACGGCACCGGCTGCGCCTCAGACGACAGCGCCTTCAGGCACGCCTACGGCCGGACAGCCACCGATACTGGCAACGCCTGGCGTGCGCGAATCCATGCTGGGCAGCATGCTGCTGGGTGACGGCAAGGGTGCGTTCGACGCCTTCAACAAGGAGGTCGATCGCCGCCGCGCGCCGCAGGTTGAAGCGGACAAAAAGCGCGCTGTCGGCCAAGTGGAGCTTGAGGCGGGCCGCCCGCAGGCTCGGGCATCGATCATGAATGCGCTGGACAACCTCGGGCGCATGGAAGCGGAAGCGCAGGCTATTTATGACGATCCGGCTTTGTCAGGCATCACCGGCCTGTATGGTCAGCTGCCGGATTTGTCTGGCAGCGCCGCATCTGACGTGCGTGCGCGCCTCAAATCCCTGGTGAGCCAGATCGGCTTCTCGACGCTGCAGGCGATGCGTGAGGCGTCCAAGACGGGCGGCGCGCTGGGGAGCGTGTCGAACCAGGAAATCGAGGCACTGCAGAATACGCTTGCCGGGCTCGACACGAAGCAAAGCACGCCAAGCTTCCAGCGTGCACTCATGCAGGTCATGGACTACTCGCGCAAAGCGCGCGAGCGCATGATGGGCACTTACCGAGAGACGTACGGTGAGGAGCTGAAGCTTCCCAAGCCAACCGTCTACGAGACGCGGCCTGAGCGCAAGAAGCTCGGCAAGAAGAACTACATCAAGATCGACGGGCAGTGGTTCGAAGAATGAAACCCGTCACTGATCCGCTGTTGCTGCAAGCGCTGGAGTCCGGCGGCGGCACCTCGCAAGGTCGCAAGCCCGTCAAAGACCCCATGCTGCTGCAGGCGCTCGAGCGCGAACCTACCGGCATGGACACGGCGCTGGATGTGGGCAATCAGGCCGTGCGTGGGTTCAACCGCGGCTTGGTGAGCCTGGTCACGGCGCCCTATCGGGGTGTTGATTGGGTGGGCGAACAGATCACGGGGGGCGATTTTCTGCCAGAGGCGGCCGAGATGCCGCTTTACAAGCCGTTCCTGCAGCAGCCTGAGGCTGAGACCACCGCCGGACGTTATGCTGGCGCCGTTGGCGAGGCGATCGGCGGGAGCGCTATTCCTGCGGCCGGCATCATGCACAAGGCCAGTCAGCTGCCGCAGGTGGCATCGTCCGTGCCGAGCCTTGCAGAGCGCTTTCTGCGCCCTATCGCCCAGAACCCCGGCACGGCCACGGCTATCGACATGGCGGCCGCGAGTGGCGGCGGTGCAGCTCAGCAGGCAGCCGAAGAAGCTGGCGCGGGACCGGGTGTGCAGGGCATCGCGGCGCTTGCTGGCGGCTTTGGGGCTCCTGCGGCGGTCGTTGGCGCATCCCGCGGTCTCTCGGCAGCCGGCCGGGCGGTGTTCGACATGCTGCCCAAGATCAGGGCGAGCGCCGATGGCGGCATGCCATTCTCGCTTCAAGCGCAAGAAGATGCCGCGCAGATGATCGCGGATCAGCTGCTGCGTGCCGGCCTCACGGTCGATGATCTGGAGAAGAGGCTGGCGACAGGTGCGTGGGCCCGCAGGTTCCATTCGACGGGCGAGGCACCAGACGCAACGGTACTGGCTGATCTGGACGAGTCCCTCGCACGTCTTGCCGGCTCCGCAGCGCGCCAGCAGCCCGAGGCAGCGAACATCGCGCGGCGCTTTATGGCCGCCCGTCAGACCGGCATTGAGCCCGATAGTCCGTTGCATCCTGGCGCTGGCATTCCCACGCGTCAGGCCATGGACAAGGACGCAGGTCGCGCCGGTCAGCACGATCGGTTTGTGGAAGGACTCAAGCGCGCGTTTCGCCTGTGGGATGACAAGCACCATGGCCACGCGGCTAACGCGAACCGGACGGACGAGCAAATACTGGCTGCTGCCAGAGCGGAATCAACACCAGCCTACAATGAGACGTTCGATGCTGGCGAAGGCATCGACCTGCAACCCTATCTGGCTCCCGTCATTCAGAAATGGCAGAGCGGCGCTGTGGCCGATGAGGCTGAATCGGTGCAGCGGCTGGTCGGGAACATTCTCAAGCAGTTCGCGAAGATCAGGAACATCAAGCAATTCGACAACAACAAAAAATTTCTGCTCGATGAGAAGATCGAGAAGATGTTCAACAGCGTCGAAGGGCGCAGCCGTCATGTCGGTGGCCGGTTGACGGAGCTCAAGAACGATCTGCTGGCGGCTGTGGACGGCATCCAAACGAACGAGTTGGGCGCCAAGTACCAGAACGCACGCAACATCTTTGGCGGTCACGCGGAATCGCGCCGCATCCTGCAGATGGGGCGTGATGCTTTCAATGAGGAAGCTGACGTTGGCGTGGACGCCTTCAAGGCTTTGGGCGACCGCGGCAAGCAGAAGCTGTTTCGTCTGGGGTATCTCGGTGCGTTCGAGAAGAAATCGGCATCCATGCCGGATACGGCGGACCGTTCGCGCTTGTTTGCCTCGCGTCGGCAGCAGGACATCCTCGCCAATATCATCGAGCGTGACGAGACGCCGACGGGGCGGGTTCGCACGTCAGGAGGAGCACCAACGACATTCGCCGATCGGCCCCAGCGCTTTGCCGCCTTTGTTGCCGATGAGGGGCGCCATGCCAGAACGCGCGATATCGTCAAAGGTGGCTCCCCATCAGCGGAGCGACTGGCCGACGATGCGGCTTTTGACACGCTTCACAACATTATCGACATCTTCAAGGACCCGCGTCTGCTCTCGATTGGCAAGCGCGGGTTTGAGTACGCGCTGAACAAGATGTTCGGCATGCGGGCGAATACAGCGGCATCGATTGCCGAACAGTTGTTCACGGCCGATCCCGTCGCACGGCAACGCGTGCTGGCCAATCTCCGGATGCGCATGGGCCGTAGCAGGTTCGACCGGCTGGTGCAGATCATGGAACAGCAGCGGCGGTCGATGACCGGAACAAGCGGGAGTGTGTCAACGATGTTTGCGCCGGAGGAGCAATAGCAGATGGCAGACCCGCGCCTTCCTTTCGGTTTTGGTCCACCGCCGGAGCTGCTGGCGGCTATTCCCCAGCTGCATGCCCCCAACCAGATGGCCATGCAGCCGAATGGCCTTCCCGATTTGTCCAACACACCAGTGTTCGGCCGGCAGGGATTTGAAGCCGGAATGAACGAGTTCCTGCCCGAGCTGATGCCAATGGCTCTTGGGCCGCTGGGGCGCGTTGCGGGCATGGCACCCCGCACGGTTGCCGGCGTTGGGGCCCTCCTGATGGCGCCATCCCAGGCCGGCGGCCAGCCGTCTGAATCGGTTCGGGAGTTACAGATACGGCTTCGTGATGCTGGCTACTACCGTGGGCCAATTGATGGGCGGATGGGTGAGGGCACCCAGAAGGCGCAGGAGGCCTACGATGCGGCCGAGCTGGAGCGGCAACGTCTGAAGACACAGCAGGACGCTGCCGCTGCACAGAAGGCCGAGACCGAGCAGAAGCGCCAAGCTGAGGAGCGTCGAGCACAGGAGCGCAAGGCCGGTGACGACCGGTTGCGCGAGATGGAAGAGAACGCGCCCTGGTACCGAGAGTGGGCAGGCCCAATGGGTCTTGGTATCGGCTTCGGGTTAGGCATGCTCACCAGAGGCAAGGTTGTGAAAGCTTCCAATCGCGCGAGTGCCACGGCGGCGGACCGAGCCAATCAGGTCATGAGTGGCACACCCCCAACCGATCTGGCGGACCGTGTGGGAAGGGTCAATCGCTTTTGGTCGGAAGGGCAGCGAACGATGCCATTCGGCCCTGCGCCGGCCGAGCCATTCGTGTCAGCACCCCGTACTCGGTATGGCTTCAAGGCCAACCCCGAGGCCCCCACTGGCGCATCGCTTTATCAGCCGGATCGAGTGCGCAATTTCGGCACCGATGCCGGCATTGCCGGGTTTGGCGCCATTGAGTCGGCCGTGGCGAACGATATGGCTGATAGTTGGCGTCAGGAGCTTAGCCAAGCCCAAGACGCCTTGGGCAAAGACCCTAGTGAGGCGAACATTCAGCGCGTTCAGCACGCTCTCAATCAGGTGGCATTGTACGAAGGAGCGTCACGCGTGGGTCTGGGGCTGGCCGGCGGCTACGGAAGTGCCGCCCTCAAGATGAGGCGATCCAACATTCGGCCAGACGTAAATGTGGCCGATTCTGAGCGCTTGCGCATCAATGAGTTGTTGGCGTCGCGCGGGAAGCCGATTGCGAAGAGGAAGAAACCCTAAAAACTCGGTCTAAGCCGAACGTGAGCAGCCATATCAGTGGAACAAAAGCAGCCATCGCCGCCCATGGTCCGATGGCCTTATCCAGCGGGAAGCACAGCACCGCGATAGCAGCGAAGCCAAGCCACCATAAGGTGTCTTTCAGGGTCCAGCCCCGCCAAATTCGCTCAGCGTAGGCAGCATACAGAAGCATGCCCGCCATTACGCTGACGGTGCCAGCAAAAAGAGCGGCGTAGCCCCAGTGAGGCATGAAAGGGACCCACATATCTAACGCGCCCAAGACAATGGCGGTGAGAAAGACGCCGTGCACGGCAATCACCCAGACCATGTTTCGTCGCTCCCCCTATCGCCGGCTCACATAGATATCGATCAGCGCCAGCACCAGGCCCGCGAGCAAGTAGACCAGAATAATTCCGCCAGCGACTTCGAACATAACCTCAAGCTAAGCACTGCGCGCCGTTCAGGCAACGTGAACGAACCCAGAAAAGGACAATCGATGGCCGGTCTCATGGACGCCATGAATGGAATGGGCGGCGGAATGATGCCCCCACAGGCCGCGCCAGGCCCCGAAGCCATGCCGCAGGCAGGCCCACAGGACGATCAGATGATGCAGATAGTCATGATGGCGCAGCAGATTCTGGGACGGCCGCCACGCGATCTGCAGGAAGCGGTCGAGACCGTGTTCCAGCAGGGCCAGCAGCAGGCGCCGGCGCCCACAGGGGGCCAAGGCACCGCGCCCCCGCCGATGCCACCACCAGGAATGCCTCAAGGAATGCAGGGCATGCCGCAAGGCCCGATGGGCTTTGCCCCCTTACCACCAATGATGCGTCGATAGAGAGTGACCGATGAGCGAGATATTCGACCTCGACCCCACTGACGACAACAACACCGGGCGTTGGCCCGAGAATATGCTTGGCAACAACATCAACAACGCTGGCCGGGCGGATGAGGGAATGCTGGCCAGATGGTACCTCGACACCAATGGCAACATTACCGCCTCGGGCAGCAGCAATGCTTTTGCCATCACGTCGAATCGCACCATCAATACCCTGGTCGACAATCTCGTGATGGCGTTCACCGCCAACCACAGCATCACGGGCGCTGCGACGCTCAATCTCAATGGCCTGGGGGCCAAACCGCTTCGGCGCTTCAACGGTCTGGAGCTCGCCAGCGGCGACATCGTGTCGGGACAGCCGCTGATCGTCATCTACAAGACCGCAGCGGACGTGTGGTTCATGACGACGGCACCGGCTGCCCTAACCGGTAACAGCTTTGTGGACCTGGGCGAGAACGTGCCAGCCGATCCGGCGGCGGACGTGGTGCGCCTCTACGCCATA
The DNA here is from genome assembly GCA_024336825.1 of Amorphophallus titanum. Taxonomy (NCBI): domain Eukaryota; kingdom Viridiplantae; phylum Streptophyta; class Magnoliopsida; order Alismatales; family Araceae; genus Amorphophallus; species Amorphophallus titanum. The sequence continues at coordinate 1,219,343 of JANBPO010001910.1, read as the reverse complement.
GATGATGGCGGCCGAAGCATGCTCGCGTATCGCAACAGCGCTGGATTGGTTACGCCCTTGCCGGGCGGCGTCATCGTCGATCGGCGTTATGTAGAGGCGAGCACGTTTGCCTTTGTGAACTCGACGATCCCGATCGACAACAGCATTCCGCAAAGCAACGAAGGCAGCGAGCTTCTCAGCCTCGCCGCGCCAACATTGAAGAAGGCGACGAACCGGCTGCGCATCCGGTGCAGCATCCCGTTCTCGTTCCAGGATAACGTCAACCGATTTGTTGCCGCGCTCTTCAGAGACGGCAATTCCGATGCATTAAGAACGGTGTGGAAAGTGGCTTCGTTCGACATGGTCGGCGGTGGCGCACGTGTCGGCGAACCGCTGATCTTGGAGCATGAGGATGCGCCCGGTTCGGTCGGTCCTCACACCTACCGCATCCGAGTTGGCAGCAGCGGCGCCAACATCAACGGCGAGGGCGGACAGCTGTTCGGCGGGACGCTGCGCACATCCATGATCATCGAGGAGATTCACGTCTGATGGGCTCCAACGGAACTGGGGTTCCCTGAGCCTCAAGATAGTCCGTTGCGTCCTGATGCCAGCGCTCAACGCCATGCATCGACCTCAGCCCAGCGGCGAACCTGATCAGCAACCACAGCCCTGACAGACACAGCCGCTCGAATTGGCTTCTTTCACTCATGAGCCACCTCCGACCGAGTATAGCAGATCGGTCGATCACATCTTCGTGATCTAGCACCCAAGGACATTCAATGAGCAACCGCCAGCGCCGCGCTGGACCCGAAGCCATGCGCGATTACGCCCGCCAGAAGCTGGCCGGCCACACCCGTCTCGCCCGGCACGAATTCATTGCTGATGTCGTGGCTTACGCCCGCAACAACGGCGGCGATGAGCTGCTGGCCGAGCGCACCGCGCGCTATGCATGGGACAGCCGGTGGGGGCAGACGGTACCTCAGGGTATTGCCCCCGCGGACGACGGCCAACATGCCGTCCCGGTGCCTCCCGGGATCGTGGCTGATCTGATTGCTGCCACCGCGCCTCCTGAGCCCGAGCTGCCGCCCATCCCAGGCGCACAGCCGACCTATTCGCTCAAGGAGCTGCTGCAGCGGGCCGAGGGCGAAACATCGCCGTCGCTGTCCCCCGACAACGAGCAGCTGGTCTACGAGCAGGCCCTGCTCGCGCTCAACAAGAACGTCGATGCCATGGCCGATCTGAAGGATTGGGCCGCGTCTGAGGGCTTGACGGTGGAGGAGCTGGCCCGGCGGATCATCGCCGAACACGAGGCGCGCCGTAGCGCGGCCACCAAGAACCAGGGGAGACGATAATGCAGCCGGTTAGCTACGCGGACCTGCAGCGCTATACGGACGGCCACGCCCGCCAGGACTACATGCAGGCACTGATCGACGGCTGGGGCGAGCTGCAGGCCGCCGGCATCAACACCCCGCTCCGCTGGTGTCACTTCCTCAGCCAGATCGCACACGAGACCGGCGGTCTGACCATCCAGCGCGAATACACCGGCTGGACACCGGCCCAGGTCCAAAAGATCACCGGCAGCCGCTTTGCCTCCATCCGGCCGGCGGTGCTGCTCGCGGGCAAGGACCCGCGCAAGCTGGCCAATGCCGTCTATGGCACGCACCCCAAGCTCGGTAACGAGGAGCCCGGCGACGGGTGGGAATACCGCGGCGGGGGCTTCCTGCAGCTCACCGGCCGGGCCGCCTACCGCGAGGCGGGGGAGGCCATCGGAGTCGATCTCGAAGGCAGCCCGAGCCTGATCGAGGACCCGAGCGTCTCGCTGCGCTGCGCCCTGTGGGCGTGGGGGCTGCACGATCTCAACCAGTTCGCGGATCACAACTACGGCCGCACCGTCGGCAACGGCATCAACCGGGGCAATCCCTACTCGCGGTACGATCCCATCGGCCATGCCAGCCGCGAGCAGTGGTTCAAGCGGGCGTGGGCACTGTTTGGGGGGAGCCAGCCACTGCCGGACGAGGGGACCCTGCATCTCGGCGCCTACGGCCCCAAGGTACAGCGGCTGCAACGACAGCTGTTTGATCTCGGGTACGCCGTTGGTGATCCTGACGACGGGGTGTACGGGCCGACCATGGCCCGGGCGGTGGCTGGCTTTAAACTCGACCAGAAGAAATATCTTGGCGTGACGCTGGAGCCTGACGACGCGATCGGCCCGCTCACGACTGCCGCGCTCGATACCGCCCATCCCATCGTGCTCAATCCCGAGCGCGAGAACGCCACGGTGGCTGACCTGAAGGCCAAGGGCTCGACCGAGGTAGCCGCCGCCGGCCAAATGGAGGCCACAGGGACCGTTCTCGCCGGCACGGGCGGGTTGGTCGCCTTGGACAAAACGGGCGCCCTGGACGCTGCTACGGGCGTTCTGAGCAAAGTCACCCTGCTGCACAATACGGCTGTGCCGGCCGTGAAGGCCGTCAGCTGGGGGCTGGCGCATTTCTGGTGGATCGTGCTGATCGTGGCCGGCATCTACTGCTGGCGGTCGGGATACGCCGTGAAGCTTGCACGCCTGGCTGCCCATCGCCTCGGCTTCAACCTGGCGAGGTGAGCCCATGATCATGAAGGCGCTCTCGGGGGCGCTCGGCTGGGTCACCAGCTCCGCCCTCACCCTGCCGCTCACCCTCCTGGTGCTGCTCGTCTTCGTGCACCAGCACATGGAGCGCCGGGACGAGCGGCTGACGACATCAGCCACCCAGCAGTGCAACGCGAGCTGGCTGGTCGCACTCGGCAAGCACAAAACAGACGCCGCACGCCAGGAGGCGCAGCGCGCGCAAGAACAACTCGAGGAGGAGAGGCGTGTAACGGAGAACCTGATCCATGAGCTGGAAGATGTCCGGCAGTCCTACGAGGCTCACAAAGCTGCTGCCAGTAATGATCCTCGCTGCCTCTCTGACGGGGTGCTCGACGCTCTCCGAAAACGTCTTGGAGTGGACGGCCGCTGATCTAGCCGCCCGTGAGGCCCAGGAGCAGCAAAAAGCCGTCGTGGAGGCCAAGGCCGCCCCCCTGCCACCCCAGAAGCCCAAGACGCCCGATCTGCCGCCCTACGTCGAAAAATGCGTCCGCTACGGGCTTGCCCTACAGCGGCAACGCCAGGCGGCGCAGAAGGCCAAGACCGCGCCCGAAGAGGCTGCCTCAAAGCCTTCGGCCGACGAGCTGGTGCTGCAGGAAATCCAGACGGCCGACGAGCGTCAGAAGTGCGCTCAGGCGGTGTTGAATTACTATCGCTCTATCCAGAAGACGAACCAGAAAGCGGTCGCCAAGACGAGCTAGGATCAGCGCACGTCGAGACCTGTTTCCCGTTAGCCCTTGAAGCCCTCACCGCTCTGGTGGGATGTTTCAAGGGCTATTTTTTTGAGCGGCCTTTGTTACCTAGTGCTGGTGTGAACTGAGGAATTTCGCTTTCCAGTCGGCCACGAACTTGTGGATGGCGCCGTGGATCGCGACGGATTTCAGGCAATCGAGCGCCTGCCCTACGATGTACCGAGACACGTTATCGCGATCATCGGGCTTGAAGTCGGGACCTGTGTTTACGTTCGGCATGAAGCCCGCCGCCTCAAAGGCGGCAAGGATGCGCACCTTATCGACCACAACTGACGTGTGGTCTGTGCTGTCCTGAATGGCGCACAGCCAGTCGAGCACGGAAACGTCGTTCGTAAAGTCGAGCGTAGCCAGATCGCGCACGAGGCGGTCATGAGTGTCTTGGGCGGCGCAAATGTTTGCTTCGCGCGCCGCCGCAGCCGCGCACCCTTCGGGCGAATTGCGGTAGGCTTCCGCAGCCTCTTGCTGCTTCCGATCCCATTGCGCCACAAGCGCGTCGGTCGTCGATGTGCTATCCGCGACGATCTCAACGCCGTTGTGCTCGCCCTTGACGGCCCCATGCTTAGCAGCAGCTCTGACAAGTTCGCTGGCGAAATCCTTAACGTGCTGTCCTGGCTGCGCGTGTAGCTCAATCATTGAATCGGCCTTTCCTATACGGGTTCCCACATCAGCACGATGCCGCCCCAGCGGTATCCGCTGACGACATCGCGCCGCGAGCGGACAACTCCGCTGCGTTCCAATTTCCTAAGCTCTCGGCGCGCCTTGTCGACCGACATGGAGAAGCGCGCAGCGACTGCCTGTGTGTCGGCGCCGCCGCACGAGCGCACCCACGCCTCTATCGTCGGCGGTGCGCCGCGATGGTCTCTGATGCTGGCAACGACATCGCCCATTGGGGCGGCCTTTATTGAGCGGATGCGGTGGCGTCGAAAACGCGTGCCTTGCCCGCATCGGTTAGGTACACAGTGCTGCGATCAGTCAAGAAGTCGTGAGCGCTGCGGAGCCAGCCCTTATAGTGGCAGGCGTTGAACACATCACTGGGCTCCGCGTCGTCATCGCAGAACTCGCTCAGTTCTGGTTCCTCGTGGTTCATGCTGCCGCCATTGCCAGCCACCAATCGGAGCAACTCCATCTCTTTTTCGCTCGGCGTCATCGTTGTGGCCCTTATTGCTGCTCGCCGCAGTAGCGGCACGGAAGGTCTATTTTGTCCCCGTCGGCAACCCGCTGCTCTTCAATGCGAGAACCGCTGCACCACGTGCAAACGCCTGACTGCTCAAGGGTCTCACGCTGAACGTACACGACGGCGTAGCCGGGTGTTGATAGCGCCTTATTGATGAGCGGGTCGCCAACGGGACGCCTGTAATGAATGCGGCCAGATGGCCCATAAATCTCAGCGATCATCCTAGAGGCCTTTCTTAAAACTTCTTCCCCGCAAGGCGGGCGTTCCGGCGTTTCATCAGTGACACCCACTGCGGCTTGCGCGCCTCGTGCTGGGCTTCCTGCAAGGCTTGTCTTGCCGAAGCGATCCTATCAGCACGCTCGCGCGGGTTAAGCGCCTTGTCGTGTAGCACCGCAAGATACGCGTCGTATGCCTCCTGAACCGTCACGCGTGAACCTCGATTTTGCAACCGTCGATGCAGTCCCAGGACTTACCGCGCTGCACGAAGGTGCCACCCTTGGTCGCCTTCAGCATCCCGCGGTGCTTCGCTGTCAGCTTGGTCGCGCGTGTGTAGGTGCAGAGGTAGACGGTGCGGCCCGCGTCGAGCTGCGCGACGATGGCGGCAACCTTCTTCTTCGCCTTGTAGAGGCGAAGGAAGCGACCCGCCTTCATGTTGCTGTTCGTGAGCATTTCCGTCTCCGTTATCCAGTAGACCGAATATAGCAAATCGCTGTACGTAGTCAATAGCAAATCGCTTGACGCGGCGTAAAAATTCGCGTACGGGATATTGCACACCGTTCGGGTTTGCAGAAACACGCATGAAGAAGCAAGAAATGCGACTGGCTGACGTGCAAAAGCTGCTCGCGAAGCAATGCCAGGAGGCCGGCAGCCAACGGCGCTTTGCCGATGCCCACGGTCTCAATGTGCAGTACGTATCGCAGGTTTTGAGCGGTCACCGGCCGCCAAGCGCTAGGTTGTGCAAGGCGCTCGGCATCAAGGATGCCGGGCGTAGGTGGGTCAAGATTTAGGGAGGCAGGTCAGAAGATGTGGAGAAGGAAAACAGAGTTAGAGCTTTCCGAAACGCCGGAGCAGGAAGCGAAGCGTTTGCGCTCAGCTCTGTTTGCGATAGCAGGTCTCAATGATGTGGCCGAGATGAAGCGCATAGCCAGGGCTGCGATGGCTGGGGAACTTCATGGCCATGAGATACCGGAAGCGAAACCTCTTTCTCTCGGTGGTGAGCGGAGCGCGCCATGAAGTGGCACACAGACCCGCAGGTTCATGCAATGTTCGTTGAGAAGCTGGCGTCGCGCGGGATCTCCGTCACGATCGCAGACAGTGGCTTCTATGACCACCATCGCCGTTTCGGGTTTTTCATCCATGTTCCAGGTAGGGGTGACTTAACGGAGCATATCGAGAAGACTGCAGCTAGCCTCCCGTCGGAACAAGAAGTCGAAGAGATCGTAGAACGGTTTGCGAGCCGCCTGGAACTCTAGCGCCACTACCTCCGCCCCCTCTTCGGATCCCGGTTCGGCAACGGCTCGAACGTCCTGACGCCATCAATCGAGCGCCAGCGCTCCCGGTTCTCCTCCTTCCATCCGGCGCATTTGCTCTTCAGCCAATACCGGCTTTCCCCGCTGACGTAGGGCGCCTCCCGGCGCTTCGAGACGACACCCTCCAGGTCGTACTTGGCGCACCAGTACATGAGCTCGCGCCCGTCCTCGAATTGGTCAACCAGGGCGACGCGATCGACGCGAGATCGCTTCAGCAGGGCGAGCAGCCGGCGCCGGCGCTCTACCAGGGGCAACCGCCGCAGGTCCTCTCCGTCCAGGTGCATCAGGTCGAAGGCGTAGAGGATCAGCCGGAAGGGATCAGGGTTGGCCCGGCGCATCTCGCCCGCCAGGGCGTGGAAATCGGGGCGCCCAGCCTCGTCCAGCCAGCACAGCTCAGCATCCAGGATCGCGGAATCGGCCCGGAGCCGGCTGAGGTCCGCCACGAACGCGGGTAGCCGTTTGGTCCAATCATTGCCCCGCTTCGAGAAGAGCCGGACCCCGTGCCCGTCCTTGACGACCTGGCACCGGTAGCCGTCGAGCTTGGGCTCATGCACCCACTTCTCCCCTTGAGGGGGTTCCTGGATGGAGAGGGGCAGGCAGGGCGGGATGAAGATGAGACGCTGAGACACGCTACAATATATGGGTGCGCACTCTCTGGTTTGGGACTGCCATTGCCAGCCCCAACGCTTTCAACGCCTTACTAGGCCGGCTATCAAGCCGTGTTTTCCCCAAACGCCGTTGAAATCTATCGCTTTCTTACTGACTTTTAATCAGAGGGTCGTTGGTTCGATCCCAACCGGGCTCACCAATTGAATCAAGAGGTTATCGCCTAATCCAGCGTGTCGGTTTGGGAATTTTTTGAAAGTTTGGGACTTTCATGTTCTGTTCCCGTTCCCTCGAGCTTGGCCATCGCGCTTGATGCAAGCTGCCTCTGACGGGCGCCTCTGGTGTACTTCTGGACCATCGCGCTGGTTTGGTGACCCAGCACAGCCATGATCTCTTTCTCGGTGCATCCGGCCTCGGCCAAGGCGCTACCGGCTGTGTGGCGTAGACCGTGGAAATGGAGTGACGGCAGCTTGGCGGCATCAAGTGCCTTGCGAAACAGCTTGCTGAACGCGCTTTCCTCGAACGGCTGACCGTCAGCATCCACAACAAACATCAGCGTCGTCTTGGGGAGCGCCTCGAGGTAGGCCCTGAGACGGGTGTGGGCCGGTATCCACAGCTGCTCATTGTCATCGCGGTGACGCTCGGTCTTGCTGGGCTTCACAGCAATGGAACCACCGCTGTAGGCCGCACGCGTCATGCGCAGCACATCGCCGCGCCGCTGTCCGGTATAGCGCCCCAGCATGTAGGCCGTCATGAGGTGCTGGGGCGGCTTAGAGGCCTCGAAAACGTGGCACTGCTCCTCGGTCCAGGCCTTGTACGCCTTGGCCTTGTCAGGTCGTTTCATGCGCGCTGCAGGATTGATCTCGCAGTAGTCATTCTCGACCGCGAACGAGAACAGCAAGGATGCCACCTGGGTGAAGAGGTGCTGGGTTCGGCCCTTGCCCTGCATCTGCTTACGCAGCTCGCGTATGTGGCTTCGTTTGATCTTGTCAGCCGGAACGGCATCAAGCGGCGCGAACTTGTCCAGCATGCGCGCGTAGTCGGTCTGAGTTCTGGGCTTGAGTCCCAGGTATTCATCGCTCTCTTTGTAGTCTTTGATCAGGGCGCCCACGCTGCCCTCGCGCACCGGCTTAGCTGCCGTGGCGCGAACGCCCAAGCGTCGCAGGTATTCAACCTCGAACTCAGGATCACCAGGCGCACCTGGCATGCGCGAACGAGGGCCGTGGCCGCGCCGGAAATAGTAATAGTCTCGGCCTTTCGACCGGATACGCTCGACGTACCTAGGCAGATTTCGCCGCACGGATCAGTTCCATGATCGGGTCGCCCGAATCGTCTGAAGCTGGCCCATCGCCAAATGCACGGTCAAGAGCTACGCGGTCCCACACCTTGCGGCGGCCGAACTGGCGTGGCGGGGGGAGAGTGCCGGCCGCGACCTGATCCAGAAACGGCCCCGGAGACAGCCCCATGTACGCGGCAGCCTCCTCTAACGATAAGCCCCGCTTGAGGATGCCCAGCCTAGCCAGACGATCCTCAGCGGCCGATTTGTTGATATTGCCAGCCATAGAACGCGTACTCGATACAACCTGACGGCTATTCTAAGCCATCCCTGAAGCCATGTAGCTGATTGTCAGCAACGCCAGCCACGCCAGCGCATTTGTTCTTCCATTGAAGAGACTGCGCGCTTTCTCGACCGTCGGATGCTGCGGCGGACGAGGCGGGTTGGCCTGCATGTCCTGCACCACGTTCGGTAGCGGATCATCTGGTTGCGCCTGCGGCATAGGCACAGGAGGCTGAGGCGCCCGCTGCACTGTTGGGACCTCACGAATGAAATGGTGCTCTATGACCTTTTCGATCCAGGCCGTCTCCTGGAATGTTTCCTCGCCCAGCTGATGCAATTTCCGCCAAATCTCGGGTTGGCTGTCGGCAAACTTAATGGCGTCGAAGTGCACGACCTTCCCGTCCCTGACTTCGATCTTGCGCAGGGCGTATCCTCCATCAGGAGCCTTCTCAATCGCAAATGCCAGTGCTGTCATCGTGTCCTCGCTGTTGTCGTTGTTATCCGTCTGGGTTGACGGCAGCCGCTTTGGTAGGTTTTGGCACCGCCTACTGAAGAGCTGCGACTGCCGCCGTTCCAGAACCACTCCTCGCGCTTAGGCATTGTTGGCCATCACGCGCAGTGCTCGTTCCGTTCCCTTCTTTAGTGTCCAAGGCCCTAGCTCACCACGAGCGTCGGTGCCTATTCATGGCAGGCTCGCCCTGCTCACGAATTCCTCAATAGCTCGGTCGAGATCCAGGATGTCGTCGTTGTCGCGAGGCCTGCCTTCGCCTCGGGCGACGACCTCACACAGCTGACCCTTAAGCACGCGCGCTACCGTCAGAAGCAGGTTCATCTCTGCCAGCCTCTCCAGGTTCAGCCCAGCTGCACCCAGCCTCGATAGTCCGAGCTGCGCCCTATCGCTCAAATCGACCTTGCTCACGCCCCTTCCTCCATACGTGTTCCAGGGATACCCAATCTTGGCTTCCAGCGGATCAGCAGCAGCCGTATAATTGCGCTCGTCGCCGGGTTCGTAGGGCTGGCTGCTCATAGCCACCTCACATCGTCGGTCTGCTCGAAGACACGCAGCGTCATGAGGAACTGCCGCATACGTTCTTGCTGGCGGCGATAGTACCAGGCGAGCCAATTGCAGAAGCCGACGGCAACCAGCATTCCGGCCATGAAGACGTTGAACACGCCAAGCCAGAGGCCGCCCCAACCGCCAAACCCAAGATCATTGACGCCAGCCGCGAGCGCGAGTGCAGCCGCAGGGATAGGAGCCAGCCACGGGAGTTTGTCGGTCATAGCCGGTTTGCCCTGAATGTTGCTTGCTCGCTGCGCCAGCTGTCGATCTTCGCGGCAGCAGCCTCGCGCAGTGCCTTGAGGCGTTCGTACTCACCGGCTGCCACCGCATCCTCTCTGATCGCGTCAAGGAAGCGTTTTGAGGTGCGCGCATCGGCCTTGCGGGCTTCAGCGGACTTGGCGTCACTCGCCTTGAATTCCAGCGCTTCGACATGCTTCAGCATGTGTCCGGCGAGAATGGTGCGTTGCTTGGCAATGCCCAGATCAGCCGCATGGTCGCGGAGCCAATCCAAAGCCTTTTCGACCGACTCGTCAGAGATGCGAGGGCCTTGCGGCGTGCGCGTGCCGGGCAGAATGGGTGCGTTCATGACTTACGCCCCTCCCGTCAGCTTCTTGCCCAGCTCAATCAGCAGCAGCCCGAGCCGGTGCGTGATCTCGCGATAGTTGGTGTCCTGCTGCTGCTTGAGGGCCTGAGCTGCTTGGCGGCAAAGACCTTGCACCAGGTCAATGCTGGCAGCGTCGTGCCAGTGACTGCCGACGACCTCTAGCCGCGCAATCAGCTTTGGAATGTCGATCGTGCTCATGCTGCCCTCTTCGTCAGGGTCATTTCTGGCATTTCGCGCCACTGAGTGACGACGAACTTTCCGTACGGACCCTTTGTTGCTGGCCGGAAGTCCCCAAGGCCAACCTTCTTTCCCGCATCGTCTATGATGGAGCGCAGCAACTTTGGGCTGACCACATCCGTGTCGAGCTGGGCAATGAATGAGAGCGCCCAATCGTCAAACATCGGGCGGTGCGTCAGAATGCGACCCCCAGTCGACGGGATGCGCACGGCGCGAGTGTCAACGCGCCACGGCTCTTTGTGCGTGATGGGGATTTCTGCGCTTTCGATATCCAGGCACGAGTAGAGCAAAGAGCTGCGCTGCGTCGTGATCTTGGATTTGCCAGCCTTATGGAAGCTGCCGCCGTCGATCAGGCAGCGCAACAAATTGGGCTGCGGAATAACCAGCGTCTTGCCGTCTGCTCCGTAGTAGAGCTTTGGCGCCGCCTGCTCCATTGGAGTGCCGCGATCTCCGGCGGCCGCAGAAGAGCGCTTGCCGTTGGTCGCCTGTTCGGCCCGCTCGTCATAGAAGCGATTGCAGATAAGTGACGTCGTTCCTGTGATTTCGATCTCGATACGCATTACTCACTTCCTCCGTTGAATCCTTGCCTTGCCACGTCCTGCCCTACAGCGCACCGCCGAGCCTTGCCCCGCCGTGCCTTGCCTCGCGTGGCCGCACATTGGTCTGCACCGCCCTGCCGCGCCTAGCCGGACCTTGCTCTGCTTGGCCCCGCCACAAACTGACAAACTGAAATCCTTGCCGTGCATTGCTAAGCCTCACGCCGCCGTGCCTTGCATTGCCTTGCCAGGCGTGACCATGCCATGCCCAGCGTGGGAGCGTTTGGCTTTGGGCATCTTCGGCATCTCACGAAGCGCCTTGTCCAAGTTCACCAGCGAACGCCACACATTGCGGGCGCCTGCGGTCTCATCAGGGCCGCGTCTATAGGCCGCGAATTCGCCGCTACTCTTGTTCAAATGGATGACCCAGTGCGCCAGCTTCGGCACCTTGCTGTCGCCGAACACCTGCGTGTAGCCCCACTCCTCGGCCAGCGCGTCGTCGTAGCCCGCCATCTGGAACCAGGCCTCGTCGTAGACGCCGTTCCCGGTTTTGAAATCGAGCAGGGAAAATTCGCCGTCGATCTTGCCGTAGAAGTCGAACGTGCCGGCATACATGTTGCGGGCGGACATGACCTTGCGCTCGACCGCGATAGGTTCGACGCGATGAGCGCTCAACCACTTCTCGAAAGCAGAGATTGCAAGCCTGACCTGATCCACCAGAATATCTGTCGCGCCCGGCGCCTTTCCTTCCAGCATGGCGCGCGCGTAGTGATGCAGCTGAGTGCCGACATCGCCGGCAGCATCGCGAATGGTGGCGTGAGCTTTGCGGGCTTGCTCGAAACATTCGAGATAATTCACATTCTTCAGCCCGGCTTCTTCGGCGTTCCATTCGTTCTTGATGTAGTTCACCGCACAATCAGCCGCCCACTGGATCAGCGCGGGCTTGTCGAGCCGCCGGATGATCGTGGTGACGCTCGGCACCGGCTTGCCATCCCAATAGTAACGATGGTTGCGCGGGTTGAACGTGAGCTCTTTGCCGTAGAACATCACCGGCTTGGCCCACTCAGGCACCTCGGGCACAGGAAGCGTGGTCATCCCTTCGACTCCTTTAGACGCGTCACGCGCACAGCATCGCCATCCAATTCAGACATCGGGTCGCCTTCGTCGGGGCGTTCTGGATCGGCCCCATAGGGCATGAGCTGGCCTTTCCACGCCGACACAGCATCCTCGATGTAAGCGCGCGCGTGAGCGATGGTTGCGCTTTCCGGCAATGGAAACGAGACGACAAATTTCACGCGACGCGGCTTGTTCCGTGGCATTGCATCAACCCATGTGCTTCCAGATCAGCAGAGCCATGCCCATCGCGCCGATGATGACCATGAGCGCGATGTGCAGTGCGGCCCTAGAACGGTATTTGGTCGTCATCAGACGCAGCCGCTATCAACTCGGCGCCACCGCCGCGCTTGATCGCCTCGTGATATTCGGGTGATTTTTTTATGACGTTCTGCAGCCCCTCCGACAGCGCCTCAAACACCTGCTGGTCAAACAGGTCAGGCTCCAGCCACAAGAACATGCTCTCGTTGTGCTGCCGCCCAGCAGCCATGCCCTTGGGCAGACGTGTGATGGACACCACGTTGGCGTAGGTGCGCTCTTGGCGTTCCTCGTGCATCACCGTCAGCAAGCAGGACGCACCCAGCAGCTTGCGGATATCGAAGCCGCCTTCGCCGAAATCCGTGTCCTTGAACTTCTGGCCGCGCCAGCTCTCCAGATGCTTACGCAGAGTGGCCTTCTCGTGCGTGGACCACGTGTAGCGCTGATGGATGGACATCGGGCGCCCATCCTCCGTTTGCGTGCCTTCGCCGTGCAGTTCCCAAGACAGCATCACCTTGTGCTGGGTCTTGACGTCGCCTTTGAACTCGGTGCGCTGGGTCCCGAGGTCGATGACGCGGTAGCACAGTCCTGGATGGGCGCCGACCGGTGGCAACGTGAACTCGCCGCCCTCTGATGGCTTCGGAAGGTACATCACGCGCCCTCCACCAGCTTGGGCAGCTCGGGCGGCATGTAGCGCGACCCGTGCGCCTTGTGCAGCTCGTACATCAGCAGGCTGGCGGCACCGTAGAGCCCGCGCACGTCCTCCTGGTAGCGAGCGAGCTGGCCCTTGTCCTGCAGCTCATCAATGGTGAGCATGCTGTTGATCACCACGCTGTGCGCTGCCTGGAGCAGCCGCCGGCATGCCTTGACCTCTGGCAAGTCCGGCGGCTGCTGGCCAGCGCCCTCCATAAGCTTTGTGATGCTCACCGGCAGAGCACTGGGCTCCACAGGCATTGCGGACCCGGCCGTCGGAGTTGCACCGCTCGAGCCGCCCTCTTGAGACGCGCGACCATCATCGCTGGGGCTGGCTGCCACATCAGGCGCCGGGAAATCGGGGATGCTCTCCGGAGGCGGGGCATCGATGGGGTGACAAGTCGATGAAACGATGGGCGCAGTGACAGCGCCGTCGGCAACCATCGGGCGCGGGAGATCAGGGCTGGTTATGCTGAAGTGTTGGATGGCATTGGACATGAGCACGCTCCTCCGGTTGAGAGAGCGGCCCCCAGAGGGATGTCTGGGGATGTCGAGGGTTCTTACCCTCTGAGGGCCGGTTCAGCGTCCAGCCCAGGGAGCAGGGCCATCAGCTGATGACCCATAATTTGCCTATGAGGTAAAGATCCGTCAAGACTAAAATTACCCTACAGGTAAAAAATAATTCGGGCGAACCAAAATCCCAGCTAGGACCGTGCCACAAAGAGCACGGGGCGGCAGCTCGTGAGCTTGCGATTGAGAATGGGCGGCTCGTTGTGGGAGATCAGATTGTAATGTTCGGGCTCGGAACCGGCCTGTACTGTCTTGAGAGCGAAGTAACCCGAGTCCACGCCTACGAGACATTCGCGGTCGAGACATTCGGCCGGGTTCTTCGATTCGCTCGAGACAGCGATGATGTCGCCCTCGGTATAGCGTGGATAAAGCGCCGATCCCTGGACCATGACGGCAACAACATCGCCGATGGCTGCAGGCAACGGAACCTTGGGCTCTACCGACTTTTCATTGCTTTTCTGACGAAACCAGACAGCTTGTCCGACTGTGCCAACTACGGGCGCCTCTTGCCAGGCCTGAGAAGTGTCCAGCAGGTCGCGCACTTCTACCCCGAGCGCGTCGGCGATCTTCACGAGAGATTCCACGGACCAGTTCCGGTCGCCGTTCTCAATGCGCGAAATCTGGGCAGTTGATAGACCTGTAAGGTTGGCCACTTCTACTAAGGTCATCCCCTTCGCCTTTCGAATCTCTCGAGCTCGTATCCTAATCACCGGCGCAGCCTCCTCAGGGGATTGACCCGCCCTGTGTATTCCGCGCCGCACCCTAAGGGGAACAACCTCCAGGGAAAATTTTGCCTTGACGGTAATTTACCTCATGGGTAAATTTTTACTCATGAAGCTGCATGAGTGGTTAGAAGAGAACCAAAAGACCCTGACCTGGCTCGCCCGGGAGACGGGTTTATCGATCGCCTACATATCCCGGCTGATCGAGCGGAATGGCGTTACTGAGAAATCGCCGTCCATGGAGACGTGTGCGAGAATCTCAGAGGCCACCGACGGCGCGGTCACAGCCAACGACTTCATGCCGAATAGTGTGGACCGCAAAAAAAAACGGGCACGTGATGCCCGGGCGGCTGCGTGACCGGCCATGGCAAACGCAGCGTTCCATTCGGGTTTTGTAAGACGCCTCACCAGCTTAGTCCCCCTTGCTTCATTTTTGGCGGCAGCTTCTTCGCTGCTCGCAAGACACACCCTGATGTGCGTGTGCAACAGAAATATATCAGATGAGAGACGGCCGTCCACAGGAACGGGACGAAAGAGCAAAACGCGCACACCCGATATTCGGTTCCCAGAAGGGAGTGCGGCATGACAGCGACCGTACACGCCCTGCCGGTTACTCCTGCACCGATCGTCATTGAGCTTCTGGGCGAGCCGCGCGGCAAAGGACGCCCTCGGTTCGTCAAGCGCAGCGGGCGCACGTACACGCCCGAGCACACCCGCCGCTACGAAGACATGCTGCGGATTGTCGGTGGACAGGCCATGCGCGGACGCGCGCTGCTGGAGGGCCCCCTGTCGGTTCGCGTGCTGGCGGATATGCCGGTTCCCACATCGTGGTCCCGGAAAAAGCAGGTCTTGGCGCTCTATGGGGAAATCCGCCCTACGACCAAGCCGGACGCCGATAACCTCTTGAAAATGCTCGACGCCTTGAACGCTGTCGTATGGCGAGACGACAAGCAGATCGTCGAACTCCACCTGCGGAAATTCTACAGCGCGACGCCTCGGCTATGCATCGAGGTGCAGCAACTATGACCAGGGGGGAATGGATCATGGGGGCACAATGTCGGCGCGTCGCATCATGGGCTGGGCGTTCATCGCCGCAGCTTGCGTCTTTCTCGCCATCAACAGCGGCATTCTCGCACGCGGCGCCATGCGCTTTGCCGAGGATGACTGGGACAAGAAATCCTACGGCATCATCGCCGGGCTCGTGCCCTGGATCATCGCCGTCATTCCGTTTGTCATCCTGTGGGCGTGGCGCGGCAAGCATCGCGTTTGGGCCCTCGTCGGCTCGATCGTCTACGTCATTTTCGTCGCTTACAACGTTCTGGGCGCCGGCGGCACGATTGCCGTTGTACGCAACGAGGCCATCTCAACCCGGGTTTACGGCGCCAAGGTCGAGCAGCGGTACGAGGACGTGCGCCAGGCGCTCGTTGAGCAGCGCGACGCCATCGCCAAGACCACACGGCCGGCAGCGGCTCTGGCGCCCATGCTGGAGGCTGAGCGCGCCAAGCCGCACTGGGGATGGTCCGAGGAGTGCACGGCCCCCAGAAACGGCTCCCAGCGGCGTTTTTGCGCGAATTACTACAAGCTCGCCACCGAGCTCGGATCAGCGCAAGAGCTCGCCAAGCTCACACAGCGCATTGCCGAGCTGGATCAGAGCTCGCTCGCGCGCGGGCCGGTGGCAACGCAGGCTGATCCCTTCGCCCGCTTCTGGATGCGTATGGCGTCACTCGCCGGGTATCCGCTCACCGAGGAGCAGGTGCAGGAAATGATCCCGCTCGCGACTCCCATCGTCCTTGAGGCGGGCAGCATGACGCTGCTGGCGTTCGGAATTTTGCTCCTGGGCTTCAACCATGGAGCGCTGGATTCGGGTGCTGCGCCCACGGCACCTGGAAAGGCGGTGGGAGGGTTTGGCGCTACCCCGCCACCAGCTCTCCCACCGCCACCCCCGAAGGTTCTCGTGCAGGCCCAGTTCGTCAACGAATGGTTTGCCGAGCACGCACGCCCGGTCAGCCAAGGCTCGCTCGAGGAAGAGCGCTGGTACGCGCTCTATTGCGCCGAATGCGCGCTCTCCAACGTCGTTCCGGTGTCGGTGGATGTCTTCCGTGAGGTGGCCATCAAGCATGGCGCCAAGGTGACCGAGATCGACGGCAAGCGCTGGTACCAGCGCATCCTACCAAGGGTAGCGTGATGACAGCTCTCGACATCGCCAGAGCCAACATGATGGCCCGCACCGGCCTCGGCTGGGAGGACATCTGCAACCAGCTGAAAATCAACTCGGATCACGGCCGCGAGAAGGTGCGCAGGATCGTTCTGGATCGCCAGAAGCAGATGGAGATCACCGCCCGCAGCCAGGCCTGAAAAGCGAAAACCCCGAGGGTGGCGCCTCGGGGCTTTCTGATCCTCTTCGTCCCGCCAAGAACTAGGAGTATTGCGTCAATGGACGGACTAACTGAACACCGCGAATGTGTCAATAGTACAACCGGTCAAGAGGTTTTTGCCGACCAACGGCCAAAACGGCTCTCCACCCTCGCGCAGCTCGTCCAGCTCTACGCCGAGACCAAAGGCATCACATCGACCAGGAAGCTTGCTGAGCTGATCGGCCTTACCGAGCGTGCAATCTGGAAGGCCAAAGCCGAGCTTCGTGCTGCCTCTGAACAAGCGTGCACCCTGAACATACGTTCAGCCCCCCCCACTGAACATACGTTCAGCCCCCCCTGTCCTATAGTTCAGCCTGAACCACCTTCCCCTCCTCTCTCTTGGTGGCCCTCCTCTCCCCATGCCCTCTCCCATGTGTCTATAAATAGCATGTATCTTACACAGATGAGAGATTGATGAATTTATGAAAAAAGTGAGTGTTTTAGAGAGTGATTCTATTATGTTGCTCCTTGAGTGTGATACTCAAGTGCTAGTCCTGCGATGGGATCTAGCTGGGGTGCGACTCCCTGATGCCGAGGTGTGACGCCGAGGCTCGTTATCATCCTGTTCGTGTGTTGTGCTGCTTTCGCTTGTCCAGAAATCTTTCTCAGACCACGAATCACCCACTGCCTCATACTCTTCAGATCTGCTCCTGGTAAAATTACCAGAGGTGCTTCCACGAGTCAGGAGCATTTTGGCACTGGTTCCTTGTCGATCGGAGCCGCGGATCTCCGGTAACAATTCAAGCCATGGAGCCACGCAGTTCTGTCCATCCCGGTAGTCCACAGATCTACATCCCTGATACGAAAACTCTCCAGCCCTACTCAAGGTACCTTTGGAGCTAAAATCTTCATAGATCATTCCTTTTTTTGTCGGCTTCGCATCTCCTCCAGTTTTGTGCCAATCCGAAGTCAGTGCTGGGCGTGGTGAAGCTTTTCGTGGGACTGCGTAGGCCGACCTGTGTAGATCCGACCGGATCCCGACGGCGACTTGTGGGAGATCCTACGCCGTCAACCTACCAGATCTGATTGAGCCCTTCGATCAGGATCTTCCTTCATGCATCTCCGATGATCTCCAGCATACGGAGACCCAATCACCCACCGTAAATATTATTAACTGATTATTTAATATTACTGGGTAGTTCTGTGTGAACAGAAACTAAATAGTGGTGCAGGAGTTGTCACGACCCGATCAGTACAGATCTGGTCGCGCCGTCCACACCAGGTGTTCTTCAGCCTGTCCTTGATGTGCTCCCACAAATGGGACTTCGTTTGGATGCTAGATCTAGCCATACCGCCTCCCGCAAGATCTCTACGTAGGGTGACCAACGCAGGCAGAACCAGTCCGGTACTCGATCGTAGCCCCGATCGGCGATGGCTCACTCCCCTCGGCTCCCTCGAGTGCTACCCATCAACTCGCGTTCCAGCAGCCCCGAATTGTATGATTGTAGCCTGTTATCTCACTGCGAGCAGTGGGCCATTTTTTGAAATTGTACGATTAATCATTATCGTGTATCGGGGTTCTCGAATCTGGCCGGGGGTTTCTTCCCCACCGATTAGTCATGGAGGTACACACGACGTTCCATCTTTGCATTGCTTATCTATTATATTTTCTTATATGCTGCGTTTGTGAGATTAGGGCCGTAACCAACATACAAATCACCGTAATTGTGAGAGTGAGAATAGTTCCTTAGCTTCAGTCGGGCACTGAGCTCGAATTGTATATCCTAGGCGACAGTGGTTCCTTAACCGCTGCGATCCCACTTTTCACTCGCAAGGGACGATCGTCAGGCTAGTTAGAGTTTCTATTGAGAGACGTCTCCACCTGGAGAACACCACAGTGGTCAGCCACTCGATTTTTCTTTCGCATGCCAGTGCTAGTCGCACTTCGAGTCGGTCATAGGTCTTAGCCTGTTCGAGTCTCATCCCGCATCAAATTGGTATCAGAGTGTGGTTTGAGTCTAGGGTAGTCGGTCCAAGGTATTGCATTTCATTCCTATATCTAGTATATCAAAAGGTTTTGCTAGAAAGATAGGTTAAGCCAATTGGGAAGGCGGCACACTTGCGTGAGTTAGATCTTCGGATTAAAATCTATGCCACATACTAGATATTGGTTAGAGTCTAGAGTTGTCTCATTCAAATATGCATTTAGCTCCCTTACATGTCCACCATGTAATGATTCCCCCAGTTTCCAATGGACTCCAAGTCGCCCAGGCCATATCATTGGTTGCATAGTACCAATGGGCTCGGAAACCAGCCCATATTCTTCAATAGGGCCGAAGCCTCGGACTTTTATGGCTTTAAAGTCCCGAGTGGGGGGTGGCGATCTTTCTCCCTCTTCTGTTCTTCGACCCGCTTCTCATCCTTTTTTCTTTCCTTTGACTCTTTGGAGGATGCCCTGGTCCCGCCGCTCGCGGGTGCCTGCTTTCTGTTTGGCTTCCGACTCTATGCCTTCCAAAGAGTTGGCAGTGGAGGCCCTCTCTTGTTTAAGCGACGCTTGGGCATTCCTTCCTTTTCTTCCTCTGATATCTTTCTTCAAAGCTTCCCGAGCCAATAGAGTCAGTCATCCCATTATCCGAGCCAGTTTCTACGCTGGGTAGAGTCAGTGGCTTGACTTAGGGGTGCTAGCCGAGTCAACCGAGTAATCAACTCGTGCCATAGTACCAGTGGATGTACTCTTTTATTTTTGATATGTGTTGTACTGGATACGGCCTATCTGATGTACAAAGAAACATTAATAAGAGGAAAAGGAAATGTTATTGCTCTATGTCACTTACATTTTCAAGGAAAGTTCAGAAATAGAACTTTCGTAAAGTTGTTGCGTTCCACGTCCGAGGAATAAGCGCTCCTTCCATGGTGGACAGTCAGTACGCCCCTTTCCTGAGCGTCTCGATCACTCGGTAGGGGCCTTCCTAGTTAGGGGCTAGCTTGTCCCCCGCCTCTAGTGGTTGAGAGGCTTCGACTTTTCTTAGAACGAAATATCCCGCTTGGAAGTGTTTGTCTCAGACTTTGGCGTTGTAGTATCGAGTGAGGCGCCGCTGATATTCCACAGTTTGGAAGCTTGCGATCTCTCGGATCTCGCTTGTCATATCGAAGTTTTTAAGTAGTTTCTGCTCATCCGTCTCGGGTGAAAAGTTGATAACTCAGAGAGATGGGCTATCGACCTCCAACGGAATCACGACGTCCGTGCCATACACCAGCTGGAAGGGGGTCACGCCGGTGGCGGTTCTTGGAGTGGTTTGGTGCGACCATAGTACGTTTGGCAATTCCTCGAGCCAACTACCATTGGCTTTGCCGAGCCTAGCCTTGATGCCTTTCAATATGGTCTTGTTGGCATTTTCGACTAGCCCGTTGGCCTGGGGATGGGCTACCGAAGTGAAGTGGTTGCGAATATGTAGGTCGGCACATTTGTTCTTAAAATAGTGAGAATCAAATTGCCGACCATTGTCGCTCACAATCACTTGGGGAATACCAAAATGACAAATGATTGACTTCCAAACAAAACACCATACGACCGACTCGGTGATCCTGGCAGTGGCTTCGGCTTCGATCCACTTGGTAAAATAGTCGATGGAAACAATGACAAATTTCTTCTGGGCCTAAGACGTAGGAAATGGCCCCAGAATGTTGATCCCCCACCGGGCAAAAGGGTATGGCTCGATAAGGGTGACGAGCTCCGGGGCAGGCTGATGGATCAGGTGGTCGAAACGTTGGCATCGATCGCACTTTTGAACATAGGGTGAGCAGTCGCGTTGGAGAGTGGGCCATCAGAAGCCTTGCCGCAGCAAGATCCTAGCGAGCGATCTTCCTCCTTGATGCACACCGTAGATACCTTTGTGGACTTCTTGAATTGCTTAGCTGGCTTCGTCGGTATCAAGGCATTTAAGGAGGGGACTGGAAAAAGACCTCCGGTACAAGGCTCCGTCCAAGATGATGAAACGCCAAGCTTTATACTCCAGTCTCTGAGCTTCTTGAGGGTCGGAGGGCTCCTGAGAGTCTCGGAGACAGGATATGTAGGGGATCCGCCAGTCCCTCGGTAATGCATGGTCAACGATCATGAGCTCTACTTCCATGCTCGATCATTCTAGCTCTTCGAGGAAGACCGATCGAGTACCTTCTGTGCTAATGGAGGAGGCCAGTCGAGAGAGGGCATCCGCCCGTGAGTTTTCCTCCCGAGCTATCCGAACGACCTGAAAGCTCTCGAAGAGTGGGACTATTCCTCTTACCAGCTGAAGGTATTTGATCATCAGTGCTTCCCGAGCTTCATAGTCACCGTTGACTTGGCTGGCGACCAGCTGGGAGTCAGTTGAGCAGAGTGCATGATTCTATTATAAAATGAAGGACTAATGCAATGGTCCTAAATGTATGTAGGGAAAGCATAGGACTTGGATCTCCTAGATGCAGGTCCGGGCAGTGTACCTTGCACTGCCAGACTTTCAGCGGGAGAGGCTCACTGCGATGGGCTTCGCCAAGTTCCTGAGTATAGAGGTCAGCCGGCTGGACACGACACTACTCTATGCTCCGCACGATCGCTGGGATCTAGTGAGACGGACGTTCCTTTTCCCGTGGGGCCACATGGTCCCCACGTTAGAGGGCGTGGCGCGCATCATCGGATTGCACATGCACGGGACTCCGATCAGCGAGAGGACGTACCCCGACTATCGAGAGCTAGCCTAGGAGCTGCTAGGGCTGGAGCTGCTGTGACTGGACCAGCAGTCTATGACCCCTACATGGGTGAGGCTACAGGAGAGCCTCGGACTGCGAGGGGCGGGGATAGCGAATGGGGAGCTACCCGAGTAGCACCTGTAAAGGCTCGTGGACAAGCCCGACCTCGAGTAGCAACTGCAGTCGGGCCAGAGGCGGATGTACTACTGTGGATGTTCTTGATGCTCTTCTTTGGGCGCCTCCTATTCGTGACGAGGGTCGACATCATCAGCTGTCGGTTCCTCCCCCTTCTCGAGGACGTAGAGAACGTGGGAGACTACGCTTGGGAAGCGGCGGTCCTCGCATTTCTGTTCGACACCCTCAGCTCCACCAGTTGGCAGACCATGCTCGATGGATTCTCACCCCTACTCTAGGTACGACTTACCCTTAAATTGATTATGTAGTTTGCTATATGATTCCTATATGTGTAATATGCTAATATTTGATGAAATGCAATGCAGGTGTGGGCCTACGTGCGACTACGTGGGCTAGGAAGAGGGGAGGAGACCTACCCGGGGTGACTGCTCATCGCCAGGCGGTGGATGGCTCCACGGGAGATTGGGTCCCTACAGAGACATGTCCGAGGGATCCAGGACGATTTGGACACATTGCCTTTCACCTCAATAAGCTTCTAAACTCAAACTGTTCCATTAAATGCAACTTATATGCTTATGATGCTAATGTAGTTTCCCTATTTGGTAGGTCCAGTGGACACTGTACGAGAAGGAGGGGCACGAGGGTCAACCTTGGGTCGTGGCGGCCCTCGCCTACTCTGGTCGGGATATTTGGCTCCACTACATGAATGTGGTGGAGCCACTCCACTTTCGCTTGGTAATGAGGACGATCGACGTCCATCCGCCAGCGGTAGAGTTTTCGGCACCAGAGAAGCTAGAGGAGTGAGTCAGGCGACACCCCCTTGGGCTGGCCACAGTGGTGGACTGGATGATGCAAGCCACGGAGCATATTGCCGACTTGATAGCACTCGGGTGGGTGGTGTCCATTCAGGCGGAGAGCGAGGAGGCTTACTAGACCGCCTACGCCCGGCACTATAGGGACCAGGTGTTCTATGGTGCCCACCGACCGGTACGACTTCTAACTCTAATGCTTTCTTATTATGGTTTCTATATAATTGTGCACTGACCTTTGGACTTCCTACATGCAGATCGACCCCCATGGAAGGATCGCGGAGTTGTAGGGCCTCCTCCACTCCACTAACCAGGAGTGAGACAAGCTCCAACAGACACTGGCCCTCCTAGTGAGTTTCACTAACCCTTAAACTTAATTATCCACTTGATTATGATTATGCTTATGAAATTACTAACCATGGACTTCTAAAATGTAGCGAGCCAAGGGAGCCCAACGTCAGGGGGCTGACACACCTTTCTCCTCTTCCCAGACTGCTGTGGACCGTGCTGAGCGGGAGGCAGAGTTTATGTGGATGGTGGCACGGGTCGAGGTGGCCGAGGTGGCGCTCTCCGAGAGGGTAAGTATACTATACTTTCCATGTTTATTATGCTTATTGGTGCGGACACCCGAGCACTTGACCGGTCCGGTCAGGCGAGCCACCGGTACCGTACGAGGAGCACCACGCGAGCGTGTGCCGTAAGCTGTGTATCAGCGGTTTAGTGCTGTAGCACTAGGGAAGCCTCACTTGGTTTGAGTGAGGGGTGGATGTAGGACTCGGGTTTGAGTCTGAACAACCTTAAAATCCTTGTCCAAATGGTTTGGTTGTGTGTTTGCCTTACGCTAGATGCTTCCCTAGGCTCGTTGCTCATCTTCATCCCTGCATCTTGTGTTTTAGTTTCTTGCATTTCTTGGTAGGTGCTTTTATTCCACTGTAATCTTTTTATATTGTGAAAAAGAGGGCAGATCTATTCACCCCTCCCCTCTAGATCAGCCATTCCCACACAACACATGGTATCAGAGCCAATCTCTCATGATGGGGTCCAACGATCTTGAGAGAAATGGTGGAATGGCGTCCAAGGGACTTATGCTCGAAGGATATTCTGTGAATAGACCGCTCTTCTTCACTGGAACTAATTACCCTTATTTGAAAAACCACATGCCGGTGTTCATTCGCACCAAAGACTGTGAGCTCTGGCGAGTGGTTAGCAAAGGTCCCTATGAGCTTCCTGAAGATGAGGACACTTGGACCCAGGAGTAGATAAGGAAGTCTATAGTTAACTGGAGTGCTAAGCACATTATGCAGTGCTCCCTTCATCCAGTGGAGTTTTCAAGAGTATCAACATGTGCAACCGCCAAAGAAATGTGGGACAGGTTAGAGGTAATATATGAAGGAACATCTCAGGTGCGTGAAACCAAAGCCAACATCTTAATCTCTGAATATGAAATGTTTAGAATGAAACCTGATGAGTCCATTCAAGATATGTACGCTCATTTGACTGTGCTCAAAAATAGCTTAACTGATATGGAAAAGAATTATACAGAGTAGGACATAGTGAGAAAAATCCTCTGATCGCTAACCCCAGCCTGGCACACCAAAGCTACTATGGTTGAAGAGTCCAGAGATCTATCAACCACCAAGGTAGAAGAGCTTATAGGATCTCTTATGACCTATGAGATGAACTTGAAGAACAAAGAGATAGAGGTACCTAAGAAGAAGCCCTTGGCTCTAAAGGCTGGACCCATCGACCAAGCTACCTCTGAGGAAGGTGAAATGTCTATCAGTGAGTAAGATGAGGATCAAGTGGCTATGCTCACACATAAGTTTAGAAATTTCCTAAGAAAAGAAGGTAAGGGTTTCATGAAAAGGAAGCTGCAGGTAAAGAAAGGTTACAGATCAAATTCTGAAAATGTAAAGAGAACTGACAGAATCATTTGTTATTCTTGCAGTCAACCAGGACAAGTCAGGACTGAGTGTCCTGAAAAATTGAAGAAAGCTGTCAAATGGAAAGGGAAAAAGAAGAACAAGGCTATGGTGTCTACGTGGAGCGATGAAGAAGATGATGATGATGAAACAAGCTCCACGGAGAAGGAAAATGAAGATTTCTACCTCATAGCCAAAGGAGATGATGAATCTGAAGTACATTCTCCTTTTGAGCATTTCACTACTAGTGATTGGGAAGAAGCATACATGGAGCTTATGGATAGGTATGACATGTACAAAAAGGAAAACAAAGTCTTAAAAAAGAAAATTAACTCAATTATGCATGACCACAGCTCGAATGATAAAATTGTCTCCCTTGAATCTGAAATTGAAGATATGAAGAAAATGATTGAAGATTTGAAAAATGGAAGAAAAGAAATGGTTGACTTAGAAGTTGAGAATGAAGACTTAAGGAATGAAATTGATAATATGAAGACTAGAATGCAAAGCTATGAAAGTGATAATAAATTGTGTAATGAAAAATATGAAGCTGTCAAACAAGTCAACTCTTAACTTCTTGAAAATATTAAAAATCTACAAAAAGAACTGAATGACAAACAATAATCTATGGAAAAGTTTGTAGACAACAAGGAAAATCTAGATGCATTACTAGGCACAAAAATGAATTTCAATAAGGAAGGGTTGGGTTTTAATCCTACGAACAAAAAGCAAGTCGGGTTAAGAATTGTTACTTTTGTACACAAACTACCACTGACCGTTGTCATCATCGACAAAACCTATCAGTAGTCCTTAACTTGGACCTTTCATCCTTGTTAATGAACAAACCTAACTTTGTTTCAGCATTTAACCGATGTCGATGAACAAACTACCACTGACCCTTGTCATCATCGACAAGACCGGTCAGTACTCCTTAACTTGTACCTTTCATCCTCGTTAATTAATAAACCTATCTTTGCTTCGGCATTTAACCGATGTCGATGAACAAACTTCCACTGAGCCTTGTCATCATCGGCAAGACCGGTTAGTACTCCTTAACTTGGACCTTTCATCCTCGTTAATGAATAAACCGATCTTTGCTTCGGCATTTAACTGATGTCGATGAACAAACTGCCACTGACCCTTCTCATCATCGGCAAGACCGGTCAGTACTCCTTAACTTGGACCTTTCATCCTCATTAATGAATAAACCAATCTTTGCTTCGGCATTTAGGCAATGTCGATGAACAAACTGTCACTGACCCTTGCCATCATCGGCAAGACTGGTCAGTATTCCACTAATCTGGGCCTTCCATCCCGATCACTGAATGCAACCCCTCTTTCGTTACCCTGGCATATGTTCCAATGCCAGTGAACATAACCACCTTGCAATAGCTATCCTTAAATATTCCATATTCAATCTAGCATAGCCTTGACCTCTGGGTAATTTGTGCTGCGGTGGAGCGAACTCCTCATACCTTCCCTGAAGGCGTGAGCACTCTCCTTCTCTAACAAATTAACGTACCCCAGGCTAGGTGAACTAGCATCATACCCAAACCCATATAAAAAAATCACAACTGGGCACCAAAATTGTAAGGAAAAGCTAAAGAAATTTCATTGCATAAAGAGAAAGATACATGGGGTCTCAGAGCATGCTCCGATGCACACAAAGTTTCAGAACAAAAAAAAACATACATCACTGGTTGGGGTGACAGAAGATATCTTCAAGTTCCATAAGCCCAATAGAAGGGTGGTCATCTAGGTCTTGTAGTCGACACTCTTCGGCTTCCAACTTCAGCAGTTTATCCTGAATGGAGCTAGCATGCCCCTCTGCCAGTGCGGCTTCATCTAAACTTTATATCTGCAACTGCTTGGCATTTGCTAGATCCTCTTCGGCTTGGGATAATTCAGCACGAAGTTGAGAAGTCTGCTGCTCTAGTATTGAAATCTGGCCAGTAGCTCCCTCGGCTAGGAACCTCTGTTGGCTGGCGGTTTCTGTGCCGGCTTCCAGTGCAGCAAGGCCCTCCTTCCTTTGAAGCTTTAGGGCAGACAGTCGATCCCTCAAGCTGTGATCAATAAATTCTCGCCGATTCACATACCGGAGTAGCAAGGTCACCCGAGGTGTCCATTTGAGCATAGGGCAGTCGAAAGCCATAAGGGTGCGTGACATAGGCTCTACTAGCCCCCTCAGTTGTGCATAGGATAAGTCTCGGCTAGTTAGCACAGTTTGCTTCATCATCTCCAAATTCTGCCACACCGGCTCTTCAGATGATTGCAAGCCAAGTGATGGTGTGTTAGGGAGATGAAACTCTACCCGACTATCAACTTCAGCCCAAATATTGTCAGCAGGATGAGAAGAAGACGAAGACAATAAGGAGGATGGTTCCGTCGATTCTTTCTCAAGCAGCTCGATAGACTCAGTATTTGCTGGGACTGGGACTTTGACCTCAGCTTCTGTTGAAGGGCCAAAGTCTTGAACTTCAGACCCTCATCTGCTAAAGCGAATGATACGGGCTGCTCCAGCTGCAACACCTTTTCCGACTCAGTACCAGCCGTAAGCATCAGGGCAGTTGTCTCACCAACTGTCTCTTCTTCAAAATCTCCACCATCGAAGATGAATTCCGAAAGAGAGCGCTGTGAGATGCCCTCATCAAATCCCCCGGGGTGGGGAGAACTCAACCCCGTCGAGTATGGATCCGCCTGGCTGTAGTAGCGCTCCAAAATGTCCGGGTCAAGGCGCATCAGGTCCTCCCGGGGAAGGGGGGGAGGTACGTCCAAGAGAGAGGGGGGAAGGTTCCTCCTCCTTGAATCAAGGAGGAGGTCAAGGAAAGGGGGCAGCCACCTCCTTTGACAATGAAAGGTGTGCCCCTCCCCATTGGACCCATTAAAATCCCATTATCCTATTCAAATCTAATCTCCCACACTTTTTTGACTTATTTCATGCCCATAAGCCCATTAATTCCCACACATTAGGTCCAATAAAAAAATAGCTAATTTTCTATGCAAGGACTAAAAATGGCCGAACAAGGCCTGAAAGCATGAAATAAAGATAAATAGCTCGATCTAAGCATCCACGTCCTTCCCGAGCCAAAGGGACTCCTATGTGTTCCTCGTACCCCAACGTGTGTTGCGGCGTGTGTCCTTACCAATTCTCCCCAGGTGGGAGGAACTCGACCCCGTCGAGTAAGGGTCCCGATCGCTGAGGTAGCGCTCCAGTAAGTCTAGATCAAGTCGCTCGAGCTCTCCGTGCAAGATCCATGTGTCGTCCATCGTGGGGCATCCCCACAAACGCACTAAGAAATGTTGGTAGGCTTCATTCCTAGTGGTGGTCACCCTCTCATCCAGTATGCAATCTATATGATCACGCTACTGTAATGGGGTTGGAAGAGCTGGACTCTCAGGTGGTGTGTCACTCACAATAGGAGGACAAGGATTAAAAGGCTCACTAGGGATCACCGCGGGGTCCCGATATGCCACCAGATCTGAAACATTGAATGTTGAACTGATACCATAGTCATCTGGTAGTTCAATAACATACGCATTAGACCCCACTCCCTTCACGACTCGGAAGGGATCAATACTGTGGGCCTGGAGTTTCTTCACGGTCCCCAAGGAAAACCATTCAGGTCTAACCCTGATCATGACGTAGTCTCCCTCTCGCAACTCACCGGCGTGTCGGTGCACGTCAGCTAACTCCTTATAACATTCGTTGCTGGCCTTTACGTGCGACATACATGCTCATGTAACTGTCCAATATGCTCAGGAAAGGACTCAGCTGACTCAGACACATGAGACTAGACAGACGCATGGACTCTTGGAATGAGGATAGACGGAGAGACAAAACCTAATGACTTCCTATGACTGACGACAAACATAAGGTACGCACTAAGGAAGACCCGGTATTAGTGACAGACACCGTTTGCATATACCAAGTGTAAAGACAGGCTGACCCACAACGTAATGTCGTGAGTCTCGACCCTTGCCAACCATCTCCAGTTCAAGAAGACTCATCTTCTGGTATGGAAGTGCGAGAGGATCAGGAGGCGGGTGACAAGAAGGTAATCTGGACGTCTGGTGTAGGACATGAAAAAAGGGAATTTCGAACTCTGTCTCTCATATGCGTGGCAAAAATTTGACCACACTGCGTCAACATAGGGAGTCGACAACAGTACGATAGTCACAAGCGACTGCGCTACCATAGGAGAGAGGGGCAAAAGAGGGACAATTGACAGTTGCTCGGGAGTGACTAGCAAATGAGAGGTGCAGGCTGGTCAGGGGGGTCAAGGGAAGTTGGGATGGGTGGCAACACGGGGTCATCAACGGGCTCCTGAATGATGGCAAGGTAGGGGTAGCTAGCGGAGCCTGGATGACTGGTGTGACCGGGATGATCCGCTACACTGGCCCGTCAGGTGGCACTGGGATGGATAACGACAGCTTGGTCAAGAGGGGGGTGACTGACTATGTGGGTTCGGTGGATAGGTGCTCCATGGTGCTGTTCTCTAACCCCTCAACCTTAGTGAAGTACTCATCGGCCAACTCCTGGTCAGCCTCATAACTCACTAGAACAAGCCCGGGTGGGGCATCCTCAGAGTATGTGTCCTCAATAATAGTGGAATGGGAAGGACACTGATTGGTGACATGGCTGAACTCACTACCGTGGTAGCACTACCGGCGAGACCCACTGGACTCACCTAAAGAGGGGGCGCTTGCCCATGTCGTCAGGACAGGGCTACAGGGCAGATGGCTGGGGGTTAGTCACAGCCACGGGAGGCTGTGGGTGAGTGGCTAGTGGTGGTGCAGACCACGGAGTGTAGATCGAAGGATGGGGCTGTGGGACCCAAGGGTCCTGCCTCGGAGGCTTGGGTGGTGGCACTGTAGTGGGTGGTGGAAGTGGTGAGAGGTGTGAGCCCGATGGTGGAGAGGACCACTGGGAGTGGGTGGGTTCCCGCTGAAGAGGAGGCTGTGGGCATTGGTCCCTAAAATCATACCTAGGTGGCTCAGAAGGGTGCACCACAAGAAACCTCATGTACGACCGGCTATGGGCGTCGGGTCCGTGCTGACTGGTGATGCTGGGGCGCTGGGGAGTTACATACTTGACTCAAAACTGCTCTACCTCTAGCGCCATCTAATACATAGACTCTAAGGTAGTCACGAGCCGACGGTTGAGCTTAAACTGATAACCCAGCTGTAAGTCGCTAAGGAATCACGAGAATGCCTAGAAATCTTTCTTCATGCTCCCATATCTCAAATGATACTGGTCGAACACAGTAATGTAGTCTGACATAGACATGTCGCCCTGGGTGGGAGGGTCCTCTCGAACGTTTCGGAGAGCACGACCATCATAACTGAGTTGGCTCTACAAATTGGTAGGTCGGTAACTCCCTTTCCTATCTCAGTCGCTCTCCAAAACATGGTCCTAGTAGAGGGGACCTCTATGTGGCCTATCATAGGCATCATGGGCTCTAGGGGCGGCATATCGTGGGTCCCCCATGGGTGAGGGTCGAAGGTATGGGGACACCTCGTGGGCATGCAGACGCCAAGACCTGGATGCGATAGCTGGGGGACTGACTTGGGTAGTAGGTGGAGGTAACCCTCACGCATAGTGAGATCTTCCTGACACACTAGATATGCCCATCTGAAAACACTATTTAATACACCACAAGATCAGTTAGACATGCAGACTCAATTGACACCCTAGACTCAAAATTGATGCGACTTATATTTGGATGCAGGCTAAAAATGCAAACCTACCCTAGATGAACAATGCTCTGATACCAAATTTGATGCAGGATAGCACACAAATGGGCTAGGACCTCTGACCAACTCGAAGTGCAGCCAGCACTTGCACATTAAAGGTAAGTCGGGCGGCTGTCCTCTGTGACATTCCTTCAGGTGGAGGCATCTCTCAATAAGAAATTCTCTAGTCCAACGATCATCCCTACGAGGGAAGCGTGGGACACAGTGGTTAAGGAACCACTGTCACCAAGGGTGATTCAGTTTGGGCTCGATGTTCGACTAGGGCCATGAGGAGAATGGGTGCTCACAACTCTCAACCGTAGTGACTCGCAACTGGCTAAGGGCCCTATTTGCACAAGCATGGGATACATGAAAGCATACTAAATAAGCAAATGCTAGGAAAAAGGAACGTTGCACGTATCTCCACGACTAGTGCGTGGGGAAGAAAACCTGACTGAGTCTGACAACCCTGATACATGATAACAAAAGTATTAATACAACCCAAATAATAATGCCCACACCTCGTAGGGAGATAACAACCTACAAACACTAAATTCGGGGCTGTAGGAGCACAAGCTGATAGGCAACACTCGATGGAGACAAGGAGACGAGAAGGTGGGACTTGGTTCCTGACTGGTCAGTTCTGTCCACTGTAGCCAACCTGTGCAGTCTGCTTGCAGGAGGTGGTACGGGCAGATCCAGAGTCAGATCGGAGTGCCATCGATTGGAACACGTAGAGGACTGGATGTACGGGCATATCCAGAGTCGGATCGGAGTGCCATCGATTGGAACACGTAGAGGACTGGATGCAGATCGACCCGTTCAAGTGGCGCATCTAGATCTACTACCATCTGGACGTGACAACATCTGCAAGGTGGCTCTAGTTCTACTCATGCAGAACTACACAGAAGAGCAAGAAAAATAGAAACAAAGGGTTATGGTATGGGAACGGAGCGCCACTTGCTGGGAATCACTGGTGACACGTGAAGGAAGATCCTGACCAAAGGATTTAGCCAGATCTAGAGGGGGAAGGTCGTGGGATCTCCCGCAAGGGGCTGTAGGTTCTAGGTTGGGTCTACTCAAGTCGGCCTGCGAAGGCTCACCAAACTTTTCACCACACTTAGCATGGGTGTCAGAATGGATCATGCTCAGTGGTGTCGCGAAGAAGACAAAACTTTGTACGATCTTGACCAGGCATTTGGCCTAAAGGCATGGAGAGGAGATCTGGAGGAATTCTGCAAGATGGAGGGCAAGATCCTCTTCTTAGGGATAGACAACAACATGTGATCTCAAGAGAAGAATTTTTGTCGAAGATCTAGAACTCCAATCGATGCAAAACCAACACTGGATTGCTCGTGGCTTGCAGAGGTATCCCAGATAAAATCACTGGGACTAGATCTGATCCGAAGGGCTGCATAGATGACTCAAAACCTAGGGATGAGATCTGGGCATACAGATCTAGATCTACACACGAGTGCAGAGCGAATGGTAGCCTTGGTGTTGCACCGATGGCATGGGGAGTCGCACCTCGACTGGATCCCGTCGTAGGATCTAGGGTTCCTGAGCATCACACCAAAGGAAGAAGAAGAGACTCTCTCTCTTTTGTACTCTTGCATTGTGATCATTGAAATATATATATATGAATCAGTTATATATACATATATAAATGCGAGCTAACCCCGATTTGTTTAGGCTGCCTACTGAGCGTCACACTTACCCCTTTGTGACACAGGTTTTCAAGAGACATAGTGAAGGAAGTCGAGGAGGAGGCTACGGCCGAGGAATAACTTTCATTAGGGTAGACCATGGATATCTATCTTTCATATTATGGCTAGTTGTGAAGTGGAGAAAATGTAGATATCTATATGTATTTGGACAATAGATATGTAACTTTTGGATTATGAATGGTTGAAATGCTAATTACATTTCATGTGATTATGGCTTCTCTCTCACTCATAAGAATTTATCTATTTGTGCTTCCGCGATACATACGACGTAATGTCTCGAGGTTTGATGGAAGAAAAAAATAATAATAATATACCCATAAATTAGGGATCGGATCTCGGGGCGTATCAGCTTATCTTTGTAGCACTTGGCCCACTTTCTGGCATGTCGTTCTCCTTTGAGAGCCGTTCTCTCAGAGGTAATTCTAGTTGCATCTCGGCTATTTAGATGGCCTAGAGGTTGACGGGGGGTTTTAAGCAGGCAGATGGTTGCCTGGGGATGTTTGACAAATGGTTTGACGATTTTGCTCGGCTTTAGCCATCCTGGTGACGGATGACGATCTACCGGATAGTAGCTTTGCCGAGGAGACACAGTCGGGTGTGATGTATTTGTGATGCAGTTAGCTCCTCCCGATTTCCAGTAGTACCGAGATTGATAGAACTGGTTCTTCATGCAGTCTTCTGAACTCTAGACAGCACGGGCAAAGATTCCATGGACTTCGGACTTGTCGTCCTTCCTTGTGTATAATCACTTTTAGGGTGTCAACAAATGCCCCCCACCCGTAGGCGGCATGAGCGAGGGACAAGCGACACAGGATTGGCGAGTGTAATGCTCGACCATTGATCAGTCGTTTACCCATTTGTTTTGCATTCATAGCTCTTGGGGCTACTCCAGAGTCAGTTGGTTGGATCATGTCCCTTTAATGGGCCATGAATTGATAAAATGGCGTAACTAGGCTCATGAGTTCCGTTCAGTGGCAAAGCGGCCATATGCCACTGTTGATACGGCGGCCAACCATCTTAATACGACAGTAGCTATCCGATACGATGGCTAGGGTGACGCGCGGGTGATCTGGCGGCATGTGGTTGGTTCGATGGCCAAGGGGGTGGGCCGGCTCGATCTGGCGGCATCTGACCGATCCGACGGCTGGGAGGGTGAGGGCGGATCTGACGGCCAGCTGTTTGGACGTGCGAGGGAAATTCCCTTCTTGTTCTTTTCCCTCGTGGCGGGGATGCACACTTGCCTTTTACGGAAGGCCGAGATAGGTCGATTTGACACGCGGGGATTCCGAGGGTATTGAAAGGAGGGTGGAAAGAATGATAGGAACGCACTGGAGGGAGTGGCGTATGGTTAATCGTTCTGGAAGACTGGAACAAGGATGGCTGGATAGAATGCGGGCGTGTCAGTCGATTTCTCGACGATCACCTGTGAAACCAAACTGGGGATGCGTCACCAGGACGTGGCACGTGAGCTCGGGAGACGGGCGACACGTGGAGAGACGGGAGGTTTCCATAGGTGCGAGTGCACAGGCGATTGTAGGGAGTCGTGTACTGGGCATTTTTCTCCACCGATCGCAAGCAATCAGTATTTATTTTACATCAGGCAGAACCCGAACACCTTTGTTTCTACTACCGAAGGAAGAGAGTCAGGGACCCTGGACGCCGCCATGTCGGGAGGACTTAGTCCATGCAACAGCGACAAGGCAACAACAATACAACAGAGACAACTAGGGGCAGAGAGACTGGTTCCAGCGAGGAGGGGGATCCACTCCATGACTGGATTACATGACTTAGACGCCGTGAAAGGAATTTGTGTGGGGGCATGAGAGCCCGATTACAAGTGATTGCAAGCCGCGAGATAATTCCGTCCTACACAGGGCATACCCCAGACAAAAATACAAAAAATAGACCAACGGCAGGCACTTTACGCACGGTCTCCAAAACCATGAGAACTGCTAGCAGACGGCTGGGATTGATCACCTGAAAAGGAGTGGGAGTGAGTCACAGCCAAACTCAGTACTGGTCACGTGGATGCCTACCTTACACTAAATAACCAAGCAGGCAAATTAAAAAGTAATTAGAGCATGCATTTAGACAATTAAATAGGCAAATGCACTAAATCAACATGTCACTAGACTAGAACAGCAAGGTCTATCTAGGCAAGTAAAACGGCTAACATGATGCCAACATAAATAAATAAATAACAGGAGCAGCAGCTAGCAACAGGAACTAGCGGTAAAAACTAATTCTACCAACAGAATAACTCAAATATTCCAGTGACAGGAGAAAGAACACGAAAAATTTCACCAGAAGAGAGAGACTAGATGCACCCCCTGAGGACTTACACTGCATCTCAGGCAACTCGCAAGTATGAGCCGCAACAAGCAAGAGGCATAATTAAACCGTACCAACCAAGAACTAGTCAGAGTGACACTCGTTAGTGTCAGCCCTTGCCTCTGTCCACGTGTGCACACACCGACCCCTGCCTAGGGCCAGGCCTCTAGCTAGATTCCCCCCCCTCCCATAGAGCATTACGGTACAGCCGGGGACCCACAGTACTAGCTTAAAACCGTTTGGTGGGACTGCCCCTCCACCTCTTCTGGGTGGGTCGGCGATCCGTGAAGTCTAGGGCTACGTCTAGTGGTTCCATCACATGGAAAGTCCAAGCACTCCATCAAGATTCTAGGAGCAAGCCATTAATCATAAAATAACATGAATATAACATAGATGTAGCATGGAATGCATTAAACGGGAATTAAACATGCTTTTTCAAAATTTTCAGAACAACAGAGTGTAACGGACCAAGGTCGGGGCGTTATGTGACCATAATGCGCCTATCCCGGGCCATTATGCTCACCCGTGCAAATATCAGAATTCAGACAAGCAGACTATAACGCGCCATCACTGGGGCGTTATGCTCAGTATGACGTGCCTCCACCAGCATGTTATACTCACCCGAACAATCGTCAAAACCACACGAAACATAACGCGCCAAGACTGGTGCGTTATGAGACTATAACACACCTGGCTCGGTCCGTTAAAGTCACCCAAACGCATGAAACCCAGAAAAATCCACAGTTTTAATACACAACATAACGCACTAGGATAAGGGCATTATGTTGGCCATGACGGACGGGACCTGGTCCGTCATGCTAAATGACCTACAAACCTACAGGAATGATGGCCACATAACGGTCCAAGGATGGTTCGCTATGATGAACATAACGCACTCCTGAGGGTCCGTTATGTGTATAATAGCCTCTGGAAGGCGCGTTATACTAGCTTGGAAACGAGAGGGACGAGTTCAAAACCAAACTCCCCTCCGGTTGAGCCAGATCGATGCGAAACAAAGGAAAAGGGGTAGGGGAAGCTAAATAACAACTTTTTACAACTACGGCATGCATCAAAATGTAAATACAATGGTCATGGTGAATTTTACAAGCATTTTAGCCTAAAAACCCCAAAAATTCACCTTGCACAGAAAACGATAAAAATGTCTGCGCATAGACATGCATGTGGCACCAAAATGATCCTAGAGAAGCAAGGATTCCATCCCCCTACCTCGATCGCGACGATAACCTTGAAAAATGTGCATGTAGACAACGGAACACCGGCATGCCTCTCGACCCGTCCCACCTCCACGTCCCATGAATCATGCGAAGGAGGGTACCATCGCGATTCTCGCGATGAGCCCGTCCCAACGACACCTTCTGCACCTCGATTCGAGGTCGGCATGGCCCAGAACGAGCAAGAAGGGGGAAGTAGGAGAGAGAACATGAGAGAGAGGGGGAGAGAAATGAGGGAGAGAGAGAGAAATGTGTGGGGAGAGAGAGAGGGCGGCGGTGGGCTATAAAAAATTTTAGATAATGAGGGGCACAGAACCCAATAACTACGTGTGAGGAGTGACGGTTCTCGCCTTCCTTTTCGACTCATTGAGCTCCACCAGCTGATGCACGATGCTTGGCGGCTTCTCACCTCTACTCCAGGTACGACTCGACCCCTAAATTGGTTATGCAATTTCCTTCAGGCTTCCTATATGCTGCTATATGCTGATGTTTGGTGAAATGCGATGCAGGTGTGGACCTACGTGCGACTACGCAGGCTAGGGAGAGGCGAGGAGACCCACCTCAAGTTACTGCCGATCGCTAGATGGTGGACCACACCTCGAGAGACTGGAGCCCTGCGGAGATAGGTCTGTGAGATCCAGGACGACCTGGACACTCTACCTTACACCTCGGTGAGACCTTAAACTCAAACTCTCTAATTAAGTGCAATTTATATGCTTATGATGCTAATGTGACTCTCCTATTCTAATAGGTTCGTTGGACACCCTATAAGGGTGAGGGGCACGAGGGCCAGCCCTGGGTAGTGGGGGCCCTTGCCTTCTCGGGGGGTGACATGTGGCTTCACTGCATGAATGTAGTGGAGCCACTCTACTTCTGACTGGTGATAAGGACGATCGGCATCCTCCAACCAGCGATCGAGTTCCTGGCGCCCGAGAAGCCGGGGGAGCATGTTGGGTGACACCCTCGAGGCCTGGCGACAGTTCTGGACTGGACCATTCGAGCTGCAGAGTAGATCGTAGACTGGACGGCACTCGGGCTGGTTGTGTCCGCCCGTGAGGAGAGCGAGGAGGCATACTACACAGTGTACGCCCAGCACTACCGGGACCAGGTGTTTCGGGGTGCCCGCCGACCGGTACGACTTCTAACCCTAGCACTCTTTAATTATGCTTATGCTTTCTATATGATTTTGCACTGACCCTTAGACTTCCTACATGCAGATCGACCCACAGGGCAGGATCGCGGAGCTGCAGGGGCTCCTCCACTCGACCATCTAGGAGCGGGACAAGGCCCGACAGGCACTGGCCCTTCTGGTGAGTTTACTTAACCCTTAAACTTAATTATGCATTTGATTATGATTGTGCTTATGAAATGACTGACCCAAGAGTTTCTAAAATGTAGCGAGCCGAAGGAGCCCAGCCATAGGGGACCAACGCTTAGTCTTCTTCCACCCAGATGCCTACCGACCGTGCTGAGCAGGAGGTAGAGTTCTCGCGGATGGTAGCTCGGGCCGAGGCAACCGAGGCGGCGCTCTCTGAGAGGGTAAGTTCACTACGCTTTCCCTATTGATTATGTTTTGTTAAATGTAATTGACTAATGATGATGAGTGCATGTAGACGACCGACCTGACAGCTGCCTTGGGTGAGAGTACCCGGCTACGAGAGGAGCTCGAGCAGAGCCGAGTCGCAGCACGAGAGGAGATGGCCCGCCTCTGGGAGGAGCTAGCACGGAGCCGACCGGTAGACCAGTCGAGACAGCGGTCCTGCGGGTGAAGCTTGAGCGATTCCGGACGGGGCTGAGGAGCTGGTCTGAGTCTGAGCCGAGGCAGAGCGCTACCAGTCGAAGCGGGACCGCACTCTGATTGAGGCATCAGGGCTGAGCGGGGAGCTGTGGGCTTACAGGGAGATGAGCTGGGAGCGGAGTAGAGCAGCACTGAGCTGTAGCACCCACAGCCCCCACGACTCCTTCCGCAGCTACTTCACGAGTTCCTCTGGTTGCCAGAGGAATGAGGAGGACGAGTGACGCCGACGATGCCAGTGAGAGGAGGTGACTAGCTCTGTGATGGCCCCGCCATCGAAGAGGCAGGAGGGAGCCGGCGACAGTGACAGGCTAGAGGGAGAGGCCTGATGTAGCTAGACACGACTTTTTCCATGGATGGTTATGATATGACATGACATGATTTTTAGTTGATTTTCCTTTTGTTATGAATGAATATGTGAGTGAATGTATGAATGTGTGGATGGAATGCTAATTGACTAACTACGCTCTTAGAGAGGCACGAGAGAGTGAGGGTTCTTATCCCAAGAAGCAAGGTGCACAAGAGTAAATAGACTCAAACCCATCAGTCTACTGAATGGTACCTACAAAATCATCACTAAGCTGCTAGCAAGAAGACTGGATATGGTGATTGGCAAAATGGTTAGTGGAAATCAAGAGAATTTTATTAGGGGAGACATATTCAAGAGAACTTCCTAGTTACTCATGAGTGCTTACATGACATAAAGACCCAAAGGAAGTAGGGGGTGGTATAAAAGTCGGATTTTGAGGAAGAGTATGACAATGTTAATTGACAGTGTCTCTTACAGACCTTAGTAAAGATGGGTTTTGATCAAAGATGGATTGGATGGATCCAGAGGTGTATCTCTCAGGCCTCCTTTTCTATCCTTGTCAATGGCCAGCCCACTTCATCTTTTCATAGTCGCAGAGAGCTCCAACACGGAGACCCTTTGTCACCTCTCTTATTTGTCTTGGTTGCACATATTTTAAGCAGGATGTGGATGAGGGTTGAAAGAGCAAGTATCATCATAGGGCCAAGGCTTCTAGGCTGGACACTACAATTTGAGCATCAGCCATCTCCGGTATGCTAACGACACCATTCCCTTCCTAGCAGATGAGGAGAGCCAGTTCTTTGAGGCCAATAGATGCTTGAGATATTGCAAGAAATTAGTAGGCTGAAGGTGAATTATAGCAAGAGTCGCATAGCTGGGGTCAACATGGACGAGAGATCACTCAGGAAAGCAACATTCATAATGGGCTGTCAGATAAGAGACTTTTTTTTCTCCTATCTAGGCCTAGCTTTGTCTCCAAGGGCTCCTCATTGTAGGAATTGGTAAGGAATAGTGCAGAGATATGAGTCCAGACTTGTCTGTTGAAAGGCGAGGCTCCTCTTCTACGATGGGAGAATAGTGTTATGCAAATCGGTGCTTGATAGTCTTCCTATCCATTCTCTCTCCATCTACATGATTCCCAAAACTGTGGCCAAGAAGCTAGAGTCCATTCAAGCTCGATTTTTCTGGCATGGCAGTAAGGACAGTGGTAGGGGTTGGCATGACATTTCCTGAGGTAGAGTATGCAGAAGCAAGGAAGCAGGAGGAGTGGGGATCAAGAAGATCAGAGATTTTAACTTGACACTACTTTGTAGATGGCTGTGGAGGCTTGAAGCGGAAGACAGTGAGCTTTGGCTACACCTTATCGAGCACAAATATTATAATAGGACCAGGGAGTGGTATTTAACACCGACCTCTTTACATAATGTTTCGCCGATCTGGAGAGGCATTATTCAATGTGGTGATATCATCAATTGCAATGTTCGAGTCAAGCTGGGTAATTGGCAGAGATGCCCATTTTGGAAGGAAAAGTGGTGTGTGGATTTCACACTAGAAGAGTCATTTCCGAAGTTTTTTGCTATTGCGGCAGCTCCTATGTCTTCCATGGCACATTCCTTTGACACAGCTATCTGGTAACACCTGGTCACTTACCTTCAAGAGGAATCTTACGCACGAGGAGATAGACTAGCTAGAGAGTCTCATGTCACTCCCTGACTACAGACTGGTGGACAGCAGTGCCGACAGGTGGGTGTAGAGATGGGAGGAGGAGGAAGGCTTCTCAGTCATGTCCACCTACTCACTCATTTCAGATAGGGGTGTGCGCCATTGCTTTGCTCCACATATTTGGGACCCCAAGAGCCCGCCTATTCATTTCAGATAGGGGTGTGTGCCATTGTTTTGCTCCACATATTTGGGACCCTAAGAGCCTGCTAAAGGTAAACCTGTTGATTTGGAGGATTTCACATGGTAGACTACCAACATGTGATAAGATTGCACCCTTTTTTCAAGACATTGTCTCAATGCGCTACTTTTGTGGGGAGGTGGAGGAAGATCTAAACCACCTCTTTATAGGATGCTTCTTTTCTAAGGAGGTATGATCCAAGATTGGTGATAGGATCCACCATTCCTTGGGCCAATTTGAGAATGTGCATCGCCGCCTCCTTAAATGGCACAAGTCAACCCCTCGCTCACGTACCGGGGGGTGCATACTGTAGTCATGCAGACAACCGGAGCCCTACAGATGAGGGGCTGTCCATTGCCGGAATGGTCACGACAGGTCCTCCTATTGCTGAAATTTGTAAACCGACGCGAGTTCCTCGAGACACAAGCCTCTGCCGAAATTGTAGCCATCAATGCCCAACGGGACAAGTATCTGCGAACCCTAGAGGTGCAGAGGAGAAACCAGGAGTAGCACCAGAGAGTTGTAGATGAGTGCCGCGACAGTATCCGTGCCTTGACAAGTCGGATTGAAGAGCTCAAGGGCCTGCTTGCTACGGTGGAGTCTGACCTTGTCGATGCTGAGGTGACCATGGTCACTGAAAGTGAAGAACTAGCTGTCGCCGAGGTTGAAGTGATATCTGTAACGATCGAGCTAGAGCGCCTTGAAGGAAAGGAGAATCGGCTGTGCGAGATGGCGAACTTCCCTTGCATCGGGATCCTTCCTCTAGAGCAAATCTTTCGGGGGATACACTAAGTGCCAATCCTCCTGCTCTTCTTCTTCTTCCCTTTTTTCTCCCTTTTCTTTTTTTTTGATGTAACATAGGGGTATGTCCCAGAGCACGTGTAACTTACTTTTCATGAGAAATAGAATACTATTACTTCATACATTTCTCCTATGTACATGGTATCCCGAAATCTCTCTTTTTTTTGTACTGGAGGTTCACTCGGGGAGCGACTAGGTTTGTGAGGATGCACAGGAGAGTGCTCACCTCTCCAGAGGAGAGACGAGGGGATCACTCCACCATGCCCGCCGCGAGGTCTGCCAATGGTTTCACTGGGGCACTCGTCCCGAGTAGGTTGATTCGACCTTTAGGGACGGAGAGAGGAGTTTGTTCTTCAAATGATCTGGACGAGGGGTCCCAATCAAAAGGGTGCATTCGTCACCTGAAAGGATGGAGAGAAGAGTTTGTTCTTCAAATAATCTGGATAAGAGGTCCAAATCAAAAGGGTGTATTCATCACCCGAAGGGACGGAGAGGAGAGTCTGTCCTTCAAATGATCTGGATGAGGGGGTCCAAATCAAAAGGGTGTATTCGTCACTCGAAGGGACAGAGAGAAGAGTTTGTTCATGCAATGACCCAGACGGGAGGTCTCGGTCAAAATGGGTTGTTCGCCACCTGGAGGGACGGATGGGGTGTTCATTCGTCAGTGCCAACAAGGTGTCGGGACTGACGTGGTCTATTTGTCTCTTGAAACATTCGTTGGCACTGGGTTGGTGCCTACGCAAGGGGAGTGTCTATTCCTCACTCCAAACGAAAGGTTCGGGTGGGGTGTTCATTAGTCAGTGCCAACAGGGTGTCGGGGCTGACGTGGTCTATTTGTCTCTTAAGGTGTTCGTGGGTGCCGGGTTGGTGCCAACACAAGGAAGGGGTTTTATTCCTTAAACCAAACGAAAGGTTCGGATAAGGTGTTCATTCACCGGTGCCAACTAGGTGTCAGGGTCGACATGATTTGTTCATCTCTTAGTGTGTTTGTCGACACCAGGTCAGTGCCAACGCAAGGAAGGGTTTTATTCCTTAATCCAAACGAAAGGTTCGGGTAAGGTGTTCATTCGTCGGTGCCAACGGGGTGTCGGGGCCGACGTGGTCTATTTGTCTCTTGAGATGTTCGTTGGCACTGGGTCGGTGTCTAAGCAAGGAGAGTGTCTATTCCTCACTCCAAATGAAAGGTTCGCGTGGGGTGTTCATTCGTCGATGCCAACGGGGTGTCGGGGCCGACATGGCTCGTTTGTTTATCGGTGTGTTCGTTGTTAGCGCGGGCTAAGTATTTGAAACGAGGGACCGTCTCCTCTTTCCCTCCTTTTCCTTCTCTTCTTTTCTTTTCTTTTATTCATTTTTTATATTTTTTACCATTTTCTTCTTATTTCTTCTTTTCTTTTTTTTGTTGTTTATTTTTTTTCTCTTCTTTTTTTGTTCTTCTTCCCTCTTTTTTTTTCTCTTCTCCTTTTTTGCGCCCACCCCGGTCAGGGGGCAGTCAGTGCAGGGCCACAGACTGAGTGGATATTGACCACCCGGTCGACAGTGTTGACGTTGCACCGGTCGGCGATGAGTTCCTTGGAGCCATACTACCTGTATCAGTTTGCAAGGAACTTTGGGTACGACCAGGGGATCCCGCCGAATATGGAGTTCCCTCTGACGGGCAGACAGCACAGGGGTAGGGATACCCACCTACTCATGGCAGCCTGGTGGGACTTTTACTATCATCGAGAGCCAAAGCGATTCCCGATGCCAGGACAGGGATGTCAGGGGCGATTTGACATACACTACACCAGGTGGTGGTTTGAGCACAGCCACCTATATTGACAGAAGGCCTCTGCGATCAGGAAAGCAGAGGAGAGTCACTTGCTGAGGGAGGATCTGCCTCCTATTGCACTGGATGAGGGGTACCTAAGGACCCACGTTGCTCAGATACATCAAGAGATCGAGCGAGTTGTAGAGCAGTGGCCCCGTAGTGGCCAGGGTTCATCTTCTGGGAGCCGAAGCAACAGAGGGGCACTGAAGCCCCTGAGACAGGCCTCGACAGCAGCGACTGGAGTGAAGGTGTCTCAACCGAGGGCACCTAGGGCCTGGTGGGCTCAGTTCTTGGCCGACTGCGGCCTCCGGAGTAGAAGGTCGCTGGACCGGGCGCTCCCACACGGGAGCTTTGCTGACACTGCGGTCGATGACTGGAGATGGCATATCGCTCATGGGATCAGGTCAGCTGGGCATGTGGAGTTTGTGTCCCAGATCGAGTGTGCCCACACTCTACAGGACATTCGGGAGGCTACCGCGATGGCGGCTCGGGCACTGGCATTGAGACTGGAGTAGCTAGTGCCTTTGTCATCGACCCCCTTCGGGGCTCCCGGTAAGGCTCTTTCTTTTAGCACTTCCCGTCTTTATTTTGTTATTTTCTGGGTGTGCGACTAGAGCATTGTATAATGCTATGTTTATGAACAGATTCTACAGTAGAGGGGGACCAGCCCTCCACGGAGGCATCCTTAGGGAGTGGGGATGGAGGCCTGCAGCCTAGGCAGAAATGCCCTCGTGTAGAGGCTACAGTGACTGAGGCTAGTGAGTCTGCTGAGGGACTCGAGGCTAAAGAGCAAGTGGAGGCAAAGACGGCCTTGAGTAAGTGTCACTTCGACCCCTTTGTCCTTGCTTGGTTTAGCCAAGATGGTCGGCTAATTCTATTTTACTGGATTTATTTATATTTTACAGCTCTGCTGGTAGCCGGTGTGGAGGCGACCTTTTCACCCCCTCGGGAAGTGGACCTCTCGTATGAGGAGGGAGCAGAGTATGAAATTGACGTGGAGGGATTTCTCCAGGTGATGGGTGAAATCGCCCCCAACCTTAAGACCTTCCCTGATTTTGAGTCGTGGAAAGGTGCAGGAGGAGCCTGTTCAGGTAAGGGCTTCTATAGCTAGGTGTGAGTTGGGACTTTGCTTATTTTCGGTTACTAATATAATCGTCTGGATTGTGTAGAGGAGGTAGAGGCGTCGGGGGCCGAGGCCCCTACTGAGGTACTAAGTGGAGCGCCCGAACAGGCAGAAGAGCCAGCACCCACAGTGGCTAGTAGCTGTCCAGGTAAGTGCCCAATTGCTGTTGAGGGGATCATCCCGTTGTTGTTGGACCCTTGTTAGGAAGTAAGAATTGTTGACTTGATTTGAGTTGCTCATTTAGCAGGTGAGGTTGCGGCGGCCGCCTTGGAGATGATCCAAGAACTGGTGGACGCCGACCCGTCAGTAGCCCTACCGTCCTTCGAGGATGAGTCTAGACAGGCGACCTCCGTGCCCCCACCCACTGTTGAGGACACGTTGGGTAGACTACCATAGCTATTGATGAAGCTGCCTCTCCCACCTTTGTCGACCGTGGTGTCGGCCTGCACAGTGGGGCTGGTGGAGTCTTCCAGTGTGGGACCATCAGGTATGCAATTGAACACTTGATTCTTTTAGGGCGGATTACTAGTAGCATAGATTTTATCAATTCAGAAGTCCAATTCACAAGATTTCCTCAACACATGTCAGTAGATCTTCTAAGCTCAGTAAATTTCTGAAGTTTAGAAGAAGATGGAGTCGACCATGTGATGAAGTGGAGTCGACGTAGATAAGTCTCATGTAGCAGCAGCAGTAGTAGGCATCTAAAGTGGAGTCGACACAATGAAGTTTAGCGTCGACGCAACAAGGCCAAATCTCAAGAGTTAAGCTAATGGAGTTGACGCCATTGGCAACTTCCAAGAAAGTGTCGACTCTCAAAGTCGACCCTAGTTATGATGCATTTTGTCTAAGCACCATCAGCAACAGAGCGTCGACGCTATGAAGGTCTTGCGTCGATGCAGTCTACCTTATCTTCAGCAATAATCTCAGTAGCATCAGAAAATTCATACTACGGGCAGCATCAACTTCACTCTAAAGACCAAGCCTTAATGTTCAGCAGCCCAATGCTCTTCAATAGCAGTAGCAGCACAATCTCATTAGTTTAGAAAATCCTGCTAAATCAGTC
Organism: Amorphophallus titanum; assembly: GCA_024336825.1. Classification (NCBI taxonomy): domain Eukaryota; kingdom Viridiplantae; phylum Streptophyta; class Magnoliopsida; order Alismatales; family Araceae; genus Amorphophallus; species Amorphophallus titanum. The sequence goes on along the minus strand of JANBPO010001910.1, from coordinate 1,175,568 downwards.
TTGCAGACCTTGTAGTAAAGTTCTCTAGTAGCTCAACACAAAATTCAGATGACCTCCTGCAGCACCCAGTGTAGTCAAGCAGTAACACTAGTCAATCCCAGCAAAAGCTAGCAGTATAAAGGGCAAGTGTAATGCCAAAGTCGATCAATCGATTGTCATCTTTTGGTCGATCGAAATTACCAAAAGAACAAAACTTCCAGAGAAACATTGCATCAGGTCGATCTGTACTTTGCAGCAGGTCGACCCATGTGCTTTCTAGCAACTTATCTGACTGTCTTCTATAGCACGTGAGGTGACTTAAGGAATCATGTGATTCCTCATACTAATCATTGGTACAAAAGATTGGGACACGTGGCAACCCTCCAGGCAACCCTCCAGAAGACTCCTTTATGGAGATTGTTCTCTACTTTCCACCTAGACCAATGAAAAGGGTCTGATTCATTTTGTTTCCAAAATTCACGAAAAACTCACCTGGATTGAACTTCTTTGATGGAATTAGTTGGGCATGGGTTTCCTAACCCTACCATCTTGGATCTAGAGCCATCCTGAGTAATGAACGACCTACATTTATTCTATCCATCATCAAGGGATGAGATTTATCTCCAGCACTATAAATATAGTCTAAAAGCCATCCTTTGGGGGCTGATCGAGAGAAGAGGCAGAGGAATATCCATGAGCTTGTTCCAGCAACAAGAGGAGAAGAGAAGATAGAAAAAAGGGAGAAAGAGAGAAGAAGAAGAAGAAGAGTTCGAGAGAGAGCTGCTCCATATCAGAAGAAGAAGAGAAAGAAAGTGTGATCTGTAGTGATGTAAAGCATGGTTCCAGAAATTATATTCAAAGTGCTTCCAGTGGAAGCTACAACATCTTCGTTTGTCTTTTGAATTTTGAATTGATAATCTTGCTATTCTGTTCAGCTTTTGTTTTTCCTTTTGTTATTTCCTTTTCATTTTAGCTTTGGTTCTACCTTGTTGTGCTTTGTGCGGACAAGGTGTTTGCACAGAGTACATCACTGTGTGTAGGTTGTTCTAGGAAACTAGAACATGGATGATTGGTTCCTCTAGTTCCCCTCCATGGTGTCAAAGGAAGGGAGGATTGGTTTCTCTGGGGTTTCCTTCTGAGTTTTCAGAAGAAGGGAGGATTGGTTCCTCTAGTCACTACTGTGGCAGTGGTTATTGATCTTGCTTGGTGTGAGATCAGTGGTTGAGGGATTTGTCTCCCTCAAGTCAAGTTGTGTTATCAGCGGTTATTGCAAACTGAGTATGTGTTCTTACTTTATGCAAGGGAAGCCATACTCGTTTGAGTAAGGGTTGCGTAGGTCTACTTAGTGCGGATTGGACCACCTTAAAATCGTCTGTCATGTCATTTTCTTGGTGTGTTTGATCCTTATCTTCTATCTCCCTTCACATGATGGTTTGTGGATTGAATGCATTACTATTTTAGTTAACTTGTTGCTGTTGGCCCCTTTTCCTGGCAATCAATCAAGGGTTTTCCCCTCTCCGAGGGGATGTAATTAACGTCATAGCCTTTATGGTACGGCGGGTCCTCAGTCCCGACATGAATCACACAATCATCTGATTAGTCAGAATGAGTGCACCACGGACTTCTTTAAGCCCGTATAAATCGTTAACTCGGTGACTGGCACGCCCTCGCACCAACAAACTAAATAAACGAACGAAAGGATGAATAAACAAATGAAAAGAACGAAGAGTCCCAAAAAGTGCATCCACATCGCCCCGCTACATTGTTTGAGCAAAGACCATGGCGGGTAGGATTCCCATGATCTAGGCCTGCACCGCAGGGCACTCCTTAATTTTCCCTTTTTGTAGGGTCACAGGTAAAAGGGGGGGATGTCGGAGAAATTTTGAAGGTGGTACCTTACACGTTTTAAGTCTAACCTACCTTAATTATGTTCGACTGGTTTTGGTTCCATCATGGTGTGGATTTTATTTTAGTCGTAGCGCATCGACAGTTCTATTAATATATTCCTCCCCAATTTATTAACGGTATTCTAGCACACGGGGGGGGGCAAGAACATGCATGAGGTTGGGTTAAATGCATGGGACTGACCCTTAGTATGAGGCGAAGGTAGGTCCTCACGCATAGGGGCAACCGTCAGTCGAGTGTGACCCAACCTTAGGCATACCGCCATTTTATATACCGTGGGGTTGTGGAACGTAGGCATACATGAAATGCGATGCAATGGTTAGATGAATGCAAAATGAGTGTTCTTCTTTTTTTTTAGTGACATGCACATGATAGAGTTACTTTATTAGTGAAATGCATGCAGGGAAGCCCCTTAGTTGACCAATTCCATTTCCCTTCATTGAGTGATTTGCGATGTTCAGTTCAATCCTTCAAGTCCTTCACAGTTCTCTTGTTTTAGTTGAAGCATTTTATCTATATTTGATCCATTTGTTTGTTGCTTTCTTTTGTCTTTTAATGTGTTGTCATTCTTGGCAAAAATTCGGCAGCATCTCCCCATGACCTAGCTACTGAGGGGGTGTAAGGGGAATACGCCCACAAGGAGTGAAATGACCCAACAAGTCGAGGTGTGTGCCAGGGTAGCAACACCTTTAATAAAGCTCTGAAAAATCCTAGAAGTCAGCGAGCAGGAAAACACAGAGTTGAAACAGGTTATGGGCGCATCGGGTAAGGATTGGCTAAGGCATGCCGGGCAGGAAGGGCTAGCAGGCATGCCGGGCAGGATGGCAGGTAGAGTGGACTGGGCAGGGATAGGCATGAAGGTGTGCCAGATGGGCAGCATGAAGAGTGTACTGGGCCAGAGGGGTTAGGAGTGTACCGGCCTGAGAGAGGTTAAGGGTGTGCCGACCTGGAGAGATTAAGGGTGTGCCAGTCATGAGAGGTTGGGGGTGTGCCGGGTTGGAGAGATTAAGGGTGTGCCATGCTGGGGAGGTTAAGGGTGTGCCGGGCTGGGAAGTTGACTGCGCCAGATGGGGATAGTCAAGGTGTGTCGGTTGGGGGTTTGGGTGGAGTGCAGGCAAGGGAACAGTTGGTTAGTAGGTAGATTCTAGATATTGAGTAAAAAGGTTCGGGAGTAAAACCCACAGAAGATGACATCGTTGTAGAGACCCATGGAAGGAGACCAGCTTCATGCCACTAAGCTGATGGTGCTATCCATTGAGTTGGACAGGCTCTACAGCATCTGGAAGAGCAAGCAAGTCCTTCCAAGAAGGCTAAAGGGAAGAAGCAACGAGCCATGAGATGCAATGCAGAGTGGAGAACGACCAAGATGGCAAGAAGAAAATGATATTTCTATTCATATGGAACAGAATGGCATAGAACACGACCAAAGGGGTTGAATACAGTGCAATGTAAACAAACAGAAGGGGAGGGGAAGCAGTGAAAACAGTGAGGAAGAAAAATTGAGTTGTAGGACGGGCTAAGGAGGGGCGACGGCTCGCTTCCCTCGCCCGTTACCGCCGGCTAAGAAGACTTTTAAGTCTCTATACTTGGCACCTTATTTACAAAAGGTGAGTGCGATCAAAATTTCATGATTCAATCAGAATTCCGAGGAGGCACTTCGTCGGGTTGAAGTCAAGCTAGCCTTGGGCGATTTTGTCACCCAAGTAACATTTTATATCATCAACGTTGACACATCATATTAGATGCTGCTCAGAAGGCCTTGGCTTCACGAAAATTAGGTTGTCCCGTCAACTCTGCACTAATATATTAAATATGCCAAGGGAGGGGAGCAAACGGCCAAGTAGACACAGTTGGGTGGAGCGGATTAGGCGGACTCCGAGGCACTAACCCGAATGCTTGGCATTGGTGACATGTACGAGTATATTGGTTACTATCTTCGTACATAGTGGGTCACTAAAACCCTTTGAGCTTAATGCCATTTTTCATTTTAGCTACTGCTTGATGAGCCCCTCACAATCCAGAGTGGACATCATGCATGACGGTCTTTGCTTCCTTAGATGAAAGGCACTGTAGGAGGACCGATCGGTCCTTTTCATGGACGAGCCTAAAAAGTAAGCCGCCAATTAGCTGGTAGAATGTTGCCCTGCGTAGTAGTTGCACTCTCTGACCCCGATTGGGGGGAAGCCAGCCGTTCTTTATCTTTATAATTTGCTCACGCCAATCTTCTTCTTCCAGAGCATTCTCCTCTTGAATGTTATTGACCTCATAGACAGTGAGGCCGGATTCATCATCGAACACACTTGGCATGAGCCTTCGATGTTTGACCGTAATATTCAATTCTCCCTCAGGTGGGAGTTTCTAAGCTGCTGCCAACTTTCCCAAAGCGTCCGCCTGAGAGTCACTGCCCTTTGGGACATGGCCTATTTCAAATAGGTAAAATTTTTCTTTCAGTCTCGTGACGACTGCAGGGTAGGGAATGAGCTCCTTCTTTCAGACATCATAGTCGCCCAGGACCTGTCGAATGACGAGCTGAGAGTCGCCCCATATACTTTAATGCACTTGATGTCCATCTCCAGTGCCAGTTGAAGCCAAATAATTAGGGCTTCATACTTTGCCTCATTATTAGTCAACGACTTCGTGAGAGCACAAGAGTTATGAAGAATGCCCCTTTGTGGAGATACAAAGACTATCCCCGCACCCGAGACAAAGCCTGTGAGGCCGCCAGCCCTTTTAATTGTCCGAGAAGCACCATCAAAATACAACTCCCAATGTGGGAGGTCGAGGGCGAGGACGTCTGTTTCCGTTTGTGGTGGGACGTTTTTAGAATGCTCCCCGGTTTCTTGTGTAGGCACCAACACCTCTTCATCAAGCAACTCGAAGTTGAGTGGCGAATCTTCTGACACAGGATGTGCAGCTAAGAACTCGGTCATTCCTTGCCCCTTGATCGCCTTGCGTGGGATTGCCCCTTGATCGCCTTGCGTGGGATAAAGGCGATGTCGAACTCCATGAGGATAAGTGCCTACTTGCCAAGCCTACCAGAGAGGACGGGTTGACTAAGCAGAAATTTGAGTAGATCACATTTTGAGATGAGCTCCACTCTGTGAGCTAGAAGGTGATGCCTCAATTTCTTGACAACAAATACCAAAGTCAGGCACACCTTTTCCATAGGCGCATACCGGTGCTCAGGCCCGATTAGCTTTCGACTGAGGTAGTACAACGACTGCTCCTTGCCCTCTTCATTGATCTGGGCTAAGAGTGCCCCCAATGAGGCATCCATGGCAGCAATATAGAGGATAAGGGGCGTCCCTTTGACAGGTGCCCCTAGGACTGGAGGAGTCAGTAGATATTCCTTGATTTGCTCAAAGGCCCTCTGACAATCTTCGTCCCATATGAAGGGTGCCCCTTTCTTCATCAACTTGCCGAAAGGCAGGCATCTTCCTGAGAGGTTAGAAATAAATCGCCTAATATAGGCGAGCCTCCCTTGAAGAGATCTGAGCTCTGTCAAGTTCTTGGGTGGAGGCAGACCTCTGATGGCCTTGATTTTGTCGGGGTCGATCCGGAGCGAGCAGAGAGAGGGCATTTTCGATACCCTATTTTCGCTGAGAAAAATAGAGGTTGGGCTCAGGCACTTCATCTAATCATCTCCTCCCCCCTTTCTTCTATCCATATCCCTATGGCGATCTGTATGCAAATGGGTGATGATATGAGCCCGCAATCTCCTTTCACCTTTTCTCTTTTCTTCATTTAGCCTCTGCTCCCTGCACCTTTTCATTTCATGATATGAGAATGCAGTGGAACAGCTCTGTGCGACAATGCCAGGCCCTGTCTGGAATGTAATATTTCACCTATTTTTCCAAAGCTATATGATGACCCCGGGTTTGAATGAGAATACTGTGTATGCGTCTAAGTCCCTCTCCCTCTCTGATTGCATTTATTTTCATCTCGCCTAAGCTGTTGTCTGATTTCACCCGTTGACACCGGATACGCCCTGGACTAACCAAGGGCTACACTAATATCACCCCCCTCCCTGAGATCCTTCTAGTGGGCTGGTCGTACCCAGTTCCACTTTTGTATTTACTGTGGGTTTTACCACCAGAGACATATGTGTGTATGCATCTCCGGCCATCCCTGGGGCTGGCTCCCCATGGTCCCTCCGTTTACAACTTTTGGCATAGTCATCTGCATTTATGCTAGCCCCTAAGTGTTCGAGCTTTTGCCTCTTACAATCTTCATAGCTCATATGCTCGTGACTAATCTCTAAATGCTACCCAACTAACCCCTCCTATGCCCAGTCCACTGTCAATGGCTTAATGATTGTATGATGTATCACTACACTCCCTTTTGCCCTGAGAAGGGTGGGGTGAGGGCCTACCCAATGTGGCCTATCCCCCTTTCCTATTAAATGGGTGATATCATAATACTACCATGGATATTGTGTTTCTCTCGAAAAAAATATATATCGTCCCCCACACCTGCTAGGAAAAGAGGCTATGTTCACAACCTTCCAATTGATGACAGGTTCTTACATCTTATAATTTTATGTCCAGATATATACAAGTCTCAAAGGTATAGTTAGACAAAAAGAAAAGTATAAAACATTGGGACATAACCCAGTTGGCAGAAGCCAGACAAAATTTAAGCCGTAACTTCTATACAAGAGCGCCTCAGCTAGGGCCAAAATAATTGAAGCTGAGGCAACACCCTGGGACAACTACATGCCAAAAGTCTTACATGATTGTACCTACAATACCTCTCAACATTACCACCAAGCCACTAAGGAAACGGTCGAGGACACTCACGACGATAGTGTCCCACCTGACCACATCGATAACATCTGTGTAACTGGCATTGGTTCGCAATATGGCCCCCTTGAGCGCACATAAAACATCTCCTGACTTCAACAATTTTTGGGCAAGCCTGAATGAGGTGTCAACCACCACATCTCTGGCACTGTTCTCCCTGAACTGGTAACCTTTGCTGTGGTAATTGATCCACCGATTAAGGTACACTCTCAATCGAACTCTGCCATTGATTTTGCCGCCTATTCTGACGGTGCCAAAGATCTCTCATCTGCCTGATCCTCTGCCTTCGGTTTTCTCTCTGAGGTTGTCTAAGAGCAGGTGAAGGAGGTCTAGCTAACATCGCTTGCTAGATAGGAAGCTGCTGTGGGTCACGTTAATGAAGTTGTGCCATTCAGCTCTGCTCCTGAACCCTCAGAAATTCCATCTCCAAGATTGCTACAGTCTGATAAGTTGTCTCTAGGTTACTCACGCCAGCTGTCATAAGGGTACGTCTGAGCTCTGACCTCAATCCTGTGATAAATTGTTGGGTCAGCATTGCCTGATTTGCCATAATAGGTGGTGCAAACCTACTCAGCTCCCGAAATTTGGCCCAATAAATAGCAACTAGGAATCCCTCCTACTGCAATGCCAGGAATTGAGATGACCGCAAGAAGAATTCAGTCGGTCCCGGTACCTCTAGAACTACACCCGTGGGCAAGGGTTGTATTTCACTGTGCTCTACCTGAGCCCTAGCTGCCTGCTCCACCGTAACCGGGCCTACTTCACCTAAGACGTGTTGAGGTTCGCGTCAAACGGAAAAGGGAACCCTGATCTTAGTAACCGGACTTGCTTCACCTAAGACGTGTTGAAGTTCGTGTGAAGCAAAGAAAGGTAGTGCAGCATCATGTGTGTGAAATAAAAAGATCCAAAGGGACAACAAGAAAAGACAGACAAAAGCTGCCTTCGTCTAATTGGGCTTCGCCTATCTCAGACTTAGACGATCCATCGTCTAAATCTCCTAAACTGCTCTAGCTATGAATATTGTATGAGTATGAGTCACAGCTCAACAAATCTCCACCTTGGCGAATATTCATCACCCTTAAGAAGCTTCGGACCCTTACTTCCACCTGGGAGAACAACTCCCACCAGCTAGCACGTGGTGACATGGAGCAAATTCAAGCAATGCTTGAATTTCTTCACTGTAACGGGCTTTGTCAACATATCAGCTGCATTCTTCTTGATCCTCACCTTCACAAGATCAATTTCTCCAACGCTAAGCAGTTCCCTTATCTTGTGAAGCCTGGCGGCTATGAACTTTGTCCTAGTATGATAAACCTGGTTCTTTCCCAAATACATAGCACTCTGATTGTCGCACTGCAATTGAACTGCCTGCTGAGCCACATCGAGTTCTGCTAACGGTCCCTTCAACCACAATGCTTCCTTAGCTGCCTCTATCACTGCCATATAATTGTCTCAGTCATGGACAGTGCTGTAACTGATTGTAACATAGATATCTCCAACAAATAGGCCCTCTTCCCAGAGTAAACACATACCCTGTTGTAGATCTCCTGTCATCTAGATCACCTGCATAGTCAACATCTATATATCCCGTGATTGAAACACTGTTGTCATTCTCTGTACCAAACTGAATTCCATGATCCAGTGTTCCCTATAAATATCTGAACACCTATTTCACAGCCTGCTAATGCTTTTTACCTGAGTTAGTCATGAACTTGCTGACCACACTCACTGCATGCGCAAGATCAGGTCTGGTACATACCGTGGCATACATTATGCAACCAACAACATTTGCATAAGGAACTTCAGACATTTTCTTTGTTTCAGTTTCTGCCAATGGAGACTATGCAGCAGATAGCAGGAAGTGACAAGCCCAAGGTGTACCCACTGATTTGGCATTACTCATGCCAAATCTCTCCAACCCTTTTCGGATGTCTCTCTTCTATGAGGCCTAAAACTTTCTGGCTTTCTTGTCTTTAGAGATTTCCATCCCAAGGATCTTTTTAGCAGCACCTAGATCCTTCATTTCAAACTCATTGATCAACAAGGATTTCAGATGATTAACATCATCCATACACTTAGCAGCAATCAATATATCATCCACATACAACATCAAGAAAATTTATGTACCATCTCCAAGATTTCTGAAATAAACATAGTGATCGTACTCACACAAGTGTAGCCAATCTTCGTCACAAATGTGACAAAACGTTTGGACCACTATCTCGGTGACTGTTTGAACCCATACAATGACTTTTTCAACCTATACCAGATTTTCTTTTTCAGCCACCTTAAACTCTTCTGGTTGCTCCATGAAAATTTGTTCTTCCAGTTCACCATGCGGAAAAACTGTTTTAATTGTTCCAGCTCCAAATGTCGCTAGGACACCATGGCTAACAGAATTCTGATAAACGTATGCCTTACTACTGGAGAAAATATTTCATTATAGTATATCCCTTTTTCTTGTGAGTATCCCTTGGCCACCAATCTTGCCTTGTACCTTTCTTTTTCTTTTCTGATGTTGCCTCTTTCTTCTTGTAGACCCACTTGCATCCTATGGCTTTTTTTCTTTAAGGGAGTTCCTCCTATGTCTAATTCTTGTGCAAAGATTCCACCTCTTCCATCATAGCCTCCATCATTTTTTTCTATTTCGACAAGCTATGACTTCCTGAAAAGTACCTGGATCTCTACAACTACTAATTAGAGCAAAAGAAACCATATTCTCAAAACCATACCTCACTTACATTAGGCGGGAGCTACACCTACGTGAGGTTACGACCCTTGAACATGCGTATCAGGTAGGTCGCGATACCGAAAGGTTCCATGTCATCCCCCGTGTCTCATTTCCTCGGCCTGTCGATCCCCGACACGTCATCACCCGTTCAGGAAGTACCACCCATCCCACACCGAGACCTACTCCACTACCAGCAGCTTCTTCCCCAACTCCTACCCGGCCCCCACTCCCCCGTCCTATTGGGAACCTCATCCCACAACAGCCTCCAGCAACTCCACCTCTTAGGCGGTATGATAAAGGCAAGGAAATTGCAGGAAGTCCCCTTCCCCAGACATCAGCTACTAGGAACTCCTACTACCAATGCGGAGGTCTCGGTCACTTTGCTAACCAATGTCCTAACCGTGGCCTTTCTAGCCTTATCAGTGAGGAGCAGGTTGAAACCCCACCTCAGGAAGTCGTCGAAGGCGAGACTATTGAGTATACGCCAGAGCAGTCACTGATCGATCAGTTTAAGGGTACCGCCACTATGGAAGATGAGTCTCTTCAGCCACCTGTCACTGTTGGGGCCATAATACCCCATGATATCACTCATCCACCATCTCCTGTAGATTGGTGACGGAAGGGCCTTTGCAACACTGTGGCCTTGATTAGAGGCCAACCTTATATCATCCTCCTGGACTCGGGTAGCACGGTCAACCTAATCTCATCTGACTGTGTTGCCCGTGCCAGGCTCCCTGTCCTTCCCCACCCTTAACCTTATGACGTTAGTTGGGTCGATGACATGGCCCACTCCATCAAATTGATCTATCCCATCCCTCTCCAGATGAGTGGCTATAACGAGATCGTTTGGTGCGACATCCTCCCCATGGATCATCGTGGAATCCTCCTTGGCTGACCATGGATGTATGACGTGGACATTCGGTACTTCGGTCGTGCCAACCTCTGCACTTTCCTACATAAAGGGGAGACCATTGTCATCCACGCCCTTCCTCCTCCCGCCTCGACTATCATTCAGCAGGCGGCAAGTCAGCACCCACCTTTATCCCCACTTCCAATAATGTCTAAACTTATCCCAACTCCAGTCCATCCAAACCAAGATTCCCCTGATGCTGTTGAGTATGACACCCCACCCCCCAGTGATGGACCCCATTCTAGGCCAGCACCCTTGAGCACAAGGCATTCTAGGCAGCGAGAGCATTCGCACAAATTCCAAAAGGGATCACAAGTGGTCGTTCGGGCGGAGAGGCTTCCATCTCAGATCCCTCCGCAAGTGGATATAGAGGGGATAGGACCCTTCTGAGTTTTGAGGAGAGTAGGCTCTGATGCCTACGTGGTAGGGATTCCTAGGGGGTACAAGTTGGGTCCAGTGTTCAACCAAGTGGACTTAATGCCATATGAGGAAGCGACAGCAAGGGCCCATGAGCACTTTGAGCTAGACCCTCCTTTGGAGCAGAGCCCTCCCCATAAGAGATCCCCACATCCCCGAGAGCGGCGTAGGCATAAGGGATTCATACTGGAAGAGCAAACAACAAGGACTCGGTGTCGCTCACACTTGGTTCATCCGATGGTCACACTTCCGGACACGAGATCATGGGTTTGTGCTGGAGAGTCAGCATCCTCGGCAAGGAGCGCCGAGATACACTCGACGGAGTCAAGTTCTTCCCCAGCTCGGGGGAATTGATGGGACATCAGGTCTGAGAGCACCCCGCCAGGACTTCACGACACATTGAGGAGCTTCTATCCATTCTTTGCGCACTTTTTATTTGGTTGAGTCAGTTAGGAATCCATTTTTCTTAAATTGTACACTCTAATGGGTTGATCTTATAAATCCCATTAAGGGACTGTTGAGTCCAGTCCAGCTAGTGGTCATTAGTTACTTTATTCTGTCTCTTAGGGTAATTGGGTCTCTTATTGTTTTGTCAAGGACTTTCTTTAAATTTTGTCACCCAGGCTTCTCTTATAAATAGGGGACTCAGGGCCACATGTGGAGCTAATGAATTGGCGTCGTCTCAGCCAACATGAAAACCAACCATAGCATCGTTACCACCAACTCGCTCACCGAGGAAGTGCACTCCTCGTCACAAGAACCAACCACTGTTTAACGCCCATGCTTGGCGGACCAACCAAATGCCAGCTTCACAACCCGCTGACCGATCTCATGCCCTGCACCAGGGGCAACCATCACTGAGCTTCCACCCGCTCACGCCTGGCAAGCCGAACACCATCAGCAGCACGGGCCAACTTTGACAGAAGACAAACTTCTAACAAATCCCAGATCCAACCCGGGAAAAGGTGCACCTCCTGATCGGCCACCCAAGGCCTCACTAGCATACGACTATCACCATTCTCGAGCCACAACAATCAGCATCTTCTGTCTGTGAAAGACCATCAACCGGTCACCAGACACTCGTCAACGGGGAACCTTCACCAGCCCAGCAGGTGCCATCCAAATCGCAACAAGCCATCTGCTAACCCTCCACAGACCATTATCACATCTCGAGCCAAATCTCACTCAGACACCGCATCCGATCCGAGCCTCACGCTAACTCTACCCTCTCAAGGGAGCATGATAAAATCAAATGACAGGATTCCACAATCCTCGATCCTCACATCACTCGACTTAGGCTTACAGGGAAGTCCTCCCTTGCTGGTCACAGACCAAGGATCACCATTTTCAACGCCAACGTCTCTTTAGAGACCTCCACACATAGGCACCGTCCTTCGTCCTGCCTCATCAAATCCTTCACCTCAAAACAATCCAAATGGATGCCTACCAATCCTGATTCTACTCTTATCACAGAGCCTCAGGACACAACCTCTTACAATCCACGGCACACATCTCTAGAACTGACAAGTGCTGCCTGCTACCACAGCAAGCTGGTCGATGATGCCGTGACCAATGCACATGGGTCCCTAGACAATACACATCTTACCATGGTCGATCACTCGGTCAACCTGACCAGCCGCTCACGGCCACCAACTAGGACCCACAATCTGTCAGAGATCACTTCTCCAAAACTCGATCCTATCCAGGGACACAACTTCCAACACAAGAACATGGTACTCATGCGGCAACCTTGCCAGCGCATTTCCCCAACTCTCCATCCTGCTAGTGCCACAATTCACAATGCCTCAAGTAATGGCACGGCAACCACACGTCTCACACAACCCGAGACAATCTTAATCCTCCGATGCTCTACACATCCTCTGCAACTCTGCAAGCTCCGATTCACAATGCATCCGGAAATACAACACCAGCCATGAGTTCATGCGAGCACTACCTAACTGGCACTCATCCTCCCGGAATAGTGCCAACACACCCTTACGCATCAGGGAATGGGCAAGGCTTCCCACAGATAACCACACTGCCAAAATGGGATGCATCTTGCATGGACTTCATGGCACACAGAAGGGAGGCCAACCAAATCTGAACACAAAATGCAAGATGACAAAGCTTAGCAAAAGCATGGTCCTCTCCGACTGAGGAGAACCAACACTACTCCTACAAAGAGAGATCTTCGCGTATGACCTAACCTCAAATCTCGCGCACGCTGGGAACCACACCTTCCAGCACCAAGAGAAGCCAATGCCACCGTCAAGTCAGCTCCTCCGACAACACTCACCAAGTGTTCCATCGGCCCACACTCGCAGCACCTCTCGATGCACCACCATCGTAATTCCTCGAACTGTAATACACCATGCCTCGGGCACCGGCTCAGTTGATCCCCAGCCACACACTACCGTAACAATCGAGCTAGCCGCTGCCACATGCTCCTTACCTATGCCTGCCTCCGATATTGAAACCATCAACGTGCCAGAATGCTTACAAAGGAGGGAAGAAAAATTCACAAAAAAATGCCAGGCTCGAAGGTTGCTACACCTCTAGCCACCGAACAACATTCTCTTGAATCTGTCCATGCTAACGCCAATCCATTCCCAATCTGCCACGCGCAGACCACCACGTCAAGAGCCACAGTACGAACCATGACCGCCACAATTATTCCCTGACTAATATTTATAGTTATTTTTATTTATTCCATATTTAAATTTCTGGGATGCTGTAGTCGGGGCGGTGCGGCGTCGACTCCGTGTGACTGGTTCGGTGTCCCCACCAACCCTCTCGGGGTGGCTAGAACTCGACTCCGTCGAGTATGGGGGAACACCACTCTAGTAGTGCTCCAGTAGGTCTGGATCAAGGCGTTGGAGATCGTCCTGGCTGATCCAGAAATCATCAAAAGGTAGGTGATCCCACCAGTGAACAAGGTAGCGCTGGTAAATCTGACTCTGTGTAGCTGTCACCTACTCATCTAGTATCCTCTCAATTTTCTCACGCGGCGCTCTCGAGGCTAGTGGACGCACAGGGGTAGGCTCACTCTCAATGGGTGGAGAAGGCTCAAAAGGGTCACTAGGAATCGCTGTGGGTTCCTTGTAGGCCACTAGATCTACCACATTAAATGTAGAGCTAATCCTATATTCGGGAGGTAAGTCCACAACATATGTATTGGAGCTAATCTTCCATAGTATTTGGAAGAGACCATCACTATGGGCTTGTAATTTTTTAATGGCCCCTGAGGGGAGGCGTTCGGTTCGAACCCGTACTATAACCAAGTCACCTTCTTGAAACTCATGGTGACGCCTATGCGAATCAGCCAAACATTTGTATGTTTCATTACTAAGGTTTATTTGCTTGCTAATTGACTCATGTAGACTTTTGACATGCTGTGCAAACTCTTCGACTGATTTGGAAGTTCTGGACTCGAGGGGAAGGGGAATGAGATCCATAGGTTTTCTAGGTTTGTATCCATGCATCACCTCAAATGGACTCATACCTATGGACCTATTGACAGAGCTATTATATGCAAATTCTACTTCGGGCAAGAGAAGATCCCCATTGGCAGAATGATCCCCTGCAAGACACCTCAAAAGATTTCCTAAACTCTTATTGACGACCTCTGTTAGCCCATCAATTTTTGGGTGATAGGTAGTGGAGAATTTGAGCTTAGTGCCAACTAAGTGCCAAAGTGTCTTTCAAAAATAACTAGTGAATCGGACACCTCGATCAGACACTATGGTTTGAGGGAGACCATGCAGACGTACGACTTCATCAAAGAAAAGGTGGGCTACTCTAGATGCATCAGATGTTTTGAAACATGCAATGAAATGAGCCATCTTAGAGAATCGATCAACCACAACAAAGATGGAATCATGCTTGTGAGCAGTATGAGATAAACCAAGGATGAAATCCATGCTCACCTCAACCCAAGGTCTATCAAGAATGGGGAGAGGAGTGTAGAGACTCGTGTTTTGCTTGACCTGTTTGGCCATGGTACATGTCCAACATTGGGCCACAATCTTGGCCACATCTTTCTTCATGCCAGGCCAATAAAAGTGCTCCTTAACAGAATGGATGGTCTTGTTTCTCTCAAAATGACCAGCAAGACCTCCAGCATGCACTTCCCAGATCAGAAAGTGCCGTACAGAAGTCTTCAGGACACAAAGTTGTTATCCTCGAAAGAGAAAACCATCTTAGAGTAGATAGTCAGCAAATGCTATTGAGGATCCAATAGACAGGGCAGAGTAGGCAGGGTCAAAAGTTGGACACTCTCCATAGAGTGCCTTCATACGGTCAAATCTGGTGACCTCTACCCAAACAGTGGAAAGAAGGGAGACCCTTCGACTTAAGGTGTCGGCCACCTTATTCTCACTTTCAGCCTTATGTTTCAGGACAAAGGTGAAGGACTGGAGGAATTCTACCCATCGACCGTGCCAAGGGTTTAAGATCTTCTGAGAGTGAAGGAATTTCAAGGCCTCGTGGTGTGAGTATAAGACAAACTATTTAGGTAAGAGATAATGTCTCCAATGTTTGAGAGCTTGGACCATAGCGTAAAACACCTTATCGTAGGTAGAGTATCGAAGCCTTGCAGTAGAAAGCTTCTCACTGAAATAAGCCACAAGGTGGCTTTTCTGACTAAGCACTCCTCCTAGAATTACACAAATGGGCACGACAAGCCTGAAGCCTGTGAGGCCCCGGCCTGGGATGCCTTTGAGCTCACGAAGACTTCATGAAAGCCACCAGCTATGGTGATTAAAATATCAAATAACCTGAAGACATATTGACGGCTAAGTCAAAGTTCCGACAAAGTAATTCCAGTTGGTCTCAGTCTCGCTTTACGATGGAAAGGGTTCACTGCACTGCAATATCCTACTTGGTCATGCCTCTTTGGCAAAGCCGATATCCGGCAAAATCATCGTCCGTCACGGAAGCGATCAAGCCGAACAAATTACGGAGATAATCTGTTAAAGACGAAAGAACCCTGGGGCAATCATCTACCTCATTAAACCTCCACAGCAGGCCTCCCGATCATGTGAAGCGGCTGAGATCTATTCGGGATCATTCTCGAAAGACAGGCCTCCCAAGGAGTATTTTCAGCTTGAGATACTAGAAGTGGGCCATTTAGATGGTTCGATAGTACAACAAGAAGAATAAATGGGCTAAATCAGTAGAATAGGCCAAGAAATGAGCAAATGGGCCAAATGGGCCCATATACAAGTGAGTCGGCGGCCAAACTTAATCTGGCGGCCAAGGAGCTTCTCTGCCTGGCATCGCCAAGTCACCCCTCCGCACTATGCCGCCGCCCCAGCCTCAATCTCTACCCATAAAAAGGCCCTGCATTCGAACACCTAGGGTAGAGAGGATGCAATAGGAGATACGAGTGAAGGGAACACTCAGAGAGAAAAAAAGAAAACACCCATCAGCCCACAGACCGATAAAAAAGGATCAGGCGAAGGAGCGATCGAAGAGAGGAAGTCAAAGCAGTGATAAGGTGGGTTCATCGCCGAAGAATGCCCATCCTGGGCTATAGTCCCATCCCCCGTCATCATCCCTCTATAATGCTTTTCTGAATTTTATCATCACGTGTAATGTTCTAGAGATGAAGGAATGAATTGAAATTTTACTTGCCAATCGATCAATTCGTCTTTATTCTCTCTCCTTCTTCTCTATAATTGATTAACCGTCTGAGCATACGTTGGATTGAATAAACTGCCCCGCGGGGCTATATCTTCGATTGTCTTTATTTGGATGATCTTCATGGTCGCAGAGTATGTTAACAAGCGTCGTGTTGCTTCCCTTCCGTCCTTCGACGATTTCTCTAGAATTTGCCGACCGTCAGAGATTCACTAGCTCTTACGTGTGATCCCTGAGCGTCCGTGGAAAGGGGTACATTCAGATTCAATTCCCCCTTACTTTGCGTAGCTCTGTGCCAGAGGTCTATTCAATTTTAATTTCTTATCTATATCCACAGATTCATGGAGTTTGGTTCTCACCCATTCTCTCCGTTGAGATTCAAGGGCTGGCATGTCCCCAGCGTGATCCCTAACTTTCCCTGCGCGAGCAAGGGACACATGGCCCCATGGTTTTGCCTGATTATAGTCTGAAATAGAATGTGCTCCGGCCGCCGTCTCGTCAAGCTTTATTCAGTTGAGCTTGAACATTGTCAATTTCCCTGCTCCATAGGGCACCTTGGCCTGCGTAGTATCTTCCTTGAGCAATTAAACCCCTTCCCCAGTTGCAAACCCCCTCCATTTTCCCCTCACTTACCCATTCTTTACTTGCAGATCCTTCATACGTCGACAAAGCCCCTGTTACCCTGATCCGGCGCGTATAGCGCACCGGATCAGGGACTTCTCACCTGGCTGCCGGGTGACCCCCCCTCTCCACTGGCCGCTGCCTCAAGCCCCAGACCCTTTCTTATGAGCACGCCGTATTGTTCCTAGCCGTCGTGTAGCCCCTGGCCGCCGGATTACTTCTACTCAACCCCTCTTCCAAATGGCCGCCACTTGAACCCCTACCCTCAAGTCTTCTGGCCGCCGCATTGCCCTTTACCGGGCACCATCATTTCCCTTGTTGCCCCCCATGACTGCCAGACCAAACCCAATCCCAGAAGATTCTTAGGAGCTATAGTAATGGGGAATTACCCAAACTTGATGATTTATATGTATGTATATTTTCCGGGTTTTTGATTATCCCATCGAGTGACGGGGATTCGTTATCCACCACAGCATGATCTCCGATGACCTTATTAGGGGAGCAACGAATGAGCCGCCTTAATGGCGAACAATGCCTTGTCTCCTCTCAGCCCTCTCGTTTCACGGGCTCTGATATGCCCGTCTTTTATGGATCTCGTCTCAACTTGCCGTGGACTGGTTTCCTATACCTCTCTCCCAACACATTCCGGGACAAGGGGAGATACTGTCGGAATTCTCTCAAGAAGCTGTGTTTGAATATCGCATCGGACTTTCCCGAGCTTTTCCCCGATTATCCCACCGGGTCACAGGGCTTCGTTATATTACGGCGTGAGCTCCGACGACCTCGCATGGGAAATAGCATGTAGACCGCCTTAAAGGCGAACAAGGCCCCGATCCTTTTTAGGCCCCTTGGTCCACTATCATGTCGGCTTTCTCTAAAGCCTTTGTGCATATACCATGGTGCCAAAATGGGTCAAAATTAATCGGCAAAGCATTCATTACCCACTATTGGGTCCAGGCTGTCATTCCGATATGCCCGTCTTTTACGGAGCCTGTCTCAGCTCGCTGTGGATGGGTCTCTTATATATCTCCCCCAATATGTTCTGGGACAGGGGGAGATGCTACTGAAATTTTCTTAAAACTCGGGAATCAACTCCGCATTCTGTTTCGTCGGGTTTGCCGTTGGTTGCTATTCTCCATGACTGCAATGGCCTCACATTAACGAATGTCATCTCCCGGCATACATTGTCCCGGTAAGATACAAGCCCGCACAAGTGCGGTCACGCCTGGTCTGCTCAATAAACCTGAATGCGTGTACCGTCATGATAAGCGTGGGCTTATAACAAAAGGCAGCTACCGATTGACAACTCTGTGAGTAATCGGGGTTGCCCGAAGGGCTAGTCCTCGGATTCTCCAATCGTTATAAGGCATGGGAGTGTCGTTCCGGCATAACCGTTAGTCAAGAGATCGTCTCGACGCCTCGTGGACGATTCTCTTATACTCTCCCCGACACTCTTCGGTACAGGGGAGGTGCTGCCAAAATTTTTTTTGAACGCATTGAACGAATGTGTGAATAGATGATTAAACAAAGTGGTGGTTCGTTAACCCGTATTAAACCAAAGTCAATTATTATCTATAGCGCAATTAGCCTCAAATTCTGTGTATGATTCTTAACATATAAAAAGAAAACAAACAAACCTTTCCACGTCCATTTGCCGATATCCGGCTGTACGGGTACATGTGTGTGAATGCTTACATGTCTTGATTCCCTGGTATATAAAATGGTGATCTGTGGAAGGTCGAATTAGGTCTGGCTGGAAGCTCTCACAAAGTGTGATGTGATCTTCGGATCTAAGTTCTCCGCCTCGTACCAGGGGTCGGCTAAATAAAATCACTATAACTATATTCGTTATATCAAATGGTGATCAACAGAAGGTTGGATTAAGTCTGACCGCGCTCACCTTTTGCAAGTAAGGTGCCAAGTATAGAGACTTGAAAGTTTTCAAAGGCATGATGTTGATGGCTCCTCCAGCGTCCACCAAAATTCGATTCACATCATGCCCATTGATCGTCCCTCGCATATATAAGGGACGATTGTGGCACGGAGAGGACAGCAATATGTCTTTGGCCGTGAAGAAGATGTTGGCTGCAAATCCCTCAAATGCTTGGGCTTGCAACTCTGCAACATGGGCTTCATAGGCCTCTGGGTCTTGGAGTATCTTAACAAGAGCCTCCCTGAGATTTTTGCTCCAAGCGATAGCTTCCCAAATCGTGACATTTGTTGGGAGCCGTTTCATATGATGAATGATCTTACGGTCCGCCCGAGCACGGGTCTTGTCAAATGGCGGGATGATTTCCACCAGAGTCTTCGGCGCCTGGCAAGGCTTCTCCCGTTTAGAAGGGCACTCCTCCCCATTCTGGCCCTCCGCATTTTCTTGGAACAGCAGTGCCAGAGACTCCTCCGGAGGTGGCAAAGGCTCATCATGTTGGCCCTCATTAGAAGGACCTACCTGGCTTGCAGGCTCAACCCTGCTGGAGGGGCCAGCTTGCTCTGACGCCTCCTTGGGCAATGGCGGCTTGGTTGGCTCCTCTTCTTCATCAGAAGAGGCGATTATGAAAGGGACGCCACCTACTTTAGGTTCTGAGCTGGGGCATTGTTGTAACCGAAATATTCACATATAGATGTGTGTGTGCATACATTCTTGTATATATGTGCATGTGGGTGTGAAGGGGCCCTTGCTCACGGTGTTGGCTCGGTCCAACCCGTTCTACCTCGCAGCGACGAGGAACACCCGCTATAAATCCACAGAGATTATAATAATCATGTGGTTCCGGGTTAAAGCAATGAGATTAAGCCCTAGCGGCAAGGAAGCGTGCTATGCACACCTTCTTGAAGTCCCGACGGCGTGTATCACGTCTTCCGGGATCAAAAATTCCTCCTCCGGTGGACGAGCAATGTGCGCAAGACGACGAACAAGGCGAGGAGGACGCTTTTCCTCTCCGCGTGGAGTCAAGATGCTGCGACGTCAACGTCAAGTCTTTTTTGTTCTTCTTTTATTCTTTATCTTCTTTGCTTGTTGCGGGACTTTGCAGAAATATTCTTGTCGTCATTTTGGCCTCTTTTCTTTTAACTGCCCTGGCTCGGCTCGGCAAGGCTTGTCACTTTTCTGATGGTAATTTTTTAAGCGTCAACATGAACGAAGTAGATCAGCATATTTTCTACGATTCAGGTAGGGGGATGGAACCTTAGCACCTTAGGTTGCAATGTCCTGTAGTTTTGCACTATTAATCGCATGTTAGAATGAATTATTCGTCAAGAAATGAGTATGATTTGAGTTCTTGGTGTGGATGTGGAATATATGTGTTTCATATGATTTTCATGGCCAAATGAGTGTATTTTGGTGTATGAAAGCGTAAAACAAGGATTGCAGTTGTTTTTCCCCTCGTTTGAGTCGAGTGGGATGGGGTTTGAGACAGTTCGCTCTTACCAAGATTAGAAGGCTAAACGTGGTTTGTCTCTCAACCACGTTCAGCTTTTGGATTCAGGTCATGGCATAGATAGAGACTGCGTCCAATGTGAGAAGTAGCTAAGTCGGTTCGTTTGAGTGCGGTGGTCTGGTCGATAGCATTCTGGGTTGATGCGGCTTGATGACCGATCGCATCTTTAGCTAACACGGTGCTTACCCCAACTGCATTCATCCAAGGGATTCTATGCATGTTTGTTTTGATCTAATGAGGTTCTATAGCTGAGATGTGTCTAGCTCACACTAATCCTGTGTTATTCTATGATGTATTCTAAGTGTGAGTATGACCTGGTGATACTGAACTATTGTGATACATATGCCTTGTGGTTCATGGTTACAGTGAGAGTGAGCCTTTTCCCTCTTGAGTGACTATCCACTAGTCATATCCTATGTACGACATGCAATGTCAACCCACTTGGGAGTGGTGGTGAGGCAGTCCAAGACAGACGATTTTTAGGTTAGTTTTTGTAGGGCACCTTGTCTTTGCAGTCTGAGTCCAGCTGGGGGAAAAATCAACTAGAGGACCTGACTTACAGTAATGAGTCTGTGTGTGCACACGTGGTCAGGGGCAGTGGACGCGCGCTGACGAGCATGACCTGTTGGGTGTGACAATAGGATCTAGAGCGGGGTGAATAGATCCTTTCAAAAAATAATGCCCAATTTAAAAACTTAACTAAATCACTTAATGAAATGCAGATTAATGGAACACTAATGTTCCCAACAAGCTATGCTGAACCAGACTAAGACAGTCATTCACAAAGGATGATCACTACACACTGTGTGGAAGATGGCTCATGTCAATCCGGGTGTGTGATCACAGTGCTTGTGTGTATGTGCAACAGGTAACTTGGAGTGTGAAAGTGAAGTGAGAATATGCTAAAATTAGTGAATCAGAGGCGCACATGTTCCTATGAATGGAGATAGAAGATAAGGGACAAATTACAAGCACAAGTCACTGCACAACAGATTTTTAAGGTGGTTCAATCTGCAAACCCACAGGCCTACGTCCACCCCTCACCAAACTTGGTGAGGCTTCACCACGCTGCAAATGCAGCAACATGGACAAGTCCCTTACAAATGCTGAAACATAGCCTGACACGAGGAACAAACTCCTCACGAGGACACAGTCCTCACGCTGCTACATGTAGTAGCACATGGGGACGAACCCCACACATACAACACTGCTGCTATACGCAACAACACACAGGGACAAGCCCCACACACGTTGTAAATTGCAGCTTACCACGAGGACGCAGTCCTCACAAGGACACAGTCCTCACATTGCAGAACTATATTAACACATGGGAACAAGCCCCGAAAGAAAAATAAAAAACAAGAAACAAAACACGCTACAAATGTAGCAAACCACGGGGACAGACCCCCAACGGACACACAGCTGCAAGGCAGCTAAAGTCCACTCTGGTCTCTAAAATAGAGCACCAGACTAATACTACTATCAACACAGCACCACACACTAAAAATTGATCTGAGGTTCAAAGGAAAAACCTCCCAGGGGAGTCGCAACCTCTCCTCCTTGGCCGCCTGGGTCCTCATTAAATAAATGAGGCTGTCTAATTTTACGTTGAGGGTTTGAAGAGTGTCTGCACTCCTGGCGGGGGGTTGCCCCTCCACCGCAGGTCAGGGGACGTCATCGGTTGGGTTGCTGGTGTGAGACGGGGTGTTCCCCGTAGGATGGGAAGGTGTGCCTTATTCCGTCGCCACGGCTTTCCCTTTGTCACCGGCGATCCTCCGACTGTAACTCCTTCGTACGATGTTGGCTCTTTGTTCGTTTCCCATAGACGGTGCCAGATGAAGAGGGGTTATCTCGGGCTGTGCCTGAGCCGAAGATGATGACCACGAGTAGTAAAACTGCAAGGAGGAAACGAGTCAGAGGAGCCCAGGGATAGATCTCTGGGGTAAACCCTCCGCTGCTTAAGTCAGCAATCAAGGTAGAACTTTGGTGCGGGAGAGAGAGAGGAGGAGATGGGAGTGCGAGATTCCTCTCCACCAAGTGGTGAAGTGGTTCTAGCTCAGGGTTAATGTCACTCTGTAGCGCTTACCTTTTGTAGGAGGGCCTCCCTGGTTTATATAGCGACTCATGAGACGTAAGAGCCCTGTGAGGCGAGGGGTTTCAGGGGAGGTTACGTCCTCTTCGTGGGCTCTTTAAGGCATGAGGACTCTTAATTCTCCATTATCCCTACGATCTTCCTACTCTTAAAGGGCGCTTAAGGGTCGCATGGATAAGCTTCCGCCAGTTGGTCCGAGCGAAGGGCACGGGCTCAAGGGGGTTTCTTGAGCGATGGGCACAAGGCTCGGGCGGGACGCAAGGGTCCTGAAGGGACCTCCCGACTGATCTGATGCCAAGACTTTCGAACCCGAAAGTCGCCTAGGGAGCGCTTAATCCGAGTAGGTTATTGGGCTTAGTGGGCCCTTGGAGGGGCTGTCACTCGTGGGAGCTGGGCCTCCTTTGGTCTGTCAGGACCTCGTTTGGCCACTCTATTCGGGCAGTAGAAATCCCCCTCTCCAATGCCTATATCTTGGGCACATGATACTTGAACATTATAGGAGTTTCTCAGTTGGTGCTACGTCAGGTTCTCTCTACCTATCGCACTCGTGACCCTAAGCTCAAGCCCTATCAAGATCTGGTCACTCTCTTGGCTAAGCAATTTCACAAACTTATATATATTCACACCCCTCGATCTCAGAACATTCTTGCCGATGCACTTGCATCGCTCGCTTCTTCCCTCTCCTTTCCTCCCAGTCGCTCCACTGAGACCATTGTGGTCTAGCGGTTAGATGCTCCTTCCCTTCAGGATCCCTGGTTCGATAACCTTAGGAAGTCCGTAGAGAAGAAGGCTGAGAAGGAGGATTTGAGAAAAGTATACTTAGTTGAGCTTGAAGAGATCTTAGAGGAAGAGGAGTTACCTTGGTACTATGAAATTGGGCAGTATTGCAGGGATGGGTCATTCCCGGAATCAGCTAGCGCTGAGCAGCGTAAGGCCATCAGAAAAGTCGCCTCAAGATACACAATCATGGCAGGTGAATTGTATAAGCACGCTCTTAATGGAGTTCTTATGAGGTGTCTAGACGATGATGAGGCCTGGAAGGTTGTTGAGGCAGCTCATTCGAGTGAGTGTGGAGGGCATGTTAATGGTCAGGTCTTTCAAAGAAGATTCTTAGGTAGGGCTATTACTGGCCAACCTTAGAAGAAGATTGTTGCACCTATGTTCGTAAGTGCCTTCAGTGTAAACTCCATCCTGACAAGATTCATGCTCCTGCTTCATCCCTCCATCCTCTTTCTGCTCCTTGGCCATTCTCCATGTGGGCTTTCGACGTTGTAGGCCCACTAGGTGATCCTAATTCTCAGACCAAGTAGAAATCCTTCATTCTTACCGCTACTGAGCACTTCACCAAGTGGGCTAAAGCTGAAGCATACGCAAAAATCAAAGCTACCACAGTTTGCCTCTTCATCCTGAAGAATATCATCTCGTGATTTGGTCAACTTGCATGGGACCGGACATAATGTACACCTCAAAGTAGTCATCCATAACGGCTTCCCACTCTAGGTAGTCACTTGGGTTTTCGGAGCCATAGAAGTCCCGGGCTACGGGCCTACGGGGGTGGTCGGGTTGGTTTTCCCATCTTTGGGTGTATCGCCACCATGCATAGGATGTGGGCTTTTGGTAATCCATGGGACACAGAAAGCTATGGGATGGCCATGCCGACACTTGGTGACAAGACACTAGACACGACCCTAGACACTCTACCAAACTAGACACAGCCTAGACTTAAGACACTTTTTTTTTATTTCTCCCATTTTTATGCAATGACGACCCTAGACTCAACCTTTTGCTCTGATACCAATTTGATGCGAGACAGACACATGACCTGGGACTCTAGCTCACGATCGTCCCTACGCGAGGGAAACGCTGGACCGTGCGCGGTTGAGAAACTGGCAGTGAGTCTCGTGTATCGACTTTTTCGTGTATACTCAGATTGAGTCACGGGATAGGTCACTCACTCTCGCTCTCTCGCAGTGGTGAATAACAATATATGGCGAGCTAATTACCCTATCATGCTTTCTAGCAGGGGCATATACAAAATTATACGGGTAAAGCAAATGCCGAGTAAGGTAGCGAACATGATGCCTCCACGCTCCGAGCGTGGGGAAGGCAATCCCAGCCAAGTATGGTGACTCCCGGTTAAACAATCAATCAATAATTTACAGAAATGATTTCTACTGCCCACTCCACACAGGGAGGTAAAGGGCTACACAAGTGGGCCGGGGAGGACCGATCTTGGGTTGACGGGCAGCACTTTGATCACCCCGTCGGAGTGGTTCAGACAGTGCAAGCTGCTTGTTGTGGGGCCCACGTGCTGGTCAGCGGGTCCGATTGGGCCCGGGGTGGTACCGCTGTGATCATGGCTCCTAGAGAGGCGCTCCCTGGGATGATGGCACGCTGGTTCATCTTGTTGAAGGCAAGTTGGTTTCGGTCTCCACTTGTTGGAGTTGCTGCCCACGGATCTGAAGTTCTATTTTTATAGTGCATGACCCGGCGAGATCAGCTGATGCGATCACTCCCGATGTCAGATCGACGCGAAAGAGATACCGTTGGAAAGCTGACTTGAAGTACTTCGATGTATGGCTAGAGAAGGATTTTTGACTTCCTAGATCTAGACTTGGTAGAATTTACAAGTTGCTGGCTGACGGACTCAGAAAACTTAGGATAGAAATAGATTTTCCTGCGACTTGGTGTTGACCATGACTCAAACGTCAGATCTGGGTGTTGCGTTCTTCATTAAAGTTGTAGAGCTTGAAGTCAAGAAGATGGGGATATTTTTTATGAGACTTTTAATGGGGGTTTCGATTTTCTAAAGAATTTATTGTAGATAAGGGTTGGATCTGGACTACATAGGACAGAACAGATTTGGAAAAAAACTGTGATTTTTAAAAATAGCAAAAGGACTGCTAAAATTTCAAGAAAATTCGTGGATGATGGGTGTGGTGGACAGAACTTTCAATAAAATTGGTGACTCAAAAAAATAAAAGAAAAGGGGTCTAATTGAGGAAATACAAGGTTGCTATGACAGGATCTGAACAGAAGATAGACTACTAGGGGAAAAAAGATAGAATTGGAAAAAATAGCTACAAGAGGGTAAATGACCTAATTTTTTTTGTGGAGGCTGGCGTGGACGTGGATGACACACCCTCCAATTTTAGACTCTATCCGAGCTCTTGATGGAGAGCTAAAATTTAAGCTTTGATGTTCTATCCCAAGATGGACAAAACTCTGGCGATGGTAGTGGCGGCGCGATGGCGGTGCGATGGCGGCGGTGGCAACAGAGCTTCACACTCTAAGAAGATAGAACACTTGGAATCCACCAAGTAGAGTAGGAAATCCACCCTAGAAGGTAGCAATCCAGCTGCAAGAGGAGAGGGAGAGAGGGGTGCCCAATGGCCAAGAATAATTCTTGAATTTTCTTCTCATTATTTCATTAACATACTGAGGTTTGTGGCCTAGTAAATAGAACAAGAATCTTAACAAAAACCAAAACAGACATTTGTTGTGTCCCTGTGTTTTGATGATAGCAAACACTATGAGTCAATATGAGTTTGCTGCATGTTGTTTTGTTACACTACGAGTTAATATGAGTTTGCTGCATGTTGTTTTGTTACACTACGAGTCAATATGAGTTTGCTGCATATGTGCACATCTGCATGTTGTCCTTTTGATAGCCAGAAAGTACTTGACCATGTCCTTGTTCATTGCATAAAGACCAATGCACTTACAAGCATGCATAAAGTAAACATAAAGTCAATACATCTCCATAAAGTCAACTTTGTGAACGTAGAGTCAATGCTTTTGCATAAATCCTGTGTGCATGTCATGTCATCAAACATGTTGTGTGGATCATATAGAAGTTGGTGCACATTGTAATTTGTTCATTGTTAAGGTCGATGCACATTATGTCTTAGCCATAAAGAGGTCTGTGCATATATGGTAGCAGTCGTTGCATATATGGCATTTTGCACAATCTCATGTTTAGTCTGCTTACCAAGTCAGTGCACACTCATGTTTAGTGTACAACGTCGGTGCAAGTCTTCATGCAGCTCAGCATACAGGTCTGTGCATTCAAGTCCGTGCACATTTGCTTGGCAGTTGAAAGTCAATGCATGCTTGTCACAAGGTCCGTGCATATCTATGTTCACGATGCATACTTAAGATCTGTACAAATCACTGCTCGGGTCATTGCTAGTCTTGTTGCCATAAGAGCCAAGGTTTGTGCAGGTTTTAGCTACACACAAACCAGGTTGGTACAATGTTGTCTCTTGCATAATAGGTCGGTGCCTGTTGTACCGTGTGCATTTGATTGTCCAAGGTCGGTGCAATATTTTGCATACGAAGTCTGTGCAAGTTTTATCTTATGCAAAACACGGCCGGTGCACACACTGTAACTGGACAGTGCACGCTTGCTTCCAATCATATGAAGGTCTGTGCATGATTTTCTATAGGGTCTGTGCATGGTTGCATTTGTGTCCGTGCATGTTTTGTTGTATGGTCAGTGCATACTTGCATTTAGCAAAGATAAGTCGGTGCACATTTGCATTGCTCACTTAAAAGGTCTATGCACATTGTAGAACATGCTAAATAGGGTCGGTGCACATTCTACTTGTGCACGAATAAGGCCCGTGCACATTTGCACAATCGCACTACAGGTTTGTTGTATAATCTGTGCATATGAGCATTCCAGGGTAGATGCACATCCTATTCCTTCCACATGCAAGGTCTGTGCATATTAGGTTTATGGCATATAGGGTCGGTGCATCTTTTGCATTATGCACACACGAAGTTAGTGCACCTCTCAGCCCTCCTGCATATAGGGTTTGTGCACATGTCCATATACGCATTATAAGTAGGTGCATGTTTGTATATTGCCCTATGAAGTCTGTGCATCTTTCATACTTAACTGAGATTCATTTATGCACAGTGATTATCATATCAATAGGTCAATACACATTAGCTATCCATTCATGGTTACAATGTGTTTGACGAAATGCCTCGCTTATGTCTGACAAGACCAAAGCAGCACGTGAGCTCGAACTAGAGCTGAGGCTCATGGAATTTGTTAGCTCATTGCCACGTGGACCTACTCTTATCCAGACTCCAACACGTGGACTTTCTATGGAGCTCATCTTTTGGCGGGAACATTCCCACCATACGAGCAGGCGATTCCTTTTTAGAGATCACTGGGATCCTACCACGTGGAGCCATCTGACGGAGGGTGCATCATCATCTTCTTCAAATCACCTACGGCGCCCTTGTTCTATATAAAGATCACCTCATCCCTTGATGAGTGGGGCCAGTGCTGAAAAGAGAGAGGTTAGTGCCGCCAGAGAGAAAAGGGAAGAAAGAAGATAGAGTGCTGAAGAATTGAAGGGTGCAGAGTGAAGGAGTGAGAAAAAGAGAGCAGGAGAGACTGATATATGCACAAAGGACCAAATTTTATCTCTTTATTGACTTATGTTAATTATGCATTAATTCATGTCAAATTACATGTTCAATGATGTCCTTGGATTTTGTTCAATTAGCCTTGTCCTTTGTGTCATTGTCCTTCAAATTGCTTGGTGAAAATTCGGTAGCATCTCTCCTAGACCCGGAACGTCGAGGGTGTAAAATTGGGTACACATCCACAGAGGAACTCCGAGATGGCCCCGAAACAAAAGGGATGCGCACGGAAGTGACAATGTCCCAGGGTGCACTCGAAAGCGGCAACACCCATAATCTGATTTGGGTACGAAAATCCCGAGGGCTAGCCTACGAGGGACTCCGATGACCCACAGATCGTCACGACCTCGTCGCTGAGACGTGGGCTTGAGCTATT
Organism: Amorphophallus titanum; assembly: GCA_024336825.1. Classification (NCBI taxonomy): domain Eukaryota; kingdom Viridiplantae; phylum Streptophyta; class Magnoliopsida; order Alismatales; family Araceae; genus Amorphophallus; species Amorphophallus titanum. Next base: position 1,147,216 of record JANBPO010001910.1, on the reverse strand, counting down.
GCCGCGTTATATGGCCGTTAATGTCCATTCTTTATGGGAATCACCCAGGGTCCACACTAGGAAGAAGCGAGCCCCCAGTGATCCATGAATGATCAAAACCCAGAATCTGATTTTTTTTTAAAGAGAAGGTAATCGGTTGTTTTGGGATTAAACCCCATATTCCTCACCCCTTTGACATCATGGCTATGAATTGGTCCAAATACCAAAACGGGGTTTTGAGGGAAAGAGATTGGCATGATTTCAAAAGGGGAAGAAGCTTTGCAAATCGCTCGACAGTCAACTGAGAAGGAGGGAAGACAGCGGAGCCCAATAAGCATCTTGTACATGAATATATAGACATATGTATATATATGTATATATATATATGCGTTGACGGGGATTCGAGAAGAGGAAGAGGAAGAAAGGAAATGTTGCAAATAAAGCATGGAAATCTCCCCGTGGGAGGCACTTCTTCATTTCATTTCATAACAGAGGGGAAGGATACATCGGAGAGCAGAGCCAAGAAAGGAAAATATAAAGATAGAACAAAGGCAGGAAAGGCATGGAGCCTCATGCTCCCCTGCCCTCACCTCTCTCTTCTCTTTCACTCCCTCTCTCCTCTCCTACGCGAACTTTCTCTCTCTTCAGCCTCCGGAGCAGCGGGGTTTCGGCAAAGAGTCCGGAAGAAGTCCCTTGGCTCCATAGGAGTGCCCTTTTATACAGGCCTCAGAGCCCCTGTTCGAAGGGCTGCCTCTGGGCCCTTATGCTTTTACTTTTTTTTCTCTTCCTTCTTTTTTGATCACATGTAATTGCCACTGCCATTATGCTGCTGAAGCCACGCCGCTGGCATTCCAACTGCTAACTCTATTGCCGTTGTTCCATGCTGCGGCCGTTGCTGGCATTCACGCTGTCGCTGCTGCTGTTCGCCATGTTGCCATCGCTGCCCATGCTGTCGCTGCTCTATCGCCGCTGTCATTGTCTCGCTGGCGACCCCGGAGGATGCCACATCACCAGAGGACAGCGAGGCATGGGAGGGCGGTGGAGCAGAGGGAGGGAGCCCCTCTCCCTGCACGCTGTAGCCAGTGTTGGAATGCCATCACCGTGGTGCGATGTGTGCACCATTAATGATGCGAGGAGGAAGATGAACAATGAAAAATTACAAAATTGACGTCGAGAAGGAAGGCCACAAATTCTCAAAAATGGCATCCAGAGGGATGATCACCAATTCCTCGGATTGAAAATTCTAAAAAATCTAATAATATCAAGAAATGGCATCACTTTGAGAAGGCGCCCATTTAATAATTGGCCTCTGTCTGGAAGGGTGGCAATTCATTGGATTAAAAATCTAAAAAAACCAAGAATATCAGTGTAAACGACGTCACGGGGAAGCAGTGGAAAATTGAGGTATTGTGGTGTGATGAACTGAGGATGAAAAGGGGAGGGGACAAAGCGAACCACTGCGGGAGGTTGCTCATTGCGAGATTTTAATTGGAAGAACACAGAGCAGAAACGCATAGAATGAAAATTGTGCAGAAATTAAATGGGGAGAGGGAATTGACTGAAATTAAATTATAAAATTTAAACGGCCAAGGCGGGAAGTGACTCGTCGCGTGATGCACAACGCAAATGAAGGTCGACAGAGAAAAAAAAAGAAAACTTTTTATTCATGGCAAATGGGGACCAAGTACATCAAGCATGTGAGGAGAAAAGAAGAAAAGAAAGAAAATGGCACAGGGAGGAACGGGGGGTTGAGCAGGGGTGACTACTCCCCACTCCCCCAACGCCTCCTACTACATCAATACCCTCTCCCCCCCTCTCTCTCTCTCTCTTACTCTCTTCTCTGGTGGTTGTCGGAGGGGGACCTCACAATGGAGCTATCCTCTTTCCTTCCTCTTCTCTTCTTCTCTTCTTCCTATCTGCTTCTGTGCTCTGTCTCTATGTTTCTTTTTTTTGTGAGTGTTCTCTCCTCTATCTCTCTTTCGTTTGCCGATGGAAGAGGGGCTTCTAAACCTCAACGATAGGAGCCTTCGAGCGCAGAGCGACAGAGGCGGGAACATGGGTTATAAATGGGGATTTAACTTGAGTTGTCCTTGGCTGAAAGGAGGTAGGCTGTGTGTCCCCTGCCTCATTTGACACCTCATCTACCCCGCTGCACGTCGAGGATCCATAGGACGTGGCATAAGATCCTCCTTGCAGGATGCGTCATTAGAGAAAAGCCAGGTCGTGCCGTTGAAAGAGCTGGGCGTACCGCTGGAGGACCTAAAGAAGGCGTGCCGCTGAAGGGGTGCGAGGGTGTGTCGCTGAAGACCTCGCTGGGTGTACCGCTGAAGGCTTCACTGGATGTACTGCTGAAGACCTCGCTGGGTGTATTGCTGAAGGCTTCGCTGGGCGTACCGCTAAAGACCTCGCTGGGTGTACCGTTGATGGCTTCGCTGGATGTACAGCTGAAGACCACGTTGGGCGTGCCATTTAAGACCTCACTAGGCATACCGCTGAAGGCCCGTATGGGCATGCCGTTGAAGTGGATTTGGGCCCGTTTTGAGCCCGTTTGACGATCCACTTAGTTCTCTTCGGGGTCCATGAGTTGTGAGCCCCCCAGGGGTTGGTTCCTCTTCGCTGTCGTGACTCCAGGAGTGGCTTCACGGCAGTGTACTGTTTGTTCGGAGGGTCCGGACGGGACGTGTTCTCCGTAATCTCTTCAGTTGAAGTTGTCTATTGATGCTGGATTGGTCAGGACACGCGGACGTGTAATTTTACACATCCACACAAGGGTATTCAGTTTGGCGTTGAGGGTTTGGAGTGCGTCAGGGGCCTCAAGGGCGGGTTGTCCCCCTGCGGCCGTTGGAGGTAGGGCATCAGCTTGCTGGTCGAGGAGGGGGTCCATGAAGGAATGAACGGGTGTGCGCTCCCCCTCCACGGCCGTCGATGCCTTTCCCTTATCGCCATCGTTTCTCCTGCTAGAACGTCTTCGCACCATGTTGGCTCTTCGTACGTTTCCCACAGACGACGCCATATGAAGAGGGGTGATCTCGTGCTTGGTCCTGAGCCGTCGATGTAGTTGATGTCACAACTGATGGGGGATCTGCAAGGTAGGAAATGGATCAGAGGAGCCTAGGGTTGGAAACCCCGTGAAAAACCCTCCGATGCTTAAGTCAGTGAACTGGCAGAGCATAGGTGGAAAATAGAGCAGGAGAAGAAGAGGGGGGCACGGGATCACTCTCCACCAAAGGGGGTGGTGTTGAGTGCTCAGGGTTGTTCCGTTCTCTTTTCAGAGGGTTTCCTTGGAATTTGTATAATGACCATTGAGGGGTACTTGAAGGGACTGGGGGCGTTATGCTGCAAGGGAAGACCCTTCCTCTCCCCTTCACTTTGGAGTTTTCCCGTTCGAGTGGTGACGAGATCCCCGCCTGGAGTTATGCCCTATTCGATGGGGTTTCGAGCGTTAGGATATCCCCCAGTGAGGTGTTTGGGATTCTCTCGAGTCGAGGGTGGCGCTGTGTCGGTTACGCTAGGGCACCGTTTCGGCTTTTCTGAGCGACCGATGCTCGGACTTCCAGCCCGAGCGACCGCTTAGGAAGATCTCTTTTGAGGATGTTTGGGCTTTTAGCCTATCATCGTTAATAATATTGATTATATTATTTTATGTGAGATGTAGAGGGAGGGAGGAGAGAGAGGGGGCGGTGGTAGAGAGAGGGAGGGAGAATGGGGTTAGAGGTGAGGGATAACTCGTTATAACTTTTTGTTGGAATGAGTTATCCCCGTATTAGTCCTGTATTTGGGGTTATCCATATTCTTCTTAACTCGATATATCCCCGTCAGTTTTTGCTATACCAAATGAAGAATGAGGTTGAAACGGGAATAACCCCGATTTAACCCCATACCAAACATGACGTAAGGGTACAACGTTCATCGAGGTGTAGCTATCAGAGTCTACTCCTAACTCACAAACTCACATAGCCAGTGGCAGACTAGGAGAGTGTACCCCATAGATCCACCCTTCAAACTCACAAACTCACAAACTCACAAGTTGACGGTGAGGAACCCAGAGAGTCTTTGCTAAGTCTGTTGTTAGAATACGTGATCCCGTGATCACTCTGCGTTATCCTTGATTCGACTCAACGAGAAAGGAGGAGAAGAGAGATGGAAGAGGAAGAAGTTGTCGTCAACATATGCGATGTGTTCTGGAACTCTCACACACACACACTCTCTCTCATGCACACACCCCTTCCTACTCTTGTGGGAGCAGAGCTCAGCCCCTCCTCTCTCATGATCCTCTCAACCTCACATAATCTCATACCGTAGTGACATGTAATGTTATGCCATGTAAAGGAGGTTCAATGTCACTACTTTAACATATTTATTTAAGACGAATGTTGATACTATCTAAAAGAGCATATCTAGGAAAACAATCAAGATAAATTAGATTGACATAAGCAATATATGAAAGACATCTTATCATGGCACAGTGTTTTGGGACTTAATTCCTAGGGCATTCGATCACGTGTGTGGTGATAGAGTCACGAGTGCAAAATAGTTGTAATCTAACATTGCCTATTTTGAGAGATCTAGAGTGCTGAGTTAGGTGGACACTAAGACTTTGAATTACATGTCGAGATGATTTAAGTACTACGTTAGTATGGTGATGACTTGATGGATTACTATATTGATGTTCCGAAGAATCTCGCGGAGGTCACGCCCTTCGTTCCTTGTATGATTGTTGGGTTCATGAGTCAAGGTCCAACCAGACAAGTGGAAGCTATTTCTTGGGCCGTGGGTATAGGTGCACGTGCACCTATGCAATCCTGTTGGGTGGCTGGCCCATTGGGCATATGCCGACGTAACACGTGTCCTATATTATTGTACCTTTGTCGAAAGCAAACTATGTTAAAAGCAACACTTTGAAATTGCCTTAACATTTTGATGTGCTATTAATTGCTTATTTAAAAAAAACATCAATATCGCTATGCACTTGGTACATTTTTGTATACATACTTATAGCAATTAATGTGATAGTTTCCTGCCCAACAACATAATTAAGTTAAGACAAGAGTAGTTGGAATGACGTTGTGAGTGACGTTCACCATAAAGTATCTCGTTAGATATTGTTATTTGGCTTTCTCACCAACAGCATAATGCGTATATACCCTATGGTATTGCTGTCACAGTGGCTCCCCACGATATTGACGTGTAGTCTGATTAGTTACTCCCTATACTGCAATTAACTCTGGAGCAATGGACTTGATGTACGGTACTGCTCAACATGCCTTTTCCTTGAAAGCTTCATATTCAGAGACAAGCATATTCACTTTTGTCTCTTTAACCTGGGACGTTCCCTCACAGATGACCTCTAACTTATCCCACATCTCCTTTGCACTCTTGCAGGAGGAGATTCTAGAAAACTGAGTGGGATGGAGAGCACATTGTATCGCATTAATAGCTGCCCAGTTCAACCTGAACTTTCGGATGTGCTCCTTAGTCTAGAACTCCTCATCGGGTGGTAACTCAAATGGTCCTTTAATCACCACTTTCCAGATCTCATAATCCTTTGCACGGAGGAACACTTGCATTCTATTCTTCCAATATGCATAGTCGCTACCCATGCTATGTCTAGACATTCACTGGACTCGGCCAGGAAAGAAAAGTTCTCAAGATATAACCTGGAATAAACAAGAATAATCTAGGGTTTTAATAGTACAAGCCATTCATGGCCTGACTACCGAGGCACCCAAGAAAACACGAGAAATCAAATGCTAGAGGGTACGGAGTCACCCTTTGGGCTGCTTATAATAGAAATGATCTTATAATGGATCGTGAGAAAAGGACTGGGCCAAAGAATAACCCATCCGAAGCCAAGGGGTACACGGTCCTCTTTTGGGCCGTGCCAATATAGAACAGTCCCAGATTGGGCCGCTAGATAGACCTAGGCGGTCCATGTTGGGCGGTTTAGAACAAAAGGGAATTGAAGCCCACGACAAGGGGTACACGGGCTGGACTTGGCCGTCCTATCACCAAGCAGTCCATCAATGGTTCGTTCAGTGGATGAAACAGTCCAGGAACAATCGCGTAACAAAGGGCCCAACTAGACTAGAGCATGCAACCTAATTGGGCTCCTGGGCCACCCGGGGCATAGTGGAACCGAACCAGGGTTCAGCCCAAAGCTCACAGGCTAAGGCTGGAGGCTTTAGGTCGACTTATCATGACTAGGTCGAAGAAGAATCAAGGATAATCGACAATCTGGATCTGGCACTTAGCCAGTTAAACACGGTCTCCACTGGGCCGCTCAATGAGTCAGATGGTCCAACTCTGGCCATGTATGGACTCAGATGGTCCCATGTGGGCCGTGACTCAGAATAGAGATAAACATGTGGTTTGATCGAGTCAACAAGTGTAGGATTTGAGGTACAACCTGTCCGACATCCTAGTGAGAATCCCAGACTCGCGGGGACATACGGAGGTCTCGTAATGGAGGTCTTAGTTTGACGGAAGGAGTATCTGACGGAGAGTCCCAACCATCACAAGATTAAAGGGCTATAAATCATTGAAAAATGATAGGTGATCGGTCAGTCAGTCCCACTAGCGTGGAGTGACTGTCAAAACAATCCAATTGAGAATTTCTTTCAATAGCTAATCATGATTAAAGTTTATGCATGCATTATTTAATAAAACAAGGAAGCTATGATTGACAAAAGAAGAACAAAATTATACAAACAAGAATTAACATTAATCAGTTTTCATATTTACCAATTCGTTGTGGGTTGCTACCTTACTTACAGGCCTAGATTAATAAGAACTAATCATGCTTAAAACATTACTTGAGAGATACTGCGTGAAGTAAACGGTCTATCCCGAACCGCCTAATAGGCCCCAGCGGTCTGTCGATAGGCCGCTTAGGCAAATGGGCTCGAAAACCCTACACGCACTAAGCGGTCTATCGGGCAGCCACTGGAGTCTCTGAGCGGTCCATCAATGGCCGCCACTGATAGTGGGGGTCCCGAACAAAAGGCCATAGAACGGTCAAACCTACGACCGCTGCTATGGATCTCGCGGTCTATCGCGGGGCCGCCTAGTCATAAGCATTTCCTGTTAGGACCGCGTACAAAACAACATGGCCGAACTCCGGTGACCTTGATAACCTCCAATTGAAACAACAAATTCACGATGCATAGGATATAAAAATTGGGCAAAGATATATCAATAGAAAGAGGACGAAACGATGCACAATATAGATTAATCAATTGAATCTTAAACCTGCTAACCTGTCCTTAATCCAAGGTAATAAATGGTTAACCCTAATTCTGACATGCTCCGATTTTAACACAAAATACTCTCAGGATTCTAAACCAATTTTAGGGCTTTCGGTACCAAATGAAAGAGAAGACAGAGACGAATCTATCAGTATTTTATGCTTGAGGTTTGGTCAACTAGAACCTACCTTAGAGGAAGAAGAAAGGGACGACGTCACCGGTCAGACGTGCAAAGAAAACTCCAAGAATACGCCCTAAAAGTCCCACGATCGAACTCCTCATCGACCGTCCCTGCATCTAAGGGCCTCTAGGTTGGGTTGGGTTTTTTTTTATAGATTTAATTGATGGGTCCTAGCGGATGGGCTCCTGAGGACGAGCCACGGAAGTCCTCTGGTAGGGGCCAAAAGAACCATGAGGTTCGGGCCCATGCTGAGGAAAGGGACCCTATCGCTGGGCAACCTCAAACTCTGATTCGAACTGCTCAAGCTCGAGAGTGACCTGATATGCATTTTCCAAAGTGGTCACATTACGGTGAAATAGCTCATATTGGTAAGGCATCTGCAACCCTCTTCGAAAACGTGAGACAGTCATAGTGCTCTCCTCCGTGACTCCACACCGCAAATAATATTCATAAAACTCGACGATGTACTCTAACACGAGTCAATTACCCTGGGTAAGGCTCTGTCAACTATCAATAAGGCATGGATGATACGTGGTAGGAAGGTACTTCTCTCTCAACTTGACCTTCATCCCATCCGAGGTCTCGATTTGAGGCTGATGTCATTGCATCAACAGGCTCTCCACATTCATCCAATAAGTCTGAGCCTTCCCTTGCAGCTTCATCTTCTCGAAATGAACTCTCCTGTGGTCCGTCATCTCAAACCACTCAAAATACCGGTCCATTCTAGCCTCCCAATCTAAGTAATCCTTTGGGTTTAAAGTCTCCTCAAAAGTGGGAGGGTCCGTGCGCACGCTCCGTAGAATGCGATCGTCCTCATTGAGATCACGATGCCGTCGTTGCCCACGACAATCATGACCATAACCCCCATACTCATTGTCAGACTCATCATCAAAATTTGGGACTCTAGGCCTCCTGACATCAACCCCTTGGGCTCTAGGAACTACGGGTCGCTGGATAGCCTCAGGCTGGCCGAATGTCGACGTAGGTTGCGCCCCTAAGGGGACTCACTCTAGTGTGGCCATCCTCCCAATCAGACCTTGAATGGATTGGTCCGATGCTTTAGCCCTATCTTCTAGAGCCTTCATGCTACCCTCTAAATGCGTGCCTAGACTTTCCATTTGTTCCATGAGGGTCATGACCATTTCAGCCACTGAAGGCTCTCTAGGTGCCCGAGCTTGATGGTCTGCCATGGGTGGTGGTGGTGAGTGGTAATGGGTACCCCGACGGGTGGGCATGGAAAGGAGCTAAATGAGATGCAAACTACCAATGCAATGACAAAGACCAAAGATAACCCTAGACTCGACCGTGCTCTAATACCAATTTGATGCGGGACAGGGTGTGAACCTGGGCCTCTAGGTGGTTACCAAACTAAGGGGACAATATGACCAGCAACGACGAGGCCAACCGAGCTAATTCAGCTCGACACCAAGAGCCTCCAAGAAGGGTCTATGCCAACAACAAGAATAGCAAGCTCACAGTCGTCCCCAAGAGAAGGGAAGCGCACGGATCAGCACAGTTGAGAAACTGACGGAGAGTAGGGTGGTCTACACACTCTCGTGCACGGATCGAGTCATGGGACGGTCACACTCTCTCACCACAGCAGTGAAGTATATATATAAAGAACTGGATAGGAACCTAAGACGCACACAAGCAGTAGCCTCATGAGTAAATACTAAATAAGCAAGCTAACCAAGGAAGGAAGCGGATGCATACCTCCACGCTCGGGGCCTGGGGAAGACCCCTGGCCAAATCACACGACCTCTAGTACAAAAGCTAAAGTAGTACAATCCAGCACTGCCCACTCCTCGCAGGGAGGTAAAAGGCTGCATAGCAATCCGCGGTCATGAGAAGTGGGGTGATAGGCCGCGAGTGTACGAAGAACAACAACTCCCACGTGCTGCGAACCGGTACGAACTGGGACCAGCAGCAAGGATGAAGCATCACGGAGGTCGAGGAAGGTGCCAACATCCCTGGTAGCACACTGTAGTGGGTGACGAACCTCCTGGAAGAGGCTGAAAGCCAATGGAAGTTGGCTAATCATCTCGTCGGAGTCGCCGAAAGGTGGGCAGACTGATGGCCGATCTGCACTAGCGCAGGTGGGTAGCAGGAAGAAGAGCATGGAACGTGACCTTCCGCTTGTCTATTGGTCACGAAGGTCTCTTATATCTTTCTCTTCTGTTCTGATCTATCTTCGGTCTCTTTCAGATTTATTCATATTTTGGATGTCAACAGCCACGCCGGTTGTACCTTTGTCACCCCGTATCTAGGTTCCATAAGGGAGAGTTTACACCTAGAGTTAACCAAGTTCCCCATATCTTTTCTTATTAAGAACCTATTGTTGGAGAGAACATTTTCATTAAAGTCATTAAGGTTCTAAAGGTGAAACAAATAAAATTTATGCATCATCATAACTTGGTTGACTTTGGTTGCCTCTCATCCCTTTCTTATTTACATAGGAGTCATCTTGGCTAGTTACTTAGTTGTGCTTGTTTGTGTTGTTTGCATCATTACTAGGTGCCACTGTGCATGTGGAGTTGCTTCCGATCCATAGGTTCATATCCAAGGGACAATTCCTCTTTCACTTCCTACTTCAATCCCTTGTTTGAATCTGACATGTCTTCCTATGATCTTCCCCGTTCCCATGAGAAATTTCTCCCTCGTGGACTCCTAGAGGACCTGCCCAGGGTCCTACCTCTTCAATCTGGAGAAGGGTCCGCCCCTCCTCCATCCTCTACTTCCATGGAGGGTGCTCAACCCTCCCTTTCCACCAACAATCCTGCTAGTCAGATCTTGCTAATGATGGCCCAGTTGGATCCGGCCCAACTCCAGGCTATTTATCAGACCTTGTAGGGGTTAGGTGCCCCATCTCCTACGATTGCACAAGGTCTGTCCACTACTTCCATCTCACAATCTGGAGTTGATGGGCCTGGGGCTTCACCCATTCCTATTGACCTCACCCCGGTCCAGCCCAGGATCCTTCGCTTCTCTAGTCTGGAGGTGGGCCAGTCCTCTGGCTCGCCCCATCAAGTTCTTGATAAAGGGAAGACCGTTCTTCCCTTATCTACCCAGACTGATTCCTACAGGGCCAGCCCTTCAGTGCTGCAAGTCCTTGTTGGCCCGGTCGATTTCACTAGCCCTCAGTAAGGGGCGGCCCACGTCCACTCCAATTTGGGTCATCCTCCAGCCCAATATCCTTTCTATGGGCCTCCCCCTCCTTTTGCCTATGCTTCAACTCCTCACCTTGAGCTTACTCCCTTCACTCCACCTACTCCATCCTGGAAGCAGGAACTCTTTGATAAATGGGCCACCATGTAACAACAACTTGACTTCCTTCAAAAGTGGGTTGGCCTATAATCCTTGGCAGACATTCTAGTCCCCAGCTTCCATAACATCCGATTCCTTCTTCGATCTCAGCTCCCCACATTCTGCAAGTATGACGGGAACAGCAATCCTTTTATTCATGTGAGGGATTTTATGTACAACTTGACGTAGTTCCAATATGATGATCGCCTCATGGCGTATTTGTTTTGCCGATCACTAGATGGAGTTGCACTGGAGTGGTTCTATGCTTTTCCATTAGAAGATGCTGTAATTTTTAAGGTTGTGAAAGAGAAGTTTATTTAGAGGTTTTAGGACCGGGTCAGCCCAGAATATTCATTTATGGATTTAGTGGCTGAAAAAATGAAAGCTGATGAAGACTTTGCTACATACATCGACAGATGGAGGCAGATGGCCGCCCGTGTGTCGGGTCATATTTCGGAGGAGGAGAAGGTCAAATTGCTCATTTCCAATGCTACAACCACTTTCTGCAATATATTGGCCTTGAACGATATTACCAACATGCTCCAACTTTATAGCCAGATGAGATTTATTCAAACCCAGTTCAAGGACTCCCCCATCCACTCTCTCTTTGGGGCCTAAAAGTTCAAATACAATAGAAAACCTCAAGGGCCAATCACTGAAGGAGTCCAGAACAATGAGTAGGTACAAGTCGTTACCTTCCCCTTTCCCAACCAGTCCACTCCACTCCACTTTTCTCAGACCCCATGCAATCCCCAAATCTCCACTTCTCAAAATTCCTAACCCATTTTTCCCGCTCCACAGTGCACCCAGCCTATCTTTGATGTGACACCACCTTGGGGGTGGTGTTGATTGGAGGGTGCGCTTCCCCGAACAATATGAAGACTGGCAACGGGGTGGCACGCTCGTGGAATCACAAGCACAAGACAGCGAGGATTACCTACGACTCTACAGGGCAATGTATGCAGAGAAGCTCCAGCCTGGAGGGCTTGTAGAGGTAAAGTAAGAAGAAACCATGTGTGTATCTTTAATTCGTGTGAACTCATAAGCCATAACTGCAGGATGCTCGTGATACCATAATAATGAACTTACGAGCTCGTTTGGCGGACACGGAGCAAGAGTTGAGAGATACCCGAGCGGCTTTGGGTTCATCCGTAAGTGTTTATGTACACACTCCTGTTATGATTTGAAATTCATGACGCTTAACCACTTAATGTCACCTCACATGTGTCGCAGCGTGCCCAGCTTGATGCAGTTTCATCAGCAATGGGGGCAGACGGCGTTTCTTCCAGTTTATGGATTCCTACTTCAGAGCTGGATTTACTCCACGAGCAGCTTGCTCATGCCACACAACGGGCTGCGGAGGCAGAAGGGATGCTTTCTGCACAGGTGAGGGTTTCACCATTTAATATCCCTTGTTCAAGTATTGCCTTATGCCTGAGATGATATGTATGGCAGGAGAAAGAAACACAGGAGGCACTCGCGCATGCCACTCAGAAGGAAGCTAGAATAACCGAGCTGGAAAAGGAACTACAGCGTCATCCTGATGCAGACTCTTCTAGGGACGCTGTGGAGCTAAGGCTCATCCTTCAGTTGGAGAGAGAAGACAGAGAGAGAGAACGGGCCGAAAGAGAACGAGACAGGGATAGAGAGAAGGCCAAGAGATTGGCCGAGAAAGAGGACAAGAGGGCCCTGGAGGCCCAACTTGTTGAATTGAGGACCAGTCTCGGCCTTGCCGAACAATGGCTGAAGGATGGCGAAGAACGCTATCGAAGAGCACGAGAGCGTGGCTTTCGTGTTAGTAGCTTCCTTGCTGCCCCTGCAGATAGGCTTCCATAGAGCGGTAGGATTACCGCAGCTCTCGGCTTGGGAACACCCTCTAGAGCTTCTTGCCCAGAGAGTGGCAAGATGAGTAATGTGGAGAAAGAGGGTGGATCCTGATGTAATCTCTTTGTTGTTTACTTTATTTAGAGTGGAATAAGACACTTTATGCTTTGTTCTCTGTTTTCCTTATCTCTCGAATCCCTGAACATATCTAGCCTCCCAAAAAAAATTGATTACCACACAAAAATCACTTAGGTTGCCTCCCAAGAAGCGCTAACTTTTATGTCGTCAGCCAGACATAATGTAGCTCATTAACCAACACGTGGCATTCAGAATGAGCCACCACGTGATCCTGTCTTCCTTCAAATTCCAGCCCTTATTCCATTGGGAGACAAGAGTAAACATGTATGGACCGGGGATAGAAAGAGGCATGACTCGCACATGATTGATTTTAACATTAACCATGTGTGTGAGCCCATTTTCCACTTTAGGTATCCAGACATGATCAAAGGCCAATAATTTGTCAAGATCAAAATGGAACCCTTGCACTAGATCAATCCCTTGATCCTCTTGTACTGTATCGTCTCTCCTGACAAGCTCTTTAGGAATGACTTCCTCCTTGGTAACTTGTTCAGGCCCTGGGAGATTAGGAATAAGATTGTCATCCTTAGCCACTTTCCTCTTAGTAACAGCCTCATGAACTTTAATGGCATTGATCAACTTGTCTTCTTGAGAGGAAGTCAAATCAAAGATGAATGTGGTTGGCACATCCCCCTCAGGTCCTAGAATGTCAAATTGGAGAGGCTCAACTGGCAGAGGAATCAAAGTGGAAGGAGGCGCGAGCCCAGTATCTAACTCATCCACCAATTCAAACTTCATTGGATATGCTTCAGGGGTTAGATCAAATATGAAATTTTCTAATGAAACCCCTTCATCACACTTGTCACTCATCTGAGGATTATTAACCAAATTACCCACTAATGGGGTGGATAGAGGAAATGTAAAGGATTCCAGCCCGACCCTTTCATCGTAGGTCAGATCAAATTTGAATTTCTCTAAGACGGGCCCATCATTACACTCATCACTAAACCCAAAATTATCAACCAAATTTTCCAAAAATGGGGTTGGTAGATGAAATGTAAACTTTTCTAATAAGGCCTCATCATCATGTTCTTCCAGGAGAGAAGGATATTCATAATTTTGTTCCATTAAATCAACAATATTATTACTTACAAAGTAATCCTCCTCGTTATTGATTTCCTCAATTGTGTTGTTTGGGCCATCATTCGCTACAATAATATTCTCAATCTCAAAACATTCAGAAAATGGGGTGATAGGATCATCATTATCCTTGAAGCTATCCCCTTCTTCCTTTCCTTCCTTCATCATGGTAGTGCTGGTGCACTCCCCCTCATTTTCACTATTGAGATCTTGAGCCAGAATGACAGGCATAGGATCATCATCATCATCATTTACGTATCGAGAGGGTTGGTGTAATGTTGAAGGAGAGGGTTGATAAGCGGACTGAGAGTATAGGATGTGAGGTTCAAAGCAGTGGCCCGGTGAATCATCCCCAGTATCAATGTTGATTCCGAAATCTGGGTGAGATGAGTTGGGCGGAGGTTGAGTAAACATGGGCCGCTCGTGGGCTGCTGGGGGTGAAAGTTCAGACAGATGAGCTTGAAATGTTGGATCCATCCAAGGCAAATTTGGGTGATTACTCCAGCCTAGATTATAATCATCTGAAAATGTAGCATGCTTAAGCTGAGAGAACCCTAGGACATTTTGAACTTGAGCTTGGATGACCAGTGGGAGTTGGGCCATAGTAGGACACTGACTCACATGGTGAGTGACACTGGCACAGAAGTCACAGACTGCCATGCCAGTGTGGATTGAGTTTTCAGCCTGTTTGACAGGTCCTACAGCTTGTTGATGAGATAAGATAGAGGCACGATTTATCAAATTTTCACTTAAAATTTCAAACATATTATATGCCTCATCTTCACCTTTGCTCATAAATGCCCCTCCGCAATATATATCCACCATTTGCCTATCAAAGTCGGATAACCCCTCATAAAATGCAAATACAATTTGCCATTTGGGCAACCCATGGTGTGGACATTGACTTACTAGATCTTTCAGTCGCTCCCAAGATTCATGAATTTGCTCTCCCGGACATTGAGTAAATCCTATAATCGCCTTTCTCATCATGTTGGTCCGAACTATGGGGTAAATTTTTTTCAAAAATTCTAACTGCATATCTTCCCAAGTCCTGATAGTCTTTCCAAAACTCCTCAACCAACATTTAGCCTTGTCTTTCAATGAGAATGGAAATAAGATCAATTTTAGGGCATCATCATTAAAATTCTGAATTTTGATCAGGGAGCAAACTTCTAGAAAATCATCTAGATGCCTATAAGGGTTTTCTTTGAGATTCCCATAAAAAGATGGGAGCATCTGGATGAGACTAGGGCGAATCTCATACTGGTCTATGAGAATGTCAGGGAGTTGAATACAGGTTGAGGGTTTATAAGTAGAAGGAAAAAAATAATCCTTCATGGACGCGGGTTTCCCTCCAATATGAACGGCCATTAAAAATCTCAGAATGATTTTTTTCACTTTCCCCTAGCAGCCAATCCTTCCATTGCAACTGCAATGTTGTTGCCCAGCCAATGGGCAATGAGGCCGCAACAGAGACGACTCCCCCAAGCAAGTCCTCAAGTGAGGAGGAGGAGGAGGCAGCAGCAGTAGAGATGTGCTCATAAGAAATCCTCCTTAGCTCCACCTAGTCTATCTTCTAGTAAATTTTAATTTTAATTAATCTCTTAGTTTATAAATTATATTTCAAATTGTGAGCATAGTTCATTACGTTTTGGTTGGATTTAGTTTGAAGAGATGTGTATATATTTCACATGTTGTGCTTTGTACATATATTAGTGGTGAAGAGGGGGATTATTATCTTCCCAAATGAGCCCAATAGTGCGACCCAATCCATAATCTCAAGCACTGGTCTATTAAGGTCAGCCCATTTAAAGGCCCACTAAGGGCACTCAAGTCACTTAGAGCACCTAAGGGCCCAATAGATGCTGCCAAGCCCAGCATGCCCCACGAAGCGAACGGGGAATCCACCAGGTGTCAAGCTAGGAGTAAAGTCACATAAAGCCACCACGGCCCTCGGGCCATCATCGGAGGCCTAGAGTATTAACTTGATCACGAGTCTAGAGCGAGAATCAAGCGTTAGCTCAATCCTCGGGCACCATAGAGAGCTCAAGTACTAACTCGACCCACGGCCCTTGGACCATCATCTAAGGCCTAGGGTATTACCTCGGTCCCAAGTCCCGAGCGAGAATCAAGCGTTAGCTCAATCCTCAGACACCACAGAAAACTCGAGTACTAACTTGATCCATGGCCCTCGGGCCATCATCAGAGGTCTAGAATATTAACTCGGCCCCAAGCTCCAAACGAGAATCAAGCATTAGCTTGATCCTCGGGCATTAGAATGTTCGAGTATTAACTCGACCACTAACCATGGTGTTTGGAGAGCACACGTGGAAGGGGCTTTTGGTTATTTATTGTAGCAACTCTAAATTTTCTTAGAATTTCTGTGATCCGGGCCACGTCCTCCAACGTGGGGACCATATGCCCCCACGGGAAGAGGAAGCACCGACTCACCGGGTCCCAACAGTCGTGCAGAGCATAAAGTAGACGTATGTCAAAGTGACACACCTCAATGCTCAGGAGTTCGGCGAATCCCATCGCCACTAACCTCTCGCGCTGAAAGTCTGGCAGTGCCAGATACACTGCCCGGACCTGCAGCCACAAAATCTGGGTCCGTCGCTTCCCCTGCATTCATTTCATATCCCAATCAGTAAAAAAAATAAAACTCCACACTCTGCTTTATAAACGGTTCATCAGGAACTGCCCTGTCACTCAGCGGTCATATCTAAACAGCCCTGTCACTCAGTAGTCACATCTAAACCGCCCTGTCACTCAGCGGTCAAGTCCTAACCGCCCTATTATTCCTTGTCTAAATTTTACACGGCCTGATGTTGACCGCCTGATCCACTTCTCACAGAGCTTCCCCTGCCTCACTCTCCGTAGAGCGGTCCATGGCAGACCGTCTACATAATCCACGGTCAAAAGGAGACCATTCAGTTTCAACATCACTCCCCTTATCACGGTCCCCACATGACCGCTTGACTGTTCAACGGTTTGAAGTTAACCGTTCCAAATCTATCCCTTCATATTCTAGATGGTCCAAAGTAGGCCGTCCTGTTTTACATGGTTTGAAATCAACCGTTCCAATCCTGTCCTTTCATATTCTAAACGGTCCCGTGTTGGCCGTCCTGTGGTTGGAACGGTCCAACGTGAACCGTGTCGTTAGGTCGGTTTACAGGTTTTAAACGGCCACCCATGGGCCGTGTTTAATGGAACGGTTCTATGTGAACCGCTTGGTTTTATGGGACGGTCCCTGTGGAACCGTTTTGATGTCATCGTCACCAACGACGTATCCCGCCGCCGTGGGTGGCCCAATGGCCACCATTTTGGCCCCAAGGACCATGATCCCCTCCCCAACCTCCTAAACTAGCATGCATGGCTTAAAAATGAGGATTAAGGGCTAGGGTTTTGGCCACCAACCTCCGGGTCCCGGGTGGCCTTCGCCGTCGCCTCCGTGGCCGGTGACGCCTCCTCTACGGCCTCGGCATCTCCGGTTGGCCCTCCCTCTGCCGCGGGTGTCGAGAGCCCCTCCTCCATGGGCCTCACCTCTGTCAGGGTCCCTTCCTCCACGGTGAGCTCCACCGCCGGTGGCGGTGGTGACGTCCCCTCCTCGGCCATCGAGCGTCCGCCTCTCCGTTGCGCATGGCGCTTCATAGGCATGAAGGTCATGCGAGAATAGGGTGAGGGGGGGAAGCATTGGGTGCCTTGGCTCTCCTTTGTTGTGTGTGGTGCTCGGTTGGCTCTCCCTCCTCCGTCGGTTGTGGTGGGGAGGAGGAAGACGAGCAGTTTTTTTTATTTTGAAATGCGCAGGTATAGGACGGTCTATCGATAGACCGTCGTGTAATTAAGCGGTCTATATTGAACCATTTGAATCCCAACAGTTGCTTTATTGGAACGGTCAATGTAGGACCGTGTCATTGTTGTAAATGGTCATTCTATAACTATCTAATGACGAGCCTATTCTTCATGCTTTATGCTGCAGTTATTGTGATTAAAGTATATATTGCTAACAAATTACCTTACAGCGTAACATCATCCATCTCATCATCCCTGTCAGGTAAGTTAGGTAAGTATCCCAATCCCTATAGTCCCTTATTGCATTACTATATGGTATCTAAAATAATATTACCTCGAGAACCAGTTGGTTATTCGCAAACTCCAGGATCTGATGTTCCCCTTTAACAAAAATGATGATGATCTAGGAAGATGCGTTTAGCCTTCGGATAGGCCGTTAGGTTGGGAAAATTGGGGAACGATGGAACTATCTTGTACACCGCGGTTACAAGTAGTATCTTGACCCAGATCAACCTAGTCTAGCAATATTATTCTCGAGTATCTTATATTTTATCTTTCTTTGCATTCATTTTTATGATTTCTTCAGCCTTTCCACCACCCCCAGCAACACCTTCCCCACCTCCTTTGCAAGAATCTCGCAAACTCCATCACCCCATCCTCCAGACCGGCCACCCCAGAAGTAGGGGCGGTCGGAGGCTCGGTCTTATCCTCTGACTGCTCCAGCAGAAGTTCGTTTGTTGCCTCCCGGAGGGTTTGATCCTCAGCCTCTGGTTCGGCATCTGAGAGGGCTGCACCCATCCTCTGAACTCCCTCCTCTTCGATCTGTCCCAAGTTCAAAGCGGACGGCATCGACAACTATAGGTGAGGTAGCATCAAGTCAAGTAGAGGGTCGCACGCCTCTCTCTCTCTCTCTCTCTCTCTCTCTCTTGCACTGCCTTTCCTCCTTGCATATGACATGCCCAGCCCTCTCGGTGATTAGCATCCCCCTATTGCTACAATGTATCGGAGATGACGATCGGGAGGTGCATCTCTAAACCTTGCCGCTGAGAACACCCATTAGGTAGAGTGGCCTTCCCCCACCATGGAAGGGCTAGGAAGGGCCTTCCTGTTGATCCTTAGGCGCCTCCCCCGCCAAAAAAAGAGGGCGACGGTGCAACACCGAACGACGACAGTGCAGCTTTTACCCCGTCTGGATGGCCGGACAAGGGCACCTGCGAGCTCTGCAACATCGGACGGATTGGGCTGGGAAGAGGTCCCTTATCGGGCCCGAGCATACCGATAAAACAGGCACTGTCGGATTCGGGTAAGTTTCGGGTCCCGTGAGGTGACTTGGAACAGTTACTCGATACAAACAAGCCTGGCCCAACTCCATTGTTTAGCCCACCACCCTGATACGGCCCACCTGCGAAATCGGACCCTGAGCAAGCGGGCTCGGCCCGCACCGGAAAGGATGGCCCAACCAGACCCAAACTGTTCGAATTTCAAATGCCTGCCCTACCATTGTCCCTAACCTCCAGTTGGCCTTTACAAATCCCTAGCCCTGGTGGTGGCGCCGCCTTCAAATGCTCCTCCTTCACTCAAAGCCTAAGGGCATTAGAGTCCCCCTCAAGCTTCACGGTGACGACTGATGGGATCACGGCCAGACTGGGAGCTTGCACCACCACCCCGACTGCCGTCCTGGAGCCCATCGGGACGAAGCCCAAGCTCACCTTGACCATTGACCCTAAGTTTTGAACCATAAAAGATATCCCTTGCTCATTGCAGAGCAGCAAAGGAACCCCCTCAATAACCACATGAAAACTCCTTGGCTTGGGGCAAGGAAGCATGCCTCTGTACTTCGTCCATCATTGGAGACGTAGGAGTGTTCCTCCTACCACCATAACTCCCGAGTCTAACATCGCCGCCACCAGCTACTCCTCCTAACCGACCACCAGAATGATGCCTGCGTCACCCTAGAGGTCTCCCAGCTGCCCCTACGACTTCCTCGAACCTACGATTGACTTCCTCCAGGCCGACCGAGCCTTCCACCACAGTGCACAGATGCTTCGGCGCAGCCAACCAGCCAGCCCGACCGAGCAGGAGATCCCCCAAAAAGTCCCTTGCGTCCACGCACCGCTTAGTCCCCGCTGCTAGAGGCCCGTTAGGATTGGCGCCCTTCACCACCATCGTGTACGCCCTCTTGCGCTCAGGCCTCCCCCAAGCCCTAGCCCGTGAAGAAGATTCCACCATACAGAAATGGCGGATATGTCCCCTCTTCCCACATCCGAAATAGGTAAGTGGAGAACGGCCGGCCGCTCCCCTCACTAGGATCCCCTGCAGTGAGAACCCCCACCCCCGGCAGACCATACTCGGCCGTGGGAAGACGAAAACTAGACCGAGCGCCGATAACTTGCTTCTAATCTATTTTTTTATTCCCTAGTATTCGATATGTTTTAGATGAGATTGATCCTTATGAAACTAACCTGCTCATGTTGTCAATTAGAATGTTGAGAGATGCCCTTATTTAAGGTAACTTCCGAAAATGGACATTGGGCAGATGAATCATGCTTTTCTAGTTTAAGTCTATCATAGAAGTTCTGAATTTTCTCTTTATAGAAATCTAATCAGAGGCTCTCAGTTGAATGCTCGGATCTTCCTTCCATTCTCTCTCAGCCTTTTCTTTTCGTCTCCCTTTTGTGTGTTGTTCTTCGATGTTCTTGTTCGAGGAAGATGAGTGAGCGTATATATATTACTTGAGAATTGGGGATTTCCTCCTTTTCATTCCTTGGAATCTGATTGGTCCAAAAGGCCACGAAAATAGATCTTCAAAACTGAATCCCATTGGCCCAGGTGGCCATCAGAATATCCTCTTCCATAAGTGTTTCCAGGTGGCCATTGTATCGCTGGGGATAGTCTTCTAATCGGGTCTAATTTCAAGTGCCAAAATTGAGATTTGGATCTCCAGACCTGTTAGCATATAAAGATCTGCATCGACCTGATTGATGCACTACTTGTACTGAGGCATCAATGCATGAACTGGTGCATCGACCTTTCT
Organism: Amorphophallus titanum; assembly: GCA_024336825.1. NCBI lineage: Eukaryota > Viridiplantae > Streptophyta > Magnoliopsida > Alismatales > Araceae > Amorphophallus > Amorphophallus titanum. The sequence goes on along the minus strand of JANBPO010001910.1, from coordinate 1,126,641 downwards.
TCTAGGATGACTAAGATGCATCGACCTTGTATTGCCAACTCTTGATTAGTTGCATCGACCTTGCTTTTTAAAATTGCTTAAGGTGCACCAACTTGATGTTCCCAGGTATTGTTCAGCTGCATTGACCTTATGATCTTTAAGTCTTTATGTGCATCGACCATAAGATCTTTAAGTCTTCATGTGCATCGACCTTTCTTCTTTTAAATACTTAGGTGCACCGACCTTACTACTGAGGTAACTATGGTGCATCGACCTTTCTTTTGAAAATACTTAAGGTGCTCCGACGTTACTACTGAAGCAACTGAGGTGCATCGACCTTAGTTACAGATTTTAAGTAGTTGCATCGACCTTTCTCCACTACTGCGTAGAGGCTGTGACCTGGTTTCTCCTGATGCGTCGATGCATCAATCCTGCTACGTCGATGCATCCCTCCTGATGTGTCGATGCATCGTGTCAGTAAGTAAACTTGAATTTGTGTGATCCATTAGATACTAAAGGATCAGTGTACCTATTCATCAAGTAAAAATCTTAGTGTATAATGCTTATCAAGATCAATAGTATGTCATCATCAAAACCAGAGATCTAACACCAGGCATTGACCCCATTTGTATGGGAACTACCTCGACCACACGCTCTTTTGAGGTAGCTGGAGTTGGCGATCTCTCCTCCACCGAGGCAGAGGCATCCTCGCTCCACCCTCCATCGCTCGACGTTGGTGAAGGAGAGTTCGAGCCGTCCTCATGGGAGTCGTAGCATTGTCGGGGGGCGAAGAAGAGCTCATCTAGGACCTATTCTTTGCCAATTCGACTGCCCACTTGAAGCCCTGGGCGAAACACTTCTGCAGCCCTCACTCGTAGCCCAGCTCGTAACATGCAAAGGCGGCCTACTTTAGGGCTTCAAGGTACTCTTCTGAGCTCCGATATCACTCGACCACCTCCACCATGGCTCTTACTGCCTTCTCCTCGAGCTCAGCCACCCCTGCCTGGGCCCCGGTCAACTTTGCCTTGGCTTTAGCCTACGCCGCCTCGGCCTCCCCTGTTGGGTTCGTTGTGCTCCCTCATTGATTTTGATATTGGTTTTGATGATAACATATATTGTGTGTTTTGTGATTGTGTGTTTGTGGAAACAAATTGTGTGGATTGTATGTGTGGAAGCAAAGTGTGTGCTTGCTTGAAGTGTTCAGCTAATTTCATTGACTGATTATTTGTGAATGAGCTCTACAAGATTAATTTCATGGTTGAAATTGGTTTGACGATGACATTTTTAACTGCTTGGATGATTTTGACAATACGGCTATCAATGGTTTCACAAAGACTTGGAAGAGTGCATTGAAGAATTAACATGAGTGCCATGCTTATTTTACATGGGTCTTTTGAGGCCGTAACTTACTTCATGGTCTTGTGAATTTTTTTAAAGATATTGGCTTATCTCATTCTTGGATTATTTCACTTGACCACACATGTGACAACCTTGATTTGTTCTAAAAATATCTTATATTGTCTACTGTTAAGTCATTTATTCTAGCTTTTCAGCCAAACAATTTTTTTTAATAAGAGAGGAAGGGAATATTAGTTTTATTTTGTGCTACTACATGGCTGGAGTGTTCAGAAGTAGAACTTGCGTAGTGTAGTTGCATTCCACGTCCGAAGGATGGGTTCTCCTTCCATAGTTGATAGCTGGTATGCTCCTTTCCCGAGCGTCTCAACCACTCAGTAGGGGCCTTCCCAATTGGGGGATGGTTTGCCCGCCGCCTCAAGTGGTCGAGAAGCTTCGGCTTTTCTAAGGACGAAGTCTCCTGACTGGAAGTGTCTGTCTCAAACTTTGGCGTTGTAGTATCGAGTGAGGCGACGTTGATATTCTGTTGCTCGCATGCTGCCAATTTCTCGGACTTCATCTGCTAGGTCGAGGTTCTCGAGCAATTTTTGATCATTTATCTCCAGTGAGAAACAGATGACTAAAAGGGAGACATTGCCAATCTCTAACGGGATCACGGCCTCGGTGCCATACACCAGCTAAAAGGGACTCTCACCGGTTGTCATTCAGGGAGTCATTCTGTGCGACCAAAGTATGTTTGGCAATTCCTCGAGCCAGCTACCCTTGGCTTTGTCGAGCCTAGTCTTGATGCCTTTTCAGATAGCCTTATTGGCATTTTCGACCAGCCCGTTAGCCTGAGGGTGGGCAACCGAAGTGAAGTGATTGCGGATGCTTAGGTCGGCACATCTGTCTCAGAAATAATGAGATTCAAATTGCTGACCATTATCGCTCACTATCACCCGGGGGATGCCGTAGTGACAAATGATCTACTTCCAGATGAAACTCCACACTACTGTCTCTGTGATCCTCACTGTGGCTTCGGCTTCGATCCACTTTGTGAAGTAGTCGATGGCGATGATGACAAACTTTTTCTGGGCCTAAGCCGTAGGGAATGGCCCAAGGATGTTGATCCCCCACCGAGCGAAAGTATAAGGCTCAGCTAGGGTGACGAGCTCTATTACCGGCTGATGAACCAAGTGGTCAAATCGTTGGCATCAATCACACTGCTATACGTAGGCTGAGCAGTTGCGCTATAGAGTTGGCCACCAGTAACCCTATCGGAGCAAGATCCTAGTGAGCGTCCTTCCTCCCTGGTGTGCCCTGCATAAGCCTTCGTGGACCTCTTGAATCGCTCGCCTGGCTTCATCGGTACTGATGCATTTTAGAAGAGGACCGGAGAAGGATCTTTGGTAGAGAGTGTCGTCCAATATGATGAATCATCGAGCTTGGTATTTCAATCTTTGGGCATCCCGAGGGTCGGGGGGCTCTTGAGAATCCCAGAGCCACGACAGATAGGGGGTACGCCAATTGCTCAGGGAGGCCGAGTCAACAGCCATGAGCTCCGAATCGATGCTTGGTCACTCGAGCTCTTCGAGAAGGACCGAGTGAGTACCCACGGGGTCAAGAGAGGAAGCCAATCAAGAGAGGGCGTCCGCTCGGGAATTTTCCTCCCAAGCTATTTGGACTACCTTAAAACCCTCGAACAATTCTACTAGGCCCTTGACCAACCAGAGGTATTTGACCATCGGTTCTTCTCGAGCATCATAGTCACCGTTGACTTAGCTGGCGACAAGTTGGGAGTCAGTGTGAATCTTGACTTGCTCAGCCCCCAACCGTCGGGCCATGAGGGCTCCCGAGATAAGGGCTTCGTACTCGGAGGCGTTGTTTGATTCCTGGAAGTTGAACTTTAAGGTGTACTACAGCTCTGCTCCTTCGGGGAACTTCAAGAGGATGCCGGCACCGCTCCCGGCTGAATTGGAGGATCTGTCGACAAACAAATCCTAGGTTGGCCCGGGCGCAGATGAAGATTTCACTTCTGTCGGGATGGTGCTCTCTGCGATGAAGTCGGCGAGCGCTTGTCCTTTGATAGGCGAGCAAGGATGGTATGAGATATCGTAGGCCCCGAGCATAATGACCCACTTGACGAGGCGTCCTGAGGCTTCAGGGTGAGTGAGGATCCTCTTCAGTGGTTCGCCGGTCAGGACTATGATGGATAGAAATCTTTGGCGGAACAGAATTCATGTAGCCGACCCCAAATAATTGGGATAAGGCTCTGATGATGATGATGACAGTCGACAACTCGCCGACAACTCTTGTACCTAGTTGGGCCAAAAAGGAATTCTGTGTATCCCACAAATTGTTTCTATACACCAATCGGGGAAAATTATAAGGAAACCCCTGACTTTCAGAAGTTACATATATGTCCCTCTTTTGGCAAAATTGACACACGTGAGTCTTCTATGAGGCCTCTTGTCACTCCTTTGGCCCGAGGATGTTGTTAGCCTCGTTCGACACTTCAGTGCCGCCTCAAACTTAGGTCGATATAGGAGGCAGTAAAATTACCAAAATATCCCTATGACCTAGTCATGGCCCATTCGCCCCTGAGACCCTCCACAAATGGCCCCAGCGCCTTGGAAAGTCGGTAATCCTGTCCTATCTTCATCCCAACCCAAGAATTTCAGGAATATCCCTGACCCGGTAAAATTATCAAAATACCCCCAGGACGGCAAGATTACCAAAACACCCTCGGGGTCCAGGAAACTCCCCTCCACTTTAATAATGTCTACGGCCCTTGCACAATTGCCTTCGTACTCCAAAATTCTAGGGTTTTGCTCAAGTCTTGGGAGCTTTCAACGAAACCCTAATCCAGTCAATGGTTGGTGGTAAATGACTGGTTGCGACGAGTCACCCAAGGGAGCCTGCCCTCTACATTCGAACCTACGGAGAGGACTTTAAAATTTCTTTGACAGTCAAATAAAGGTGTTCAGACGTTAGGCCGATGTAAATCAACACTGATTTCGGTCAGTGGGGAGAGGTCTAGCACCCGAACCCAAATCATCTGATATCATGCGCACCCACGGAATAACCCTCTATATACAGAGGAGAAATGTTTCTTTCCAACAAGAACATATCTAAATCTCTATTTTATCTACGATAAAATAATTTCCGTGGTCTCACAGACTGGCACGCTCGGTGGGACCTTTCCCGCCTTTCTTCTTTCTGTCAAAGAAAATTTCTAAACCTTTTTTAAGGTTCTGATCTCCCTCCTCTTCCTCTTACAGGACGGGAAGAGAAGGGCGCACACATCTCTCTGTTTGCTCAAGAGCTCTTCGTGCACTTGCACGCTTCTGCACTCGTGCTATGCACCACCAATAACAACAACAGCAACGATGGCCGTCGTCACTTACGCCCCCCAGATCATTGCCAACCACACCAAGTTCGGATACTTGGCGACGCCGCTCGTCTTCTGCGACTTCCCTGCGGTCGTCGGTTCGCCCTTCTTCCTGGGTGTGGTACTCGTGGTTGAAGTCAGCTCAACCACGCCTGCAGCTACCACTGAGGGTGTCAGGCCCTCCACTTCAGCAACTGGCCGAGTCCGCTCGGCCAACAAGCCAGCCATCGGGGGTGCTAGGCCCTCGGCTTCAGTGACCGGCCTGGTCGGCCCGGTCAAGAAGACAACTGTTGGGGGTGTTAAGCCCTCGGCCCCAGCAGCTGGCCGGGTCGGTCCGGCCTGCAAGACAACCACTGAGGTTGTCAGGCCCTCCACTTCAGCAACTGGCCGGGTCCGCTCGGCCAACAAGCCACGTCTTGGGGGTGTCAGGCCCTCTACTACAGCAATCGGCCGATTTCGCCCGGCCAACTCCCCGCGGACTAGGGGTGTCAGGCCCTTTGTCCCATCAGATGGCCGGGTTTTCTCGGTCAACCAGATTACTATTTGGTCGCTTCTGCATAACGAGGGCAGTGCCGTCGCCGCAACGGCACCAGTTCTACGGCGGTCGCCCTCAGAGGGGCTGCTCCTGCTCAACGGGGGCAGCGTCACCGCCATAATGACGCCAAGCCTACGGTAGACGTCGCCAGCGCCTCTCCTGCTCAACGGGGGCAGCGCCGTAGCTGCAAGGGTACACAGCCTACAGCGGCAACATCTCGCTCCGGTAAAACTGTAATTGTTGGAGACATCCGCATTCGGCTTAATGGAGGCGAGCCCTTCCGCCCTAGCCTCCACAGGAGCTACAAGACACAAACCCAGCAAAGCAGGATTAGCCCACCACCATGGCTAAATTAACCAGGAGCAAAGAAGGCAAAGTGACACTTACTCAGAGTTGTCTCTGCCTCAACTGCCCCACCAGCCTTGAGCCCTCTAGAAGACTCGCCAGTCTCGGTTACCGTGACCTCTACTCGGGGGCATTTTCGCCTCGACTGTAGACTTCCTTCCCCACTCCCCGAGGATGCCTCCGTGGAGGGGTTATCCCCCTTCGTCGCCGAACCTGTCAATAGACACAACATCATACAATGTCAGTGTCATAACTAGAAAGCAACAAAAGAAGAAGGGATGGAGTATCCCAAATAAGGCCGTACCTGGAGCCCCGAAAGGGATCGGTGGCAAGAGTACCAACTGCTCTGGCTTCAGTGCCAGCACCTGGGCCCCATTCGCCACGGCCTCCCGGATGTCCCGTAGAGTGTGGGCACACTCAATCTGGGACAGGAACTCCACGGGCCCGGCAGACCCGATCGCATGGCCAATGTGTCACCGCTAGTTGTCAATTGCTGAGTCGGCAAAGCTCTGGTGCGGGAGCTCCCGATCCAGCGAACCCCTACTCTGAAAGCCGCAGTCGGCCAAAAACTGGGCCCACCAGGCCTTAGGTGCCCTCGGCCGAGACACCTTCACTCCTATCACCACTGCTCTCGTCGAAACCTGTACCAGGGGCTTCAGTGCCCCACCGCTTCTCTGGCTCCTGGAAGTCAAACCCCGGCCACCCCGGGGCCACTGCTCCATGACCCGCTCGATCTCTCAGCAGACCCGAGCAACGTGGGTCCTCAGGTACCCGTCGTCTAGTGCAATAGGAGGCAAATCCTCCCTCAGCAAGTGGCTCTCCTCCGCCTTCCGGATCGCAGAGGCCTTTTGACGGTACAGGTGGCTGTGCTCGAACCACCACCTGGCATAGTAAACGTCGAAACTCCCTCGGCGTCCCTGTCCCAGCATCGAGAACTGCTCTGACTCCCGATGACTGTAGAAGTCCCACCATGCTGTCGCAAGTAGGTGGGTGTCTCTGCCCCGGTACTGTCTGCCTGTCAAAGAGAACTCCCGATTTGACGGGATCCTCAGGTCGTACCCAAAGTTCCTCGTGAACGGATGTGGATAGTACGGCTCCAAGGAACTCATCGCCGACCGGTGCAATGTCAGCACCACTGACTGGGCACTCAGTATCCACTCTGTCGGCAGCCCGACATCTGCCACCTCCTGACCAAGATGGACGCTGGTCGCCCCTCCACCTGAAGCCCCCAGGAAGAGGCTGGAGTCCCTTGTGGAGCTGTCGAAAGGCAGCCCCTCCTCACCTCTTGCGGGCAAGTAACAAAGGGCTCGCCTAGCCCCAGCCAGCTACCTCTCTGCATCCACGTCAGGCTGCTCGGGGAAGCTAAACAAGAGTAGTGCCATCGGGTTCCTCACTATCCCCCGCGTCACCAAGACTGGAAATAACAACCCGACCCACACACTGAGGTAGTGGGTCAGTAGGACTATGCTCCTCTCTCTCGGCGCCGGGTGTGCCACCAGAACTCCCAGCCCCTGGTAGATGTTGGCTAGTGCAGCAGGAGCTAAAACCAACAGTCTCCCCTCAGCTAATAGATTGGTCGGCCACAGCAGCTCGGCCCTTAGCAGACCATCCTCCCTGTGCGGAACCACGAATGTCGCCAACCAGTAAGCCAAATAGGCGGCGAGGTGTGTCACGTCTGGAAGACCGTGAGGGTTCCACCCCTCCTGTGGGGTATAAATGTACCGGCTGTAGGTCCTGAAGCGTAGCTCCACCTCTGTGTACTCCTCCCAGGGAGTCTGGTCCCTGGCGAAGTCCTGGTAGAAGCAAAACGGCCCGTTGTAGAAATGACAGACCCATACATTTAGTGGCACTCTTGAAGTCTGTGTCGCTCACTCTCTCCCAGCCAAAGCCATGTCCCTCCAGGTCTTTAGGAGGTATCGATGGCCGTCGGACATGGTGTTCTCCTTGGTTGATAAACGTGGTGATTCGGACAGGAACCCGATGCTAGGCCGCGAATCATCCATAGTTGAAAGACTTTGATCCTATGATATTGATAGGTTCTGCCTATGGAACTCCACCAGCTCCGCTACGTGGCCGCCGTCGCCCAGACGCGCAATTTTTCCCGAGCCGCCGAGCAGTGCAACGTCTCGCAGCCCTCGCTGAGCCAGCAGATCCAAAAACTGGAAAATGAGCTCGGCGAGCGGCTGTTCGAGCGGACAAAACGCGTTGTTCTCCTGACACCCCAAGGCGAAGCCTTCGTCGCGCGCTCCCTCAAGATCCTCGCCGAGGTCGAAGCGGCACAGCGCGATGTTTCCGACGCGCGCGGTCTCGTCCGGGGCCGGCTGGCCATCGGCATCCTGCCCACGATTGCGCCCTACCTCCTGCCCCCGCTGGTGACGGCCTTCACCAAGAAATTTCCCGGCACGGAGATCGTGCTGCACGAGGACACGACCAGCCAGTTGCTGAAGATGGTCCACGCCTACGAGATCGATTTTGCCATCGCCAGCCAGCCCATCGATGACAAGCAACTGGAAGTGCAGGAATTGTTCGCCGAGGAACTGCTTCTCGCACTTCCGCCGCGGCACGCGTTGACCCGCAAACGAACGATCTCCGCCGCCGATCTTGCGAACGAGAATCTCATCGTGATGAAGGAGGGCCATTGCCTCGGCGACCAGGTCCTGGGCTTCTGCGAACGGCGCGACCTGCATCCGAAGATCAGTTTCCGCAGTGCCCAGTTGGAAACGATCCAGGCACTCGTTTGCTCCGGCGTGGGACTTTCCCTTATTCCCGCGATGGCTGCGCGCATCCGCCGTCAAAATCAGCCGGCCTACCGTCCCCTGCCCTCGCCGAAACCGGAACGCAAGATTGTCGCCGCCTGGCCTTCGCAACGAATCATGAGCCGGGCGGCGATGGAATTTCTGCAGCTCCTGCGCACTACGAGGAAGAAAAGGCATCGTTAGGCCGTTTTCGATTTGGATAGCCGTAAATCGGCATTCTCCAGAAGGGAGAACGGATCCGTAGCCGGTGGTAAAGCGAGTCTGCGAGCGACACCACCGGAAATGTCAAAAAATAAGCCTGCACCCTGGAAGGGCGCCTGAGAGCTGCGATCCCTTGTATGTGGCCGATGAGGTAGATTGAAGTGTCGGCGGCAATGACGCTGTCGGCAACCAAGAGCCACCGGCTACAGATCCACGAAAGTCTTCGGCTTGCGGGCTGCGCTTGCTGTCCGGTAAATCGAAGATGCGGCAGGAATCAGCTCTGGGCCACGGCCAGATCGGGCTCCGGCTTTTCCGGGGCCTGACTGCGCGATCCCGAAAACATGGCATCAAGCACCTGCGCGATTCTTTCGGCAGGAACATTCGCGTGGCGCGTGATGCAGGTCGTGTGATTGCCGGGGATCGGCTCGAAGGTGGCGTTCAGCAATTTACCGTGGGCATTGCGCTTTCGGGAAGCGAGCGACGGACCTTCCTGCGCGATATAAACCGATGTGGGGATGGAGAGCGGTTTGATCGCATGCAGGATGGAGGCCAGGATGTAGATATTGTAGTCGGGACCATCGAGGAACTCGAAGGAAGCTCCTCCCCGCACGCCAAGAACAGACGGGTCGGCACTGCCTGCGGTGGTGAGCTTCAGACGGCGGCCGATGGCCAGGATCTTGTTGCGCACCGGCATTTTCAGCCAGCGCACGACTCCCAGCGGATAGCGGTCGTAATTCTTGATTTTCTTCACCAGGTTCCACTTAAGGATGTCGCCGGCGATGTCGACCGCGCCCCAGAGCAAGCGCGCCTGGGTGGTTGAGCGCCAGGGCACGTCGATCTGGAAGAGATGGAGAACCTCGTCTCCTTCCTCGACGAAACGCCGCGACACCTCGAGCGCGAGCATGCCGCCGATGAACAGTTCCAGCCCCGTGCCCGCCCATTCGAGCCGCTCATCCACGCTGGTGGAAACTCTCAACATCATCACTTCTGAACAGATCCCCTTCATGACCATTCCTGATAAGGGCCAGAAACCCGTTCTCTCCATAGAAGGGACGGTAGGACCCTCCTCCTTAAACGCACCTAATTCCAAATCTCTTCCTCGGCCAATCGCACATTCCAATATCCCGTTCGATAAAGGATGGGAGGTCATGACTAGGATGGGCTTTACCATGGGTAGAGGATTGGGTCAGCATGAGCAAGGTCCCCCGCACAGGGTAAGACTCAATGTGGCTAGGGGCCATGCAGGTTTAGGCTACTCCATGAAAAAACCATCCAAAACCACTCAAGTAAGGGTCTGGTGTACGGTGGCTTTGTCATAGGACCAACACAACCAGGAACTCGGTCGGGGCCGAGAGAAGATTTTGAAATTTCACAAAGAGAAGAAATTCCCCCCAATTCCCCACTCGAGGAGGACTTTGGTCTCTTCTCCCTGTTTCATCCTGATAAACCACCCGATGAGGCTTTCCCCTCAGGTATAATCCTCGCTTTGAATAGGCCTGCTCCTATTCTTTTCATCCCCTTCCTGTTTCATCCTCCGTTACCTCCGCTCCTCACCTACCCGGTCAAGGGGCAATCAACACGTGATCTGCACATTCACCCACGACCACCCAAAAAAAATGTCAATTCTCAAACATGGGCCTGCGAGCTCACTATTGAAGCAATGACCTCCTTGGAACAAGGTCCCTCGGCCAAGGGCCGACGCTTTCTACCTTGAACCCCATTCCACAAGCTCCTCTTATACATAGTAGGGAAGAGTCTAGAGCGAGTCAGAGTCTGTACATAGCATCCTTTCCTTCTAAGCAATCTAGGGTCTGTCAGGTTCCCGCGCGTTACATCAGCCAGTTGGCTGACAAGTGCGTGCAACTCTGCCAGGTCTCCAAATTCACATCCACTCCCATTCCCCAAGGGGAAGTTGAATTGGAAGGGTATTCGGTAGATGACGGTCTAGGGGTATATGTGTTAGAAGAGGATGACAGTGCTAAAGAAGAAGAAGAGTCATTAGAAGACGGCAGTGATCCTATAACTTCTTTCATCAATGGAACCCAGAAATTTGATGAACCCAGTGTTTCCGTTGATGAGTCCACCAAGGAAATCAATCTTGGCACTAAGGATGACCCCAAGATCATATTGATAAGTGCCAGTTTGAATAGTGAAGAGGAAGCTTCCCTTGTGGTGATTCTCAGGGAATTTTCCAATGCCTTCGCTTGGTCCTACGAAGACATGCTGAGTTTAGACCCGTCATTGATAGAGCATCGTTAGATTCTAAAGCCTGACACTCGAGCTGTCAAGTAGAAGTTAAGGCGACTTCACTCGAAGCTTGCACTCATGGTCAAAGAGGAAATTGACAAGCTCCATAAGGCCAAGTTCATCAGGGGAGTCTTGTACCCGTAATGGGTAGCCAATATCATCCCCATTATGAAGAAGGATGGTAGGGTCTATATCTGCATATATTTTCGCGACCTCAATCGTGCTTGCCCAAAGGACGATTTTCCTCTCCCACACATAGATGTCCTGGTGGACAACACTGCCGGCTACGAGATGCTTTCCTTCATGGATGGTTTCTCGAGGTACAACCAGATTCACCTAGCGGAGGAAGACCAGGAGAAGACTTCTTTTACCACTCAGTGGGGGACTTACTGCTTTGTCGTCATGCCCTTCGGTCTCAAGAATGCAGGAGTAACATATCAAAGGGCGATGATGGCCATCGTCCATGACATGATGCACGTCCATATGGAACTATATGTGGATGACATCCTGGTTATGTCCAAGACCTGGAGTGGACATGCAGAAAACCTCCGGGCCGTTCTCCAACGGTCTCGAGAGCACCAACTCAAGATGAACCCCAAGAAATGTGTATTCGGGGTATCTTCAGGCAAGCTTTTAGGGCTCATAGTCAGCAAAAGAAGGATTGAGATCGACCCTAACAAAGCCAAGGCCATCGCCGAAATGCCGTAATTAATCATTCATTGTGGATTTAGTGCATTCATGAGTATTCTATATGTTAGATAAAGATTTTACTACAGGCAAATTAACTAGTTAACTTTAGGCTCAATGTAAAAATCTGAAATTTGATCCGTTCTTCTACTGCATCGACGCACTGGGCAGGCTGCGTTGACTCAACAGTTCATTTCCAATCAAATGGGTTTTCTGGAATGTGCCACTGTGTTAATGCACTGATTAGGCTGCCTCGACGCAGCAGTTCAATTCTGCTCAAACTGGCTTTCTGGAATGAGCCACTGTGTCAACGTACTGAGTAGGTTGCATCGACGTAGCAGTTCAATTCTGCCCAAACTGATTTCTGGAATGTGCCACTCCATCGATGCACTGAGCAGGCTGTGTCGACGTAGCAGTTCATTCCAGATCATCGCGTCAACGCGTTGAATAGGCTGTGTCAACACGTTGAACTAACTTTGAGCTTGTCCTCGTGAGTCTTTCAACGTACTTGTAGGGTCCATTAAAAAAATAACAAGATGAGATATTTTTTAATACAAAACGGCCTTATCAATATTTCAAAAGCCTATTTCAACGACTCATGGTTAGTCATCATCAAATAAAGGGACACAACAATTACCCTTAAGCAAATATGAATGAATGGATTATGATATTGTTAACATTTGAATTATGTATATGAATGCGAGTTCACCCCAGGCTACCTACTGAGCGTCACACTCATCCCCTTGTGACACACATTTTTCAGGAGATGCAGTGAAGGAGGTCGAGGAGGAGGCTGTGGTCGAGGAGTAGTTCTAGTCCTCCCTTCGTCAGGGTAGGCTATGGATATTTATCTCCCATATTATGGATAGTTGTGGAATGGTGATCATGTATGGACTCATATGTATTTGGACAATGGACATGTATTTTTAGATTATGAATGGTTGAGATGTTATTTACATTTCATGTAATTATAGTTTCTCTCTCTCATGTGAATACATACATATATATATTTATGCATCCACGATACGTACGACGCAATGCTTAGGGGTCCGATGGAAAAAATATACCCAGAAATTGGGTGTCAGATCTCGGGGCATTACATATTTGGATTGATCTCAATCCCCTATTTACTTACTATAAACCCAAGCAACTTCCCCGAAGAGACTCCAAACACACATTTCTTTTGATTCATCGTCAATTTGTATTCCCTAGCTCTTTGCAAGACTTTTGCCAAGATTTTGGGGTGTTCTCCTATAGCTTCAACTTCACAAAAATATCATCCAAATAAGCTTCTATAAAAACATGCATCATGTCGTGGAAGATAGCCATCATCGCCCATTGGTAGGTAGCACCTACGTTCTTTAACCCAAATGGCATAACTACATAGCAGTAGGTACCCATAAGCATGGTGAAGGAAGTTTTCTCTTGATCCTTCGGTGCCAACTGGATTTAGTTATACCCTGAATATCCATCAATAAATGACAAGATTTCATACCCAACCATGTTATCAACCAACACTGCAATATGCGGCAGCGAGAAATTATCTTTTGGACATGCCTTATTCAAATTCCTAAAATTAATGGAAATCTAAACTTTACCATCCCTTTTCATAATAGGGATGATATTTGCCATCCACTAAGGATAGAGAGCAACCCTAATAAATCTAGCTTCATGCAAATTATCAACCTCCTCTTTCATGTTCATGGCCATGTGGGCGTGAAATCTTCTAAGTTTTTATTTTATGAGTTTTGCCCTTGACTTGAGCACGAGCCTATGTTCCACTAATGTGGGGTCAAGACCAGACCTGTCCTCATAAGACTAGGCAAAGGAATCACTATACTCCCTCAAGACTTAGATCAACTGCTCTTTGACTTCAGGAGGGAGGTTAGTAGAAATCATGATAGGCCTGGGCTCCTCATCTATTCAGAGGTTGATTTCCTTGGTAGGTTCATCCACCACCATGGAAGGTTCGTCAAACCTCTTCAACCCTTGGGCGTATAAGTCAATGGTGCCATCTACCTCATTGTCTTCTTCATCGACTGGGTCTTTCTCATCCAGGATCTCATATACACCTAATCTGTTGTCACCGAGCACCCCGTCCCATGCTTCTTCTAACACCAGGGCATCTTTGACAAACTCTGAGCATCTAGTAAGGGCACGACACCACTAAGCAAGGTCTTGGAGGAACCAAGGAGGAATAGTTCTAGAATGACATGACACAGGGTGCATCTCATATCTAGGGTACAAGCTAGATGGATCAACTAGACTCGATCCTATCCTATCAACCGACTCGATTGGAACTTGATCTAACCTAGGGGAGGATGAAGGGTCTTCAAAGAGAAATTCTAATGAGGAGGAGGATGAGGATGGGGCATCTCATCTTGACACAGATGGAGTAAATAGGGTAGTTTCCTCGAACGAAATGCAAGTTTAAAAATTGTCATTTTTTGTGAATCATTAAGGATCATGTTGCATGAGAATTGAAGTGTAAAGAGGGACGAGATTGCATGATGAGAGGGAGAGGCAAGTTTAGGAGGTGATGATCGTAGGTGAGGAGATGCTGATATAGATAGAGGAGTGGTAGGAGAATGCCTGATCGGGGAAGAGTTAAACTGCTGAGGAGACAATTGAGTGATTATTAGAGGTGCAACATGTATGGATTGGAGGCCTTAAAAAATAGAAAACAATTAGGATGGGGATAGAGGAAAGAAAATGATAGAGCTCCCAACCTCTCGTGAGCCGATGACCAGATTTCTTTTCTCTTGATTGACCACCTGAATCTCGATAGTGTGGTCGCCCTCTCGAAACAACCAACTAAATGAACTTGATAAGTCTGGCATATCGGCGCTAAGGCCTTCTGGCACTAGACGTGGGCCAGATATTGGGCAAGCAACACTTCCTCGCTTGCTGATGTGATGAACTGGGGGCTTAAGAGTGCCATACCACGCCTGAAGAGGACCCCAGACAAAGTGCTCATGTGATGTCCATGTTAATGGCAACCAATCTTGCATTAATAAGAGTGGACTTTTACGATAGCCTAGTCCCCTTCGGTCTCTCATTTTATAGTTTGGGACTAGCTTAGTACTCCCTTGGAGATGGGCGCCCAAGCCTTTGCCCAACTGATACCCAAGCTTCAACATCATGGACCAGCCCCTTGTGTCCAACAACTTGGATTTCATTGCGGTGTCTACCTATGCAGTTTCAGGTTCACAGTGAGGATAAGCCTATGGAAAATCAAGATCCATTATACAAATAATAGGCTTATTGGTGGGTCAGAGTGTTGGAAGAATCTTCTCGGTAATAGCCTCGATCATGCGAGTCGTGGAGATACTTTCGACCTTGACTACCTACCCTTGAAAAATAAACTTGATGCATTGGTGGACAGTTGAGAGCACAGCATTCAGGTTATCAATCCATGGCCTCCTAAGAATAGCCTTAAACATCGGGTCTATGTCCAGAACGTAAAACTCCATTGGCATAGACAGAGGCCTGTGTTCGGCTTGCATAGTAATGATGTTGTGACATGGTCTCCTTGAATTATCGTACACAGTAATAGTGATAGGTGTCAGGTGAACATGCTTCTCAAAGATGTTGCATGCCCAAAGAGTGCTCAAAGGACACACACTAATAGAGGCACCCGTATCTACAAGAGCTGGGTCAATGGCCATATTGTTGAGGGTGATAGAAATACATCATGGAATTCACCTGGCTTTGGGAGGTGCCAATTCTACATCGAAAAAGGTGATAATCGGCCCCCTGGTGATGGCAGCCAGTGCGAAAGGTAGACCATCGACTGCTAGGTCTTCATTCACCATATTTTTCTACAAGAAATTCTGGAGGGCATCTTGGTGCACTTTCGACCTCCTGATCAGCTCTTGGATAGAGATTTCGAGGGGCATACGATATAGATGATTCAACAAATCATAATGTGTGCCCAGGAGTGGATCCGCCTCTTCCTGGTTCACTGCCTGTTGTGAAGATTGGGGATTACCCATGGATGGACCTGATGGCGGGTAAGTGCATTGGAACATACGCTCACTCCTAAGGGCAAGACTTTATACTGGCATGGGATTAATGGGATCCAAAATTAGTGGTTGATTAGCCTAGTTGGACAGATGAGGGAGGCAGAGGAAGGGGAAGGTGAGGCAGAAGCATGAGAGGGGATGGCAGGCTGAATGGGTCCAATTGGAATGATCATAGATGGGGGTGCATGCATGGATGGTGGTGGTTTAGCGAGTCCTTTTGGGTGGATTAAGGTAGGTGGTGCAGCTATAGGGTACAACGATGGTGGAGGGAGGATAAGGGCTTTAGCGGGGATAGTGAGAGGAGTGGAAGGTGGAGGTATAGGTTGTGGCACCAAGTTTGATGGGCGTTGCGCGATAGGTGGCAGGATGATGGTGGCGTTAGAGAGAGGCGGAGATCTCATGATAGGAGGGGTATGCGAAGAGTGGTGAAGGGCAATCAACTATTGGGTAGGAAGCTCATCGTCATAGGACCACCCATCTTGAGGAACTGGGTGATGGATGATGGGGTTAACCTAAGCCAGTGCTAGTGGCTGTGGATTAGGAGCAGGCGGATGGTTTGGCATGGGATTTTGCACTTTTAGAAATAAAATGGACATATATACAATATTACTTCTTTGGGGGTTAAATAGCAATTAAAGGTTAAAAATCAAAAAAATATATAACCAAAGTTCTTTTAACGTGGGGAGCATTCTCCCCATTCCCCTCTCTCTCCTCTTCCTCTCTCTCACTCCCCCTCTCTCTCCCACGATCACTCTCTCTTCCCTCTCTCACCCTCTCGATGGATCGACCACGCAGAGTCACTGCAGGAGGCGCGGGAGGTGTCATCGGTGAGCCCGAGGCACGAGGAGTGCGTTGACGTCGATGTGGAGGCGAATCACGGCACGTGGAAGTGGGAATGCACATTTGAATGTGCGGCTCCTCTCAGCTTGCATGGTGGGTTAATGCCGTTTTCGTCACGAAATAGGTAGGGGGATGGTTACCCGACCTCGTTACGCTCGATTTCCTGCCCATGCCCATCGTCGTTATGTCTTAAACAGCCCGAACATCGTCGTTATGTCTTCGGAGCATGAACATCATCAAATTATGTTTTAATCCTTCCATGGCCATTGTCGCTGGGTTTTTAGCCATTTAACTGCTGTGGAATAAGGGTGGAATGACAGGGAACAGGTTAAATGTTCATTTCCCATCGATTCGAGTTGATTGGGAGGGTATCCCATTGGAGATACCACGTTCTCGGTTCTCTGGTAGGTAAACGGTCCTACCAGAGACTGCTCAATATCCACGATCTTACTCCAAACCGTGTTCATGTATTAAGCGGTCCATCGATGGACCGTGTGAGGACTACAGCAGTTGACATCTCGACCATGTTTGACCTTTGACCGGTAAGGCGGTGGAATGGCACGGCCCAATATGGGACCGTTTATATTCATTGGGCGGCCAATCGAGGAACCGTTTACCCCATTCACAGCCGGACTCTGACCGTGTACATATTTTAACCCTGTATAGCGGTGTGAACTCTGCTGTCCAATGGGAGACCATTCAGTTTAATGGGACGGTCCATCGTTCAGCCGTTTTTGAACAGTAGTGGCCCTGTTGTAGACCGTGTATTTCTTACAGATTATCATTCAAATTCTAGTTATCTAATTTCATGTTTCATGAGGCATAATCACCATGTTTAAAGTATTTTATGAACTGTGGAACATTTTTATGCCCCAATAGAGTTACTTTCTCTTTCCTTGTGATGGAACCACTAGTCGTAGCCTGACGACCTCGAGTGTCGGCCCACCAGGGAGTGGCGGCGGGGCAGTTCCTGAGAGATGGTTATTAGGCTAGCTTCTATGGGCTCCCTTGCTGGGTAGTAGCGTCCTACTGGGGGAGAAAACTAGCTAGAGGTCTGGCTCAAGGCATTGAGCTTGTGTGTGCACACATGGTCAGGGGCTTGGATTGATACTGACGAGTGTGACCCTGACTAGTTCTTGACTTTGGTTACTATTACGTGTCTCACTTGTCGCGTTCTAGACTTGTGGAGATACTTGAGACGCAGTGTAAGTCGTCAGTGGACACATCTGGTTTCTCTTTCTGGTGATCTTTCTTCTCTCTCCTATCACTTGAAAATGTTGAAATTTATTCTATTGGTAGATTTAGTTTCTGACTCTCGTGTTTAAATGATAATTGGCATTTTTAGCTATTCTTAAACTATTTAGATAGTTGTACAGCTTTATTAAATTGTCATTTCTTATGCTAATGCATGCTTTAATTACTTTCCTATATTTAGATGCGAGGTAGGGGTCCACGTGACCCCGACTGAGTCTATGTTGTGAGACTCACCCTTACTTTTTCAGGTGTGTAGCAGCTGTCATCTTTCGAAGTTTCTCGTGCTTTCGACGGCAGGTCTTAGTGCCAGCAGTAGGTTGTCAGTTGATCTGTCTGTCTTTTCTTTCCCTTTTGACCAGGGTTATGCCCTGTGTAGTTGTTTATTTTGACTCCTGCACAGTGTGTGGACTTGTATAAATTGTGGATCTAGACTATTGTATATGCTTACCACTCTGATATTATAAATTACTTCTCACACACTGGCTTTTGCCTAAGCCAGGCCTCTAGCTAGTTTTCTCCCCCCGTAGGATGCAATGGTAACTGCGGGAGCCGACAGAGACTAGCTTAAAAATCGTGAACTGAAAGTGCCCCGTTGTAAAAGCTGACACGCCGAAGCGTGCCATAAGGCTATGACTAGTGAAGGCTCACAAGACACGGACTCCAAAACACAAGGGCCGAAGTACATACGGGCAAGAGTGCCCCCGTAACACGTACTTCGAAACACCAAAGGCAGCACAGGAGACTGCTGACAAACTCAGGACAAGGCAACTAGACCTACAGCTACAACTGTCCCTGAGTCCTAAGACTCTGATTCAGGATCGTCGCACATAGCAGAACATGCTGCCAATTGGTCTAATCCTAAGCCAGGAAAATGACACACCGACAAAATGACACACGTACACCTGAGGGGACAACAAGAACCCTCAGTACACCTGGATACACAGATCGAGGTAGACGCATCCCGAACTAATGTCTCGAATTGGATAAGGCCGCCAAGACACAACAAGACTCCCTGTCAACCACTAGGTATCCCCCAGGTTGACTGAAACTAGACATGACACCGACACATGAACACATCCACCGCCACAACAACCCAAGCAAGCAGAATCAACAGGAACACGAGCGACGGGTGACGACAACACTCTGGGCAGAGCAACTCGTCAGTCAACTGCTAGGGGAAACCCAACAATCAAGAGACAACTACTACGCAACCAGAGACACGGACAATGGTAGTTTCTAGATTGTGTCATTAGGGTACTATCATAGTCTAGGAAAAGACCACAACTAGTCACCTAAACCGACTGATCCAGACAACCACCGACAGATAGATACCACCCTAAACAAGGACCTATGACAGACAGACACACAACACAGAACAAGCAAACGGTCGACACGGCGAACAGGACTATAACGCACCGGCATAGGGGCGCTATACCCACATAACGCCCCATCGGAGGGGCGTTATGCCAGCCAGACCGAACACTACAACCATATTATATAACGCACCAACATAGGGGCATTATATCTACATAACGCACCCAGGGAGGGGCGTTATGTCAACCAGACCCAAACACAAACCAAACGAAGTATAACGGACCACAATAGGCATGTTATACTAGTATAACACACAAGGATAGGCGTATTATACCCAACAGACACAAAACCCCATTAATTATAGACCAAGGCATATAACGGACCGCACCTAATCCGTCATAGCCACAAGACGCACAGGGTGAGGTGCATTATATCAACCGCCATACCCAGTCAAAACATCAGTCAATGAACCATAACGGATTTGCACCTGAGCGTTATCTTAATTATAACGCATGTGGAGAAGTCCATTATGCAAACCGACTGACACAGTCTTTGAGGCAGATACAGTCGTCGAGAGGACTGACACTGCAGTCAGCCTCGAAAATCACCCGACCATAACGCACCTTGGCAGGGGCGTTATGCTCCACATAACGGACCTGCCTTGGTCCGTTATGCTCCAAGACCTCCGAAGATGAAAATCCGTAAACGATGCATAACGGTCTAACGGGGGACCGTTATGCACATAGCAGCCTCTGGTAGGACCGCTATGCCAATCCGACGGTGAAAATAGTGAAACGGCCATATCGGCCTATTCCACGCTCCATGCACGCCGTAGCGCAGGGGAAATACATCCAAACGGTGGAAAATCCTTCAAGAATTCCAAAAACACCACATGCACGCCTCAAAAGGCACTAAATCTCGAAATCTAGGTGATTTAGACAAATCGACTGAAATCGAGTCACCAGGGTTCCCGGACTCCTACCAGCCCCAAGTGACGACCAATCAACACGAAACTGGTGGGGTTGGGATCTTGACATCCCAGCGGTCAGTTTGACATGAACCACATCGCGAATGGTTGCCATTTTTCAGCCAACCCTACGAACCCTAAAAATTACGATTTATGCTAAACTGGCTCGATCTCCCCCGATCGGAGGTCAGTCTTATCAATGACTCATAGGTAGACATCATCAAAATAATAGAATCAAGCATGTTACACACATGCCCAACAGAGGACCCTCGGCGCTTGGAGATTTGCCCTCGGCACCCTCGTTGACGACCGGCCCAGGCGCTGACCTCATTTGTATGGGAACTGCCCCGTCCGCACGCCCTCCTGAGGCACCCGAAATTGGCGATCTCTCCTCCACCGAGTCAGAAGTACCTTCGCTCTACCATTCATCGCTTGACTTTGATGAGGGAGCGTCCCAGCCATCCTCATCATAATCGTAGCGTTGCCTGGGGGCAAAAAAGAGCTCGTCGAGGACCTATTCCTAGGCCAGATTGGCTGCCCACCTGAAGCCTTAGGCGAAACCCTTCCGCAACCCTCATCGATATCCCGGCTCATAACATGCAAAGGTAGCCTGCTTCAGGGCTTCCTGGTACTCCTCTGAGCTTTGATATCACTCGACTACCTTCACCCTGGCTCTTGCTACCTTCTCCTCGAGCTCAGCCACCCTTGCGTCAGCCATGGCCAGCTTCTCTTCGACCTTGGCCAACCTTGCCCTGGCCTCGGTCAGCCTTGCATTAGCTTCAGCCCGCATCGCCTCGGCCTCCCCCGTGGCCCACTCGATCTCTCGGACCCGGCCCTCAAGATCCTCTTGCTCGGCCGCGCACTGTCCCGAGCGCTCTCCATGAGCCTGATGCTCTTCCTCCAAGATATTGCTCTTAAGCTCGACCATGTATCGAGCTTGGGACTATTGCTCAGCCTATAGCTGATCATCCTCCTTGCTCGCCCGATCACGTGCCTGGAGTGAAGCCACCTCTTGCTGAAGCACCCTGAGCTCAGACGATAACCGACCGATCCTACGGTTAGACTCAGCGTGAACCTGGGACTGAGCCCTTCCCTCATTCACCAGCTATGCCAAGAAGACAATAATCTTAGCCCCCAACTGAGCCATGAAGATACCTCCCTCCATGACCCTTTCGAGGTGCATGGGAGGGGAACATCGTCGGAACTCCTCCCGATCGGACAAAGGTGCCAGATCTTGACACTGATGGAACAAGGAGGCTTGGATGGCGAATCGCCCTTACTGAAGAGGAGGAGCCTCTTCTGGGAGAGCTAGATTTGGACCATCCTCCCCAGTCATCCCCAATCTCGGGATGTCGACGCTCAACTTGACCTAGATCTGCACCTCGACATCCTCCTCCTCGCCATGCACCCCATCAGCCCCGATTGGGATCTCAGAGCTGACCTCCTCCCCCTACGGTCCTGCCAACTCAGAAGAGGTCCCCTCAACTACTGTTGGCACCTCTGGCTCAATCAGAGGAAGGCTCAGGCGATGGACACCCGCCGCTACGAGCTCCTCAGTCGGGCGGGAAGTCTTCGCCTTCTTCGATTGCCTCTTCTCGGCGGTCAGAGCCCTCATTGAAGCCAACCGCAGTTGCTCCCCGGCATCCTTCTACTTGGACCCTCAGCGCTCGTAGGCATCATCCCGAGCAACTTGCTTGCCCTTATCCTGGGTGAAAGAAGGACCTATAGAAGCTTGAGGCACACTCAGAGTAGTCATCTCCTCCAGCTCGATGACCTCCCGATCGGCTGGTCGCACCTCGACACCATCGCATCTTGTTTCTGCTCAACAAAAAATAAGTCATCAGCAAAGGGTTCGATCGACCGAAATGCAAAAGTGCAAAACCTGAAGCTTAAGGTCCTTACTATTGGGAGGCAGCGCTCGGCGAAGATAATCCTCAATGTTGGCCAAGGTCATCAACTCTACCGTGGTTCGGTGATTCTCCTTAAGAACCCAAATCTCCTCTTCTAGCTCCGAGGAGATCACCGACTGCTTCGGGGGGAATATCAGATGGAAGTTCGGCTAGATAGGGAAGCCCTAGTGGGGATTTCCCTTACTTGCGCCAACCCAAAAAAATTAAGTCTTCCACCCCTTGTGCGAAGAATCCCGAGAGGAGAGAATCACACAGCTCCTCTTCCTCTCACAAGACACAGAGACTCAAAACACGAGTGTGGAAGTACAGACAAGCGAGAGAGCACTGTCGCACATACTTTGAAGCACCAATGGCAGCACAGCCACTGCCGACAACTCAGGACAAGGCAGCTAGACATACTCACGTAACGATCCTTGACTCTCACGACTCGGAGGTAAGATCGTCATAGATAGCGGAACAAGCCACCAATCAGTCTACTCCTAAACCAGAGGAAACAGCGCTCCGCAGAAAATGACTCACGGAGACCCGAGGGGACACCAAGAGCCCTCAGCTCACCTGGACATGCAACCGTGGTGGGATAGTACTCCGTGTCATCCAGAACATTGTCTTGAGCTGGACAGAACCATCGAGACACAGACAAGGTTGCCTGTCAACCCATGGTCTCACCAGGTTGACCGGAACCAGACATGACACACAGCAACACACAAGCAGAGAAGATGACACTCTGGGCAAAGCAAACCACCACTCAACCGCTAGGTGAACTCGGCAGTCAAGGGGCAGTCGCTATGCGACCAGAGACAAGGACGTTGGCAGTTCTAGATTGAGTCATTAGGGGACTATCGTAGTCAGGGAAAAGATTACACCCAGTCACTTGAACCGACCGATCCAAAAATCACCGACACACGGACACCGCCCTAGAACACAAACCTAAGACAGACCAACTCACGAACAGACACAGAACAGAACAACGGCCATCACGGCCAACAATAAGACTGTAACGCACCTCTATAGGCATGTTACATGCTCTGATGCACCAGGACAGGGGCGTCAGGATGAATAGGCCTAAAACCTACACTCGAACGATGTAACCGCCTACTATAGGCGCGTTACATAGCTCTGACGCACCAAGGCAGGGGCATTATGGTGAACATGCCTAAAACTAAAGCCCAGATGCTGTAATGCACCCAGCCAGGTGTGTTACACACCCTGGCGCATGAAGGCTAGTCCGTTACGGCCAACCGACATAGCCAGTCCAAACATCGGTCAAATACACTGTAATGGACTCAAGGAGGCGCGTTACAGAACTCTGACGCACAAGGGGAGGTCCGTCAAAGCCAACTGATTGACACGATCTTCGAGGAAGACACAATCTTCAAGAAACTGATAGGCACAGTCCTCGGGAAAGACCAGACTGTGATGCACCTCTATTGGCTCGTTACAGCCATGTGACGGTCCTATATTGATTCGTCACACCACCCCAGCCTCAAAGAACTCGAAATGACCAACAGACGTAACAGTCTATCATGAGACCGTTACAAGTGTGATGGTCACTGGAATGACCGTTGCACCGAGCTGGCGAACAAAATAGTAGAATGGCCGAATTGGCCCATTCCACACCGCATTCATGCCAAAGCGTAGGGGAAACGAAGCCACACGACCACAGAAGACGTTTCGGAGCTAAAAATGCCACATGCAGGCATCAAAATGCGAAATCGAGGTGATTCTAACGAATCGACCCAAATTGGGTCACCGAGATTCCTGGACTCCTACCGGCCCCGAATGATGACCGATCGACACGAAACTAGCGGGTACAGGTTCCTGACATCCCGATGGTCATTTTGACAGAAATTACACTACAAATTGTCACCATTTTTTGGTGAACCCTACAAACCCCGAAAATAATAGTTTTCCCTAAACTGGCCCGATCTCACTCTATAGGACACCAAACCACGCACAGAGATAGGGGAAACATGCAGAACGAAGGGGCGATCCATTCCCTACCTCCACCAAAGAAATCGTGTGCCAAAACGACTAAATCGCACCAAAAACCACAACACGAACTGCCCACGTCAGCTTTGAATCCACGAATGGGATCGTGCTAACGCCACGCCTCCATCACGCGTCTCAGTAGCTCCCCGCCGTCGTCAGCTCACCCACAGTTGCCTCCGTCTGCAACCGGAGCTAAGGGAACGAGAGAATGAGAGAGAACAAGAGAGAGAGAGAGTGAGAGCGTGAGTGAGAGGGGAGAGAGGGTGGGGCTATTCTATATACTTCTAGTTTATGCGTGCGATCGATGGATGTCTGCATGCTCGCATGAATAAAGAATAAAAGAATAGAAAGATACATTCTCAGATAGGGCTGCACCAGCAGGTCTCGCTCACTCATCCCTCATTCGCACCACCTACGGGTGCGGGGCATTTGTTGACACCTAAAATAATAATAATAATAATAATGACAATAATAATAACAATAACAATAATAATAGTGACGAAATAATAGTAATAATAATAATACCAAAATATTTTACTTCTTGTTAAATATCTTATTCTAACTAATATTTTATTTTCAGGAATAAAATACAATTACTGGACGGAGGTGTCCCACTAGAGAGGCCCATATAGTCGACAAAGGCACCAATTGACAGCAAAGCAAGGCCCAAATCCTTCCACAGGAGGCGCGCCGAGAAGAGAACACCAGGAGGCACGTCGAGATCAGCTCAAGCCAGGGGGTGGGGTGACTATGCCTATATAACCCCACTTGCATCCAAGAAAAAAGGGAGGGAGATAAAAAAAATAGGAGGAGCGTCAGGTAAAAGAGAGAAGAGAAGGGAGAGCCAAAGAGAGAGCTAGAGCCCGGAGTGCTGCTGAGATTCGAAGGAGAGAGAAAGGGAGCAGAAGGTGGGTTGTAAAGGGGAGGGAGAGGAGTCAATGCTCTGCCCTCCCCCATCTTCTTTCTGTCTTGCTATGCTTTCTTTCATTCGATGTAATTTCTTCCCTTGCTGTGGGTTACTCTCTTTGAGTTGATTAAACATCTGTAGTTCTTCTCTTCCGTTGTTCAGTCTGATTTTCTGTAAACGATGAGATGTAAACGGTGATACTAGTTGAATGAATAAAAGCCAGGAGCTCTTCTCTCTCGCCTCTCTGGGTAACTGTTGTGGATTGATTTCTCTCTCGTTTTACACGATCAATGAATGGGTGATTTAGAGCTTCTATCGCTCAATTAGATGGTTACTGAATGTGCTCCCCCTCTTGCTTCTGACTGTTATTGAGGACAGAGTCGCAGAACCCCAACCCTCGTCCATGGGTTATTGGGTTCTGCAACTCCTTTGTTGTATACATACCCTGTGTTCACTGATGTGAATTTTGATCCTCCTTCTAGGCCTCCCAATCTACTCTGAGAGTCCGAGACAGCCTATCTCGTGACCCTGCGTTGCAGCCGGCCTCAAACAAACCAGCAGATCCTCACAGGGGTTGTAGACACGTAAGGATCCTAATTCTCCCCCATTTCTGCAAGCCCATTCCCCTTGAGATCGACTCACTAAAAATTCCTGAAATGATTTGCTGATTATCTCATTTCTCCCTTTGTTCAACCCGGAATTATCATACCCCTCAAAACAGAGCTTCGTAAACCCTGCTCAAGCCTCCCAGCACCCACGGGTTCTCAGCGCCAATCACTCTCGGCGCTTCCATTTCCCCTCGACGCGGTGGTTTTCGAGGCGAGAAGGGGGCGCACCGACTACTCTTCCCCCCAGTTGCCCTGTCGAGAATCCTCCACCATGTAAAAGCCACACCGGGACCAGTTCACCCACTCCCCTTCCTGAGAAGGTCTCACCGAGAACCTTGCACCGAGAACCTCCTTCCCTATACTTCAATCCAGCCCTAACCCACTCCTATTATACCTTCAAATGGAATATCCATGGATCATCATGCAAGCCCTAGGAGGCAAATTAACAGGGAATGGTCTCCCCTACATTACATCATCTCGAGTTGGATTCACTTATGACCCTGCAAACCTAAGGAGCACTGCCACTGCATAAGCTCTAAAGATTTCTGAGGGAATATTAACCGATGCCATGGGCATGTCTAGTGTTCGAGGGCCTAGTGCTCTTTTCTTTCATCCTTCATCCCGGCACTTCGTGGATGATGGTTTATCTCTCCCCCGGGCATAATCCAAATAGGGGGAGATGCTGCCAAAGTGTAGTTTAATGACGCTAACCCCGACAAGCCAAGGGAATGTCACCGATGCATACCTAAGCTGTCCCCTCTGAGCGGGAGGAAGCTTCCTTGATAAGCCAACAGACGTCCCCAATGGTTTGGCACTTCTCCACTAGGGCTGCCAGATCTGCGTGGCCATGAAAATCTAGGCAGTGGAACAGGCCCAAATGGTCCACACCCCAACCATCCACATAATGAAAAGAAGGAAAGAATGGTTTGTTTAGGAGGCCAGCTGCTGGACTTTCCGCAGATAGACCATGAATATTCAACAGAACATAGAGCCAGGACGTGTGCTGGTAGTATGTTTGCGTGCAGTCTGCCCTGCGCACGAACGTCCTATACAGATGAAATCTATCTGCCGGACCTTTCCAAGGAACTACTGTCGGGAGCGACTCTTCGGGAGGAAATGGATATTGTTGCGCCTCCAAGCGAGCGCTCCCCACATGACACAACTGCCTCAGATCCTTCATAAGAGCTTCCTCGTTAGTGGCAGCAAAGACGGGGGCAAGTAGCTCAGAGCCTGCTTCATTCAGGGCCCGATGGCTTTTATCATTCATCAACAAAATTGGAAACCCGAGACAAGTCCTCGGGGTAACCACAAAAGTCGATGAATGCTGAAAAAAAGGGAAAAAACAGATGAATCAACCAATGATGAAGGCACATGAAGTAGACTCAGAGATGGCGGGACTTTCTTCTCTTTCAACTCTTCAACTTGGGATTACTTAGTAGCAATTTCATTTTGGAGGTCCGCACCTTTCTTACTGAGAGTTGTTGTTTCAATTTGCGCTTGTCGTATTTCCTCGTCATCCAATTGTGTGGTGGCCATCAATTCTTGTGCTTTATCCATCAATCCTTGAGCAACTTCTCAGAGCTTTGTTGCCTTTGCAAGGTTCTAGGCCTGCTTTGCTTCACGACATCGCTGCGGCTCTAGGCGATGTTAGCCTTTGAATGTAGTTCGTGGGCCTCTCCTGTTAATATAGAGACTTCATGTTGAAATTGCTGAATGTTTAAACAATGGGATTTCCACTCTGAAGCTTCATAATGATGGTGAAACTCCTCCCAAATGCTATACACGATGGCCATCCAAGGCTCATTGGGCAGCCACAACACATGATAAGCTTGGGTGTTCCTTTAGAGAGCATCCTGTATAGCTTCAATAGAGGGAGATGTCTTTTCCTTAAACAAGGTCAGGATGTTACTGATAGGCGTGTCAAGTATCATCTATGCCCTTACAAGTAGTGTAGACTAAGGAGCATCCGACCACTCAACTCCATGGTTCGAGAAATCGTCAGACTGGGTTGGTACATACTCTCGATCTGCCATCTCTGAAGAGACGATATCCTGTAAAAGAGAGAGAGAGAGAGAAAGAAAGCACATAGTCATGATAATGTCTCCCTCAATAAAATAAGTGGGAAAATAAGGTGCCTCCAAAAAGTCCTTCATCTTCATACTTGGTGAGACGACCACCTCCTTAAAAGACTCTTTCCTAGGCTTAGACCTGGAGTTGTTTGCCTCCACAATTTCTGAACTGGTTGACGAGGAAGGTGCTAGTGGGTCTACAATGGTTCTAGTTGCTCTTGGAAAAGCATGATGCATGTTAACCGTAAATAAGGATGCCGCGAAACAATAATTTGGAAAGAATGAAGTACCCGATGGTACAAGGTCCTTGTTGTCCAAGGGAGCAGGGGTAGCAAGTTTCACACCAGAAGGCGGAGTCCTTGTCCCCTCTATATTGGGGATTGTTACGTGCAGTGAAGTCTCTTCAGCTCTCCCTAGAAAGCAAAACATCGTGCAGGAGTTATTCCAATTCTTTGGAGTTAAACACACGAAAGGGAAGATAGGGAACGCAAAGTACCTAACGGGCCAACATCCTCATTCTTAGAGAAATATGGAATTGTAGACTGCAAAACAAGGGAAAGGGCCTTGCATTTCCCCTACCGGCGGCCGCCAGTGATTGGGAGATTTTGCCATTCAGCTCATCCGTGATGAATCCATTGGATGACAAATCTGCATGACAGAGTGTTCAATCTTGAACCGACAATTCCATCACAAAGTCTGAAGAGACTGTATTGATACAGCTCCCGTTGTTAAAGATCACCTTGTAGGGTTGGGATTTCACCATAATGTAGGTCTGGAAGATGGAGGTTCGACTCCAGTCGTCCTCCTGGGGGTGTGTTAGGATGCAGCGAACTACACCTAATCGTCCATTGCTAGATCTCTCAGTAATGTCTCCCACTTGCATGTACTCGACATGTGTGCTATCAAATCCTGCATCTAATTCCTCAAACTGGGCGATGAGGTCAGGATCGGCCATATATCTCTCAATGTCTTCTCCTTCCTGAGATGGAAGCTTCACAGGCTGAGGGTCAGTGATGACTAAAGCTCGGGTGGGACAATTGGTTGCAACATGCCCTAGGTTGTGGCACCTAAAGTATCGAACTCCCGAGACATGGGCTGGTTGGGAGGTATTAGGAAGGACTCCCTTTCGTTTGTCATCTCTCCTATCAGTCGGCGGAGTGTACTCCAGCCTACGCATGACAGCAGGTGCAGGTAAAGGGTTCTTTACGGTAGGAGCAGTAGGGGCAACGACCCGAAGTGGGGTAGCATTAGGGGCATAAGATGTGGAGGGGCCAGCTCTCTCAGTGTAGCGGACCATGGGATTTCTAGAGTCAGGTTGGCGGTCGGTGGGAACCCGAAGTGGGACCACCCTTTGAAATCGCTCGACATCTCGCGCAACCTGGTAGGCGTGCTCGAGGGTGTTATCCTCTCGCAAGAAAAGTTTTCGTTGGATGCTCTTGTGTAGGCCAGTCCTAAATCGAGAAAGGGTAACGGAGGCATCTTCCATGACTTGGCTCCGAAGGAAGAATTCATCAAATTTGACGATGTACTCGTCCACGGACTTTTCATCTTGAGTGAGTTTCTGCCATTGGTCTAAAAGACGGATGGTAGGAGGGTGGCAGATATTTCTCCCTCAATTTCTCCTTCATTTCTTCCCACGTGTTTATGGGCTCCTCTCGTCTCCTTGCTAGGAGATTCTCAATATTGCACCAATAGGTCTTGGCTTGACCTAGGAGTTTCATCTTGGCAAACCTCACCCTTGTAGTAGGGGTCATGGGATGATGCCAATCAAAGTATTGATCCATCCTGGTCTCCCACTCAAGGTAGTTGATCTGAGTGAGAGACCCATCAAAACTGGGAGCATCAATTTTGACGTTTCGTAGGATGATCTCCTCATCGTCGTAGTCTCTCCCCAGGGGTGCGTGACCATTTTGCTCCCTGCCTCGAGGAGCCTGTTCCCGGCGAGCATGGTCTCTCTCTTCCCTGTGATTGACCACAGGGTCTCCACGACCATTCAATCTTCCTCTCTCTCTCCTCACGTGATCCTCTATGGCTCCGATCCTCTCATCTAGCTCCGCTCGCAATTGGGCTATAGACTCTTCAATTTGAGCCGTAAGATGTTGCTTGAGTTGAGCTAACATGGTATTCACGCCCTCCTGATTCATGGCTGGTTGTAAGGTTGAACTGTGCTCTAGACGGCTCGATGAATTCCTAGACCAACGTGGCATGCACGAGCTTAGACCTAAATGATGTAGTCCTAGTACCGAAAATTAGCAAGGTGTAGACCTAATTTGTTGGCTGATATGCTAAGGGCCAATTCTAAGGGACCGGTCAGGGAGAGTTGCTCGCCCGTAGGCGAAGTAGTTGTGGAACTACCTCCTGACAATTAGGGGCCCTAATATGACAGTTCTAGGGCCCTAAGGATGGGTGCATACAAGCTCTCTCTCTCCGTCCACAGCGATGCACTCAGGAGACAGGCTGCATGGATTGGGCTCTCCCTTACTTCGTCGCACGGCAACTAATAAGGATACTAAATGAGCAAGAGATTGGAGCACGTACCTAGCTAGACTGAAAAGCCTAGCTCCGACCGGAGACGAGGGCGAGTGGGGACGTGCATGTCCGCACGACGTCGATGAAGCTTGAGTGGCTACAAAAAATCACTCCACGCAGGGAGGGTGTAATATGGCCGTAATGTAGTAGGCCAGATGCTCGTGCGGAGACCCATGTCCGTCGAATTTTTGTAGCTTCGGTGGTTTGGCATACTCCGGGGGAAGCTTCTTGAGCTGGTGGTGTAGTAGATAGGGGGCACTATAGAGATCTACAATCGCGACCCCTTCTCCAAATTGGGCGAGCTTGGTCTCAATGATCCGCTCGATCATCTGGCGCTGTGCCATAAGATCTTCTAGCATCAGTGTGTTGGATGGCCGTGGTTGAGTCTCAGCCAAAGGCGTGCTGAACTCAATGATTGTGGGGGTTCAGGCAACTGTCGCGGAGGTGTTAGCACCATTTTGCCCACTTGGCAGAGCTGGCGCTTCCATCGAGGGCCCAGCGGATGGCTGAGGATGAAGGCCATGCTCTTGAAGCAAGTCTTGCAGGAGGGCCTTTAGGTGCGGGTTCTCCTTCATGAGAGTCTCAAGAGTCACCCCTTGGAGGCAGGTGATGAGGCCAAAGGGTCATTGTTGACCGGAGCTGCATTGACAGGGGCGGCTTGCTCCTCAACGGGAACTTCTTCCACTCGTGTGGACGCCTGAGGTCCGATAGAAGTGCCGATGTGGCCGACTGGAGCCGGCGGCGGAGGCAGGTGATGAGGCCTCCTGAGGTGAGATATAGGTAGGTTTAGATCGTCGGTCTGACTCTTAGGTTGGTGTCTGGCAGTATAACACGCGAACACCCTGACTGCGTCGCTGAGGAGCCGAACCGTCCTCCTTTTCTGGGAGTGCCTCTTGGGGCAGACAGGTGTCCCCAGCCTATCAAAGACCGAGGTACGCTGTGGAGGAGTCTCCATCGTGGCGTCTGCCTGAGGAGAGCTTGGGGTAGGATGTTGGTGGGGCCCGGAGTAAGCCCGTCTCTGTTTCCGCCTATCTGTGCAAGAGGCGATGAAGGGTTGGTCACCGCCAGATGGCGCAGTTGCGGGGTCAATCGCACCTTGCTTGGTGTGACGCATTAGTGCCTGAAAGGGGTTACTGAGGCGTGCTCTCTGAACAGCTTGAGCTTCCTCCAGGGTGACCCAGATCCTTCTCAAGTTTGACTGCTGGTCTCCCTCATCCTTGTTCCTTCGACGGGACTTGGGAGCTTGAGTGCCAAACTGGTGCTGGTGCTTTTGGGCCGTTGCCGAAGCGTCCGCCCGCTTAAGTTCCACCTTGTCTTCCCACGTTCGACGCAGGAGGCTAAAGCGGTTGGTAATGGGGACCGTAGGGATGATCCATTCTGGAGGAATAATGGGTTC
This sequence comes from Amorphophallus titanum, assembly GCA_024336825.1. Classification (NCBI taxonomy): domain Eukaryota; kingdom Viridiplantae; phylum Streptophyta; class Magnoliopsida; order Alismatales; family Araceae; genus Amorphophallus; species Amorphophallus titanum. Next base: position 1,095,357 of record JANBPO010001910.1, on the reverse strand, counting down.
GCCCCTATCCAGGCAAATTCGTAAGTCTCCGACAAGAATGGTCTTGCTGGAGTTGCTGGTGGTAGCAATGGGTCGCTTACCTTTACGGCTACGACAGTGCTTCTTCTGGGGAGCGAAAGATGACTCCGCTCCAAGGTGGTAGGCTGAGAAAACCTAGCCTGCGGGTGCTGGTGGCACAGGGCCATTCATCGGGAATACTGGGGTAGACCCCCAAGATGCAAAGTCTATAGGGCTGGGTGGCTCGAGTGTAGGCTTTCGCCCGAGCCGACAATAGTGTTGCAGACGCTCACCGCGACGTGTCCACACCCGAGGTTGTCGCTGCAGGGGGTACCAGGATCCCGATGACCCAAGGCCTTGAGCCTGAACTGGGAGCTGGCAGGACCGGAAGGCGCTACAGAGGGCGCTCAGTCCGTACTGAGGTCACCGCGTCCCACAAAGGCTGACTCGTGCTGTGGATCGGCGTTGTCAGATTGCGGGAGGAATGCCCCCGAGGTAGAGCCGAGAGATCCGAAGCCTGATGCGGACCACTCGTAATAGACGTCATCCGTGGGAAACCCCAGAGTTGTACGTCGGGTCTAGATGCTAGGACGCATCGTGCCAGGGGTTGGGGACCCGGGCGAGGCAGTCGCGCTTCTGTGGTTCGGGTCGGGGGGCCCGAACGGGGTGCTGGGGAGCCCTGCCCCTGGGCTAGGAGGCCCGTGTGGGGAGCTGGCTCGGTGGGAGCTCGGTTAAACTGAGATGGTGTTAACCCACCGGCATCAACGATGATGTTCGCAGCGGTTCCATTATTGTAAAAATCAGTGATGTTCGCACTGGTAAGGTTGGTACCGTGCTCGGTGTTCAACATGCCTAGCAGTTGCGCCTGACACGCTGATGACACTTGACTTCCGGGGGTGCCGTTACTTGGGGACGGGGTGCTCGATGCGTGTTGTTTAACCGTTGATGGGTCGACGCTCTTGAGCGAAAAGGACGGAACACCGTTGTCGGGCGTAAGAGGCGGAGCAATAACGTCAACAACTATTCTGCAAGCCGGTGTGGTCGTGATTGTAGAAGTTGAATCGTCTCCGTTGTAGTAACTGACCCTAGCATTGGTACATTCAACACGTAGTCCTGTGGGATCAGTAAGAGTCAGTGGATTGTTTCTCACACGAACCCCCGAGGCAGTAACAAGAGTTTTACAAGTGAAGTAATGGAGCGCGTCTTTTGTATATTGCCAACGGCTTCCCGTCTACATTACCCTAAATCCGATACCTAAGTACTCGATTGAGTTAATCAAAAGATTAACGACAAAGATAGTCAATGCGAAGTCGTTCGGGCTGCACACACAACAAAAGGCCCTCCAACGTGGAGGGCCTTCATGCTGCACATATTCTGAGTTTATTTACTGGCCATGATCCAAGCGAGTAGTCCTAATACAGTCGTCACCCCAGCAGCAGAGCCAATCACCCAGGCTCGATACCGTTCAAGAGATGAAACCCTGTCTCCCATCTCATCGATCATGCCCTTCCGGCCATTGCCCAGTAGCTTTCTCGCTAGATCGTCGAGTTTATCTTCAATTGCTCCCATCGTTGCCTTGAGAGCCGCCACGTCCTGAATCAACTCAATCGCCGTTTCTTCCGTCATCTATTACTTCCCCACTTCTTTGTTGAATAGTTCTCGTTCGACCTGTCTGCGTCTGAGCAAGCCCTCTATCTCTTTGCCGCCAACATGGTCCCAAGCTAAAAACTGGTCGGCTGCATAGTCGTACTTGCCTTGATTCAAGACCCGTAATAGCGTGGAGCGTTCTAACGCTTCCACGCCGATATTGAAGGTAAAGTCGACCAGAGCATCGAATTGATTCTGCGTGAGATGGACAGTCACCAGCCAATTGACTGCCTTTACAGCTACCTGTACGTCGTCAGCAAGTAACGTATCTGCCTGATCCTGTGTAATAGTCATGCCTTGATGAACGTCTGGACCAACGTGGCCGAAGCCGATAGTCCAAACACCACCAGAATCCTGATAGGCGGTTAAACGGCAAGCCTCGAACCCTTTGGTGAGTTCGAGGCCATTCTTGCTATACGTGTTGTTGGTCATAGTCACCACGCATTCGTGAGCGCCGATGCAATCTGTCGACCGATAGACGGATAACCGAGCGTATCCGATGGATGCAAGTGATCGCGCAGATACAGAGGCGAGCCGTCCGGGTTTGCAAGCGTGATCTTGTTGATCCCCGAGCGTCCTGCAAGATCTACGAAGCAGACTCCACGATTCGCACATATTGTCTTCAGTGCGGTCATGAAGGAATCTATCTCGCTGTTGACGCTGGTAAAGTCATAGTCACCGGATGGCAGCGTTTGACCTGTAGGACGATCCAGATGATACATGCCTACTACGATCAGCTTCTTCGTCGGCGCATAGGTCTGAATCGTGTCGATTACACCTTGAGCATATGCGCAATAGGTGTAAGGGTAGGATGGCGTCGGCTGCGTTCCGCCTTGAACCGTCAACGGCACTTCGGGAGTGTCCGTTGGTGTACCCAGCGTGACATATCCCGAACCGTTCCCACGGATATCGTTCGTAGTGAGGAACAATACAATGAAGTCATGAGCGGCTAGATCAGTCGTCAAGGCCGAAGTGTTGAGCGTGGTTCCATTGCTGTAGGGGGTAAATGCCTGGTACAGCGTTCTGCCCCCCTCTGAGTTGTTTTGTCCAAGGATGGCCCCGGTATTGGTGGTTACGATGTTCTGCCATTGTGTTCCGAACGCTACCGAGATACTGTCTCCGAAAACGTAGAACTTCTTACCAGCCAGTGGCTGCATCGCCCCGATCTGGTTATAGATGTTGCTTAAAGGATAGACGTAGTTTGCAGGCACCGTGCTGCCGTTGACTACCATCAGAGTTGCCGGGTTAGCAGCAGTACCTCCGCCAGCCGTACCTGAGTTCAGGAACGTCAGACGCACGTAGACCGCATTGGCCGGAACCGGAACCGGGGTTCCGGATGGCGTCGTTGCAGAGATAGCCGAGCTAATGTAGTTGAGCTGGTCGTCGTAAAACGCGCCGCCGAAGGTAGCCGACCACGGCATCACCCAACTGGCAGTAATAAACGACTGACCTAGGCAAGGCATGTAGTCGGTCACATACGACGCACTATAGGCTACTAGAGCGCCTGTTGTGCTGTTGACATAATAACCAGATGTAATCTTGGCCTGATCGAACAGGTTGTATTGCGCCGGACTGGTGGCAGTGACATAGCGATTCAACACCATGCCGCTACGATTGACTCCATTTGTAATCGCTGCATCAGTCTCTGACTGCGCGTAATGCTCGAAGCTGATAAACGCAGCAGGAAGAGTTGCTCCGTCCACGATCATGAGCTTCCCGGCAAACGCAGCTGTGCTGCTACCGCTTGACGCAAACGATACTCGCAGGAAAGCCGCTGTAGCTGGCACGCTGAATGGAGTTCCGGCAGTCACAGATGCGGCTGCGATGCCAGAAACGTAAACCTGATTCGCATCATAAAACGCCACACCATTAACACCACTTCCCGCCGGAGTCATATTCATAACCATCTGACCACCTGCATTCGCGATCAGGAAGGGTGTTGCGATGTATCCGCCGTAGCTGGTGTATTTACCAGTCGTGTAATCGATATACCCCGGCGAGTAATTGGATGCCGCAGAGGGCATCCTGTTCTGCATAGGACGTTCTGCGGATGCGCGGATGGCAGCTACACTTGATGCACTTACAGGCCCGGTTAGACCAGTCGCTCCAGTTGGGCCTTGTACACCAGTCGCTCCAGTTACTCCCTGCGGTCCGGTCAAACCGATAGGTCCCTGAGATCCGGTATCGCCTTTCTCTCCCTGAATCCCTTGAGGCCCGGTGTCTCCGGTCAATCCACGAGGACCGGATGGCCCTTGCGTTCCCTGCGTGATGACAAATTGATCTACCGCCATTTATTCAACCTCTCTATCGATAAACACACTGCCAGACGCGAAGGTCTGAACTGATCCATCCGCGAACGTAATCCTCAACGAATACGCGCCGTTTGCAAGTAACGCAGTATCATCCGGGGGAATGCTGATCGCCATTGTGCCAGCCGTAGCGCCAAGGGTAAGAGTCCCACCGTTGGATGTAGCTTCACTATCGGTAAGCGTGTAGGCCGGGGCAACGTTGTAGATTGCCTGAAGCACCATCTCTGCGCTGCATCCGGTGAGATCGACCGGAGTTCCCGGTGTGCAGGGATCAGATTCGGATGGGTTAGAGATTGTCCACGTTTGAGCGAACGTATCCCCAGCCCTGATATATAGGTTTAGATCGACTGCCATAGTTTCCTCTCGTGATTACCAGCTAATTGCTTGCACTTCGGCAACCGTCGTTGCTGCTGCTAGTGCCTGTTTGACAGTCACCCATTGCTGAAATGCAGACCATACCTGTGTAGAGATGGCCTCAATCAAGCCCTTAAGCTGATCTAGCGACATTGGCACTTTGTTGTAGCTGGCATCGACCACATAGAAGTCAGACGGCGTAGCGCCTACGGCTGTATAAGCCGTAAGCGCATGAGCGAAGATATCCTGCGAATCGTCATCAGCCATGAACTCAGTGTTCATATAGGCCACGTTCGCCGTCTTGGCCGAATTGTATGCCGCTGTCAGGATGGCTAATTGCGCAGCCTGGGCAGCAGCGAGTAGTTGAGCAGCGGTGGGAACGACAGCCGCGAAAGTGCCGTTCACTACCTGCCAACCCGATTGATTGGTGACCACTGGATGACTCTGATCGACGGCAAGAGCACTCGCACCTGACGGAGTGTTAGCTGTCATCGTTGTAGCGATATCGGTCGTATTGCTGACTGTATATGCGCCCTGGATCAATCCGGTGGTTGGATTATAGATAACGAAAGACTGATCCATAGTTAGACCTTTGCGTTTTCAACGGCTAATGTAATGCCGTCACAGTTGACCGCGTAGGCTCCGCATGTCATCGTCACGGTGTACTGTTGAGCAAGCGCGGGTGAGGTATCAACCGCTTCGATGGCGATGCAGGATAGTCCACCATCGAGCAGCCCCGGAGGAACATAGAGGTTGCCATAGAACATCAGGCTGGTTGAGCCGGACGCCCCCTTCCAGATATTCACGGAAGGAAATGGATAATGGCCAGAACCAGCCGCGCTTGCCAAACCTACAACCTCCATCATGCAGCGGATCTTGCAGTACCCTCCATCTGTGCCAAGCGTTGATGTAGCGAGCACCGTTGTTGCATTCGCGTTAGCTGTGATCTGCGTAGTCGATGAATAGGTAATCTGGCTATTAACCGCATTGGCGATGATGTTGCTCTAGGGAACCTACTCTGATACCAACTATTGGATGGTATGACAGGATCTAGAGGGGGGGTGAATAGATCCTGCACTCAATCTTTAGACTTTTAAAGAAACTATTAAGCAAAGTAAATCAAATAGACCAAATCAACCACAACACTAGACTTAGGATGTGAAATGTTAGCAGTGAGATGATTTTGAATGGACTTAACACATCAAAGCACCTGCGAAGGAGAGGTAGAAGAGATGGATATCACATGACAAACCACAACACAGGACTTTTAAGGTGGTTCGGCTGCACCTTAGTATGCCTACGTCCACCCCTCACCAACTTAGTGAGGCTTGCACTCTTTGGCCAAAAGAGAACACACACACACTAGATAACCGAGCAGAACACATGGAGACTCCCCACACACACACACACGAGGATGAAGTCCTTACGAGGACAAGGTCCTCATGCTGTGACACGCAGCACATGGGCACAAGCCCAAAAGAAGAAACGAAAATAGAACTAAAGAAAAACACGTTGGAACACCTAGCAATTCAAAGGAGTGGTTTGACATACAAAGGAGTGGTTTGTGGTAGAAAAACTGAAACAACAAACTCAAATCAGACAGTTGCAAGTGCAACTACTGCACTGTAAAGAACATAGCAAATGGTATAGTGAATCAAAGACTTAAGAGAACGTAGCTGACTGGCTTGGCTACGACTCCTTTTTCACCTCTCTTGATCTCATGTTTTCTTGGTATATACCCAGAGCAAGCACTTCTCCTTCTTCCTTTTTCTTTCTCTCTCCTGTTCAGCTCTTCTCCAGGACACTTGCAACCCTAGCAGCAGCAAACTTCATGTAGAGGGCATCCAATTTTTAAGCGTAGGGAGTAGAAAATTTCCATCCAAGGTCCTGCCCTTTGATTGGCTGAGTAAAATAAGTATTCTTTGAACAAGAGGTCCTGCAACATCTTCTTCCTCATTAGCTGGTTGTAGAAAGGATGTCCTTCTATCCTAAAGACTTTTCTAGACTCAAATCTTATTGGCTGAGTCCAAGGGAAAGGACAGTTGAGAAAAATGGTATTTCCAAAATGATGTATGGACAGATCTTTCTCCAAAAAGGTGTCCAAACTATCTCATGATGATAGAGGACAGTTCTGAGTCCTAGGATCCCCTTTTTAGGCCTTAGAACGTGAGATTTGGATGTTCTGCCATTGATGATCAAGAATACAATGATTTGACAAAGAATATTTTATTCAGGAAGGCTTCTTATGTGTTGACGCACCAAGTCCCCTACGTCGACGTAGCTTCAAGACTTGTGAGCTACCAGGCACCAGGGTAAGGCCGGAGTTGACGTAGTGATCGTCTGGAGTGGACGTAGCTAGTGACTCGCTTGAACTATTTACAGGTTTCCACATTGTGCGTCGACGTGGCAAGTGGGATGCGTCGACGCATCCTGTGAAGAGTGCATCCATAACAGTCTTTGGAAGAGCCTTGCGTCAACACTCTGAGATGATGGGGTTGACGCAGCTATGAAAGCTACTTGACGTCTGTGCCTAGAGAGTGTCTGGTGTCGATGACTTGAGTTGATGGGGTCGACGCAGCAGGGCACGATAGAGCATCCGTAGAGAGGAGTCGACTTTGAGTGTCGACTCTCTCATTCCTTATGCTGGAACTATGTCCGGAGTTGACGTAGTGAGGCCATGAGGTTGATGCAGCCTTGATGAGCTTTGGGCTTTTTCTTCTTAATGGAGTCGACGCATCCTTTGGTGGGGTCGACGCAACCTTTAAACATTGTTAAGCCTCTTCACACCTAGCCTAATAAAAGGATGTTTCATGATTTTCTAAATCAATTGGCGAATGACTTACAGTGAGACATCATCAGAACATAATTTATACAACATCTCATAGGTGTAGGAACCATTTGGGGGCAATTTGGTAATATTTTCAAGGCTAAAGAATTAGTTTTTGGCATTTTTGCAAACTCTGTCTGGAAAGGGTCGACCCTATGGGTCAACTCCTAATCTCCCCCTGTCACTCCCTATCTTCCCCTGCCATCCAGATAGCAACAGTAGCAGACTACCATCCTATTGTAGAAGCCATGGTTTCTTCAACCGGCACCCTCAGCTCCTTTTGTTTGGTGGAGATCAACCCCGGCCACTCCTCTTCGAGTCGGCATTGGTTTCGGCTCAATCCGGTGTCATGGCTGAGAGTACCATCCCCCAACAAGTCACCTTTATCCAGCAGACGGACCTGACTACGTGCCCTCATGAGAACAGGTGGTGTCGGCTCCTCTCCCATCAGATCGGGGTCATTACAGTTCGGGTGGATCCCAGAGGCACCCCTCTTCGCATCAAGACCAGTCTCAGCCTGATCCAACTCTTGATCTGTGAGCTACAGCACCGGTAAGTCAGATCTGAGTTTTTGCTTCTCCAGCTAGTCCTACCCCTCTGGAGAACAGAGGCTACCATTTCTCCATATGGGCAATTTTCGAGGCGATATTTGGTTGAGTTAAGCTAGGGCCATCTCTCTCTCAAGAAAAATTGGTCCTAGCCCCTTTTGATGTCCCAGTTAGAAGTACAGTCCCGAGCAAGAGGTCCCCGATCAGCAGAAGATGGCACTAGCGCAGTCTCACAAGAACTACCATCCCTGGCACTATTGACCACTGAAGGAGCTGATTCTCCTTCTTGGGTCTTCCCAAGGTGAGCATCTTTCCAGTGGCACCAACCTCGTCTTCATCAGGGCTTCGAGCAAAGAGCACTGCCACCAACAAGTTGCTAGTACCAGACAGTGCACATGGTTGTGAAGACTGAAGGCTTGGTTCCCCTCATCGCTCCCCCCTCCCCTTTGCCTAGCCAGCTTAAACCCCCTCCCTGCGTCAAGGTAACATTGGTTGTAATTCCCATCCCCACTTCCAAAGTCAGCCCTCCAGTGAGAGGTGTCAGAGATTGTACTAAATAGGGCTAATCAAGCTTCCCCGACACACATGTAGGGCACCGCACGTTCCCCACTTGCCTTGTCTCCAGTCAGATTCAGTTTCTTCAAACCGACCAGGTGAGCGTTTGGGGGACCCACCGTGGAGAGAGTTGAGAGAGCCATCAATTATCCCACGCCCATGGTGTGCTAGCCGCCCATGAAACGTGGGAGTCCCAACCCCTAAGGGGTCATCCTAAGCATAGCCAAGTCCCAAAATAGTAAGGTCTCATCTCGGACCCTCACGGTCATCCCCGAGTTACCTTCGGATGAGAGTGTGCGCCATGTGAGCGAACTCACCAAATCGGGTCCATTATTACTCCTACGTGTGCTTGCAAGGATAGGTGTGTCAGGTTATCCTGTGTCACACTTGGTTGTGCAACATCAAGTGGTATTAGAGCAAGTTGTAGGCTTGTTCTCACAAGTCTAGTCCTAGGCCACACTTGCACTAGGTCATAAATAGGCTCACACCCAAGCATGGCCAACCTGTTGATGTATGACCACACATAGAGGGACCCATTACTAGCCTGATCCCTCTTCTTCAACTTCCTAATGGATCCCAATCCCCAAGGGAGCCCCGCTGCCGACAAGAATGACCTCCAAGGCCATGCCGACTTCCTTATAGAGGCCATGTCCACTGTCATTGGGCGACTTGATGATATAACTATCCAACTCTGTCAACTTAAGGGAAATGGGTCTGCACCAAGGAAGAATGATAGGCACCCCGGGGGCAATCTGGATGACCACCTCTTGAAGCTTGTGAAAGTCGAAGCCCCCACTTTTGATGGATCCTACGACCCTAGTGTATATCTAGATTGGGAGGCTTCCATGGACCAATATTTTGAGTAATTCCCCATGTCCGAAGAGAAGAAAGTGAGGCTAGCCAAAATATAGCTCACCAAGCTAGCCAAAACTTATTGGCTAAATATCGAGGGATTAAGGAAGGTTAGGCAGCAGCATCTCATTCACACTTGGAAAGAAATGAAGACCGAGCGTAGGAAGGTCTACGCCCCCCCTGTTGCATCCCTAGTGGTTCTAATGCAAATCATGCTAAATGCGGTAAGAAATTGACAATTCAAATTCTGGAAATCACCGCCATTATATATAGAAAGAAAAAGTTTTTATATGGCAAGATTCAAAAAGAGAAAGAACTAGTACATCTTGCTTAAGCCCCTCCTAGTATATGGAGATAGGGGGACTTCGAGAGGCCCGTGGCCTTCCTTGAGGCTCGGCGTCTTGAGACTCGGCGAACGAAGAATCTTCAACGCAAGGAGATCTGCCCTCGGCATCCTCAGTGGAGGCCGATCCAGGCATTGACCCCACTTGTGTGGGAACTGCCTTGATCGTGTGCCCCCACGAGATAACCGGAGTTGGCAACTCCTCTGATGAAGCAGTATCATCCCTGCTCCCCCCTCCACTCGACGTCGGCGAGGAAGAATCTATGACATCTTTGTCTGAGTCATAGCGCTGCCCAAAAGGAAAAATGAGCTCGTCGAACACCTACTGCTGGGCCACGATGATCGCTTGATGGAAGCCTTGGGTGAACCCCTTCTGTAGGCCCCGTCGATAGCCTGGCTCGTAATATGAGAAGGAGGCCTTCTGGAGAGCTACGTGATAGCCCTTTGAGATCCTATATCGATCGATCGCCTCCACCCCAGCGTGCTCCACTTTCTCCTCGAGCTCGACCACCTTCTGCTCGGCTCCGAGCAACTTCATATCGATCGCAGATAGCCTTGCCTAGAGCCTCGATCCACGAAACCTCAACCTCCCCACGCACTCGCTCGACCTCTCGAGCCTGGCTATTGAGCTCCTCCCGCTCAGCCTTCCACTGCTCGTAATGCTCGACCTGAGCCTGGCACTCTTCCTCTAGGAGCTTGCACTTCAAGTCGGCCATATAACGAGCTTGGGCCAGCTACTCAACCAGTATTTGAGCCTCCTCTTGGCTCGACCAAGCTTGTGCCCGAAATGAGGTTGCCTCCCACCGAAGGACTTCGAGATCGGAAGACAGTTGCTCGATCCTATGATAAGACTCGGTGCGGGCTCGAGAGAGGGATCGCTCCTTACTTTCAAGCCATCCATAGCAATCGACTATCTCGGCCCCCAGCTGGGCCATGATCAAGTCGCCCTCCATCACCTTCTCGAAGAGCAGGGAGGGGGAACCATGCCTAAACTCCTCCCGAACCAGTGAAGGCGCCAAGGACTGGCACCTCTGGTACAGGGGAGCCTAGGTAGCGGGGGCACCAGTTGAAGGGGGGAGAGTGCTCTCTGGGCGAGTCACGACTGGGGCATCCCCTCCAAGCATCCCCATTCTCGGGACAGCTTCACTTGACTCAGGCTGGGTTGATGCCTCGCCCTACGCTCCCTCACCCCCAGCCGGGACTCCGGCACCAACCACCTCTGCCTGCTGTCTGACAGGCTCCACAATGGCTTCCCCACTAGCAGCAGCAACCTCTTGCCTGATGGATTGGAGATCCAGATGGCGGACCTCCTCGACTGAGGCCCCCTCCACCAGGCACACCTGCTCCTCGATCGGAAGGGCAACCCCTGCCTTCTTCGATCGCTTCTTCTCCTCGAGCAGGGCCTTCGTTGAAGACAACATCAATGGCTCGCCAGGTTCCTTACGTTTGGGCCCACGGTGCTCGGGGACGTCATCCCGAGCCTTTTGCTTGCCCTTATCCAAAGCACGGGAGGGACCCTCAAAGGTTCGGGGCTCGCTCAGAGTAGGCGTCTCCTCTAAATCGGTGATCCCCTACTCCAACGGCTTGTCCCCCTCATCAGCTATCTGCCTCGAATCTAAGCAACGGAAGCCAAATCCTCAGAAGGAGGCCCACCTACCCAACCTAGAAGCATAATGTAGGACACTAAGGTTCTTACCTTGCTTGGACAACATCCAGGAAGGGTATTCCTCGATGTTCGCCACCGTCACCAGTTCAACGGTCGATCGGTGATTCTCTTGGAGAACCCTGATTTCCTCTTCCAGCTCTGGGCAAAACGCCACCTACTTCGAAGGAATAGATGGATGAAAGTTGGGCTCACCTCCTACTGAAGCGCCCCGAGCTTGAATGTCAGTCGACAAATCCTACGGTCAGACTCAGCACGAACCTGGGACTGACTCCTCCCCTCGTTCACCAGCTGAGCCACAAAGTCGATAATCTCAGCTCCTAGCTGAGTCATGAAGATACCTCCCTCCATGACCCTTTCAAGGAGCATGGGAGGGGAACATCGCCGAAACTCCTCCCAAACTGACTAAGGTGCCAGATCTCGGCACCGATTGTACAGAGAAGCCCAGACGGTGAGCTGCCCTTGTCAAAGAGGAGGAGCCTCTTCCGGGAGTACCAGGGTCATAGCGTCCCCTTTGATCGTCCCCACTCCCGGGACGATGACGCTCGGCTTGGCTCGAACCTGCATCTCGACATCCTCCTCCTCGCCCTGGGTCCGGACACCCCTGACCGGAATCTCGGAGCCAACCACCTCCCCTGCACTCCCATTGGTTTGGAGGAAGTCCCCTCAATCATTGTGGGCACCTCTGGCTCAGCCGGAAGAGGACTCGGGTGACGGACACTCTCCGCTACGGGCACCTCGGTCAGGCGGGAAGTCTTTGCTTTCTTTGATTGTGTCTTCTCGGCGGTCAATGCCTTCATCAATGCTAGAAGCAGCCACTCCCTAGCATCCTTCCGCTTGGACCCTCGGCGCCCAGAGGTGTCATCCCGAGCGATCTGCTTATCCCTATCTTGGGCTGAAGAAGGACCCGCCGAAACTTGGGGCGCGCTCAGAGTAGCCATCCCTTCCAATGCGATGCCCTCCCAATCGACTGGTTGCCCCTCACCGCCACCACACCTCGCCTCTGCTTAACAAAGGGCAAGTCATCAGCAAAAGGCTCGACCGACCAAGATAAGAAAGCAGGAAAGCTAAAGCTTATAGTCCTTACCACCGAGTGGCAGCACTCGGCGGGGATACTCCTCTATGTTGGACAGAGTCATCAACTCAACGGTGGTTCGGTGACTCTCCTGAAGGATCCTAATTTTCTCCTCTAGCTCCGAGGGGACCACCGACTGTTTCGGAAGGAACATCGAATGGAAGTTTGGCCTGTAGCGAACCCCCAGTTGGGATTCCCGTTACTAGCCCCGACCTAGAAAAATTAAGTCTTCCACCCTGTATGCGAAGAATCCCAAGGAGAGAGGGTCACACAGCTCCACCCCCTCCTTGTCTACCCTCCTTGTCTAAAGATAGAAGAAACCCTTACCAGCATGGGTCTGCTCCTTCAACTCAAAGAAAATGTGGAAGAGGTCCAAAGAGGGATCAAAACCGCACAGGCAACAAAGGAAAATGAAAGAGAAGATGAATGTGTTGGAATTGGAAACCAACTAGATCGAAGCCAGCAGGTAGAATAGAAACAACTGCGTGACGAAGGGATGGAGAGGAAAACGAAAGTCACACTTCCAACCCAGAAGAAAGATGCAGAAGAGGCTCGAACAAGTATCCAGGCTCGACTCATGAGGTTTGGCAGGGGCAAAGAAATACCGTCATGGTAGCTCAAAATTAGCCTCAATCTCCTTCACCTCGACCTCACCCAACTCGCTGCACAAAGGATGGCTGGGCGCCGAACCTCCTGCACCTTGCTCAGGACTCCAGGCCTCAACCGCAGGATCGTGCTCCACCATAGAGAAGTGCAAAGAGTGGGAGGAAGAAGAGGAAACTACGGAATCTAAAGATACCGGAGGAGGAGGAAGCCGACGGACCGCTGTCGCCGTGGTCTCTGCCAACTCCGTGAAGGCTTCTACGATTCTCCGCTCCCTCAAGTCACTCTTACGGTGCATGGATCCTCTCAGAATACTGGTGCAACAGAAAGGGAAAAGCCCTAAGCGGAGGAAACGTAAGCGCAAGCCTATGGGACATTTACATATTTATCTCGGTGACCCAGGCGAGATGTGTCACGACCTTTCAAACTCCCAGAATGGTCTCCCCGCGTTGGCCTGAGGAACGCATCATCATTATCTCGCCCTCAAGATAGCCACATGAAATGGCGACAGCCGCCACCTGCTACTTCATTTTCACAACCGGGGCGACTTCCTTTATGTGCTCCTGCAAGGCACCCTCTCCATCCACGAGAGGTTGTTCAAGTTTTCCAAATGGTCCTGGCACTTCTCTCCGGTGGAGGACTCCCCTCTCGTGCCCGTCTGCCTAGAGCTGCCTAGGCTTCCTGCCAATTTCTTCCTTGAACCCCTGGTTACCTCCATCGCTGGGAGCATTGGCCCCATCCTTCAGGTGGATCGGCTCACCCTCAGCTTGGCCCGTACCCATGTTGCTCGTGCTTGTGTCCTCTTAGACATCTCCCAGCCACTCCCTGTGCGTGTTTGGGTTGGGGTCGGGCCTTACGGCTTCTGGCAACCCATTATCGTCCCTGCGCCTCCATCGTTTTGCTCCTACTGCAAGCGCCTGGGCCACCTACTCTCCAACTACAAGCTGACCAGCCCTAGCGACCTGCATGCTCCTGCACCTCCCCAGCCCGCGACGAGTCATTCAGCCTCTGGTTCAGGTGTGCTTGGCCCCCCGCCCCGGCCTCCAGTGGTCCCTCCTGCCGAGGGTGGCGAGGCCTCGTCTTCGCCACCTCCGCATCTAGCAGCTTTGGTGCCCCCGGAGTCCCCTTCTGCTGCGGCTCCTGGTTTTGCAGCTGCTCCTCCAGACTACCCACCACCGGCCATGTCCATTGCTATGGCGACGTGCTCCGCTGATCCCTTGGGCCTTGCGGTGCATGGTCACGATCCCAAAGCTGGTGCTCTTGGCGTTTTGCAGGCCAACGTCCCCTCTGCCTCAACTGCCCCTGTGCTTGGCCGGACGATCGAATGCCCTGTCCATGGAGGCTCGACTGACTTGCATGTCCTAGGCTACTCATCGGGTACCCAATGGGACCACTCCTCTACTGCTACTGGGACTCCTGAAGCACCTGCTCACCTGGCCACTCTAGCCTGCACCGGTCTGAATCCCACATACGATGTTGGTCTACTCTGTGAACCAGTCACCCATTCCCCTGCTTCGTCGTCCTCGCAGCAGCCACCCTCTCTTGCTGCTGCATCACCCCAGGAGGTTTCACACATTGGTGTTTCTACTGCTAACCAGCTGGCCTTGTCCCGGGCCACATCCTATTTCCAGCCGTGGCTGGTCCCTCGTCCCTTGGTTCCACTGTTGCCACTCTTGGAGCATCTCCCCTGGTGGTACGCGCTGGTGATGGCCAGCCAACCGTGGTGGAGTCCCCCCTGCCGTCTGCTTGTTGTACTCTGCCTGACCTCTCGGCCTCGGTCACTCAAGTGCTACCGGTGCTCCCCCAAGCTTCTTGTCCTCCCCGCGGCCTCTGCCCCTCAGGGTCTGTCTTCACCTCCGGCGTGCCCAGGAGGCACTCTTTCCACAAGTCCGCCCATGTTGTGTCTGCTCCTCCTCACCCTCCGGTGGAGTGGGCGCTGGTTGCTGCTCCTATCAGGTGTCTTGTCGGGATGCTAAGCCCGCCTTTCCTTGCCACCGTGGCAGCCTATGGCTGTCGGTTGAGCAATGGCCTGTTCGGCATGCCCGCTTCTGCGCTGCAGCATCTTCCTGCTAATCATCCGGGCAGCTTGCCCGTCGAACACCTTGTCTCTGTTCGGGTGCCTCCTTTGCCTACCCCCTGTTTGGTGGGGCTCCCGGTGGGGACAGCGTGAGCCTCTAGCACCTCCGCTCGGGCTCCTGTCTTTCCACCTCCGCTTCAGTAGCCTCGCCAACTTGTTCTTACCCTGTGTGCGGAGCCCCGTGACCAAGACTTACCTTCGGTTGCTGTTCCTGCTCCGCCTCCGGTCGCTGAGGCCTCCTCCGTGCCTGGCCCTCCTGGCTCGGTTGGCTTGGCGGTCCCCGACGTTAACTTGGTTGCTGAGGCGGATGTGGACGATTTTCAGCCCGTTCGCAGGTGCAACCGAAGGAACCGTCGTGGGCCCTAGCTTCTTAGTCCCTGGTTGTGTCCTTCGTCGGCCTCCTATGGCCCTTTTGGTATTACTTGCATCGTAATAGAATGAGGGGTAATGAGGGCTCTGAATGTCTCACGCCCAATGAGTATAATAACCTTGATATTTTGATCCTTGGGCTAGCATGGCGTCAATTCTTGGCACTTCTCCTCGGCGAACATTTGTGAAGTTCTGACGAGAACAGCAGCTGGCGCGCGATAGATAAAATCTCAGACTTTGAACAAGCTAACCAAACCTTTCTGGTCTCGCTCTTGACAATCTCTGACACAAGCATTTGTAGGAAGGCACTCCTTCTGAGTGGTAAAGGGAGATAAAGCGGAGGCGAAAGGCGTCATGGGTGATGGTTTAATGGAGGGTGTTGGAGGAAGGGTGAGTGGAAGTGGAGGTTCGAGCACGTCGAGCGTCCCCCTTTGCTCAGAAGCAGTCGAGGTTAACCCGAGTGCAAAAGAAGGAGGTGGGTCCTACTCAGGATTAGCCATAGGTAAAGGTGGAGGGTTACATGGTGGAGTACGGGTAGTTAGGTCAAGGGTTAAGGGTATAATGGAGGGCCATGGTGGTGATGATGGGAGGTTAACTGGAGGAGGTTGAATGGTGGGTGTGGCGGAGGCCGATGTGGTGGAGGTTAATAGTGTAACTGGCGAAGGTGTACTTGGCAATGGTTTGGAAGAAATTTCAGTGGAAGCCTGTGTGGTGGAGGCTGGTGGTGTAGTTGGTGGAGGTTTAGTGCGTAGGAAGCGTCAGATGGGGCGAGCGGTGTTAGGGGTTTGAGAAGTCTCATGATGCACCGGCGTGGGTGATTGCAATATCGACCCATCGTCATAACACCAATAAGACTCAGAAACGGGGGTTGGTTCGGGGGTAATGGCATCGTCCTGAGCAGGAGATTCCTCTGATGGTAGTGGAGGGAGAGGAAAATGAAGGAAACTCGAAAGGGGTGCCTTTGGGCTTTCTACATCATGTGCCGTACTTGGTTCTTCAAATGCCGACTCTTCATAATCAGGATCAAGTGGATGCCGTGGCGAAGGTGTAACAATGGATGGCGAAATGTAATGGTGTGGTGTACATGGAGGTGGAAGGCCATATGAATGAACGGGGTGGATGGGCGGACGGAGGATGATGTCCACTTGCTCGTTAAAACCCGCCAACTTTTGCTTGCCTGAGCTGTCAATGCCGTAGTCCTCTCTTCTATCCTTCCAATGTTTCTCCATCTTTGTAATGTCGTTCAGAGCAGCGTAGAGAGGATTGACTGGAGAAGGAGAAGGAGGCGAGCGCCACTGACCTGTAACCCTCTTTAATTATTCCTCCAGCGAGGTAACCATATTCGCGAGGGCCTGCTAGAGAGGTGTGACCTAAGCAATGGAGGGTTGGCTTGGTGGGCTTGCGTAAGAAGGCCATGAAGAGGGGCTAATGGGCTGACCCATAGAAGACTCCGGATGGGCCGGGTTGCAAGGAGTAAATGGGCCTTGAGATCGTGAAGAATGGGGAATAGAAGGATGTGGGTGATGGGCTACCTGAAGAGGAGTATGATCACGAGAGGGAGGTGGATAATGGGCCACCCGAGGGGGATGGATTGGAAACAGAGGTGGTTGATGGGCCACCTGAGGAGGGACATATACACGAGATGCAGACGAGTGATGGGCCACCCGAATGGGTGTAGAAGAAGAAGGAGAGAAGTGAGGAGGCGGGTGATGAGCCACCCGAATAGAAGTGGAAGGAGGATGGGGGGAATGAGATGCTCCCTCAACAACGGCCTTAAGGGCCTGAATTTGTTGAGGGGTGAGATGATCTATAGTACGTAAGATCTGAGAGACCTTCTCATCATTGGGAGGAGGCGGTCCCGTGGAGGTAGCGGCTCGCAATCGGTGCGAGGGACCACAAGACTGAGAATCACCCTGAGGTTGGGCAGTTCCATAAGGGTGAAGATGTGGTCCCTTGAAAAAATTGTGGTGAAGATTATGAAATCGAGAGTTATAAGATGTGCTTGTTTGCTCATTCTCATAATGACGTGTTGGGTTAACCATGTCCTTTTTATATAAACCCACCCCCTTCTCTCTCCTCTCACTCGCACTCTCACTCTCTCTCTCCCATTCTCTCTCATTCTCTCACCTCCTCGCCTCCGACTGCAGATGGAGGGGTTCGCTGGGTGAGCTGACGACGCCGGGAAGCTGCTGAGACGCGTGATCGAGCGAGGATCGGATCAATTTTAGCACGATCCCGAACGGTGGATTCAAAGTCGACGGTTGAGCTCGAGTTGAGGTTTTCAAGGTGATTTAGCCACCTCAGCGCTCTGTTTCTTCGGTTGAGGTAGGGAGACGGATCGCCACTTCCTCCTGCACGTTTTCCCTGCTTCTGTGCGTGGTTTGGTGCTCGAACGGGCTAGATCGGGCCAGTTTAGGCAAAATTGTTGCTTTTGGGGTTTATAGGGTTCGCCAGGAAATGGTGACAATTTGTAGTATAATTACTATCAAAATGACCGTCGGGATGTTAGGATCCCATACCCTCTAGTTTCGTGTCGATCGATCGTCATTCGGGGCCGGTAGGAGGCCGGGAACCTCGGTGACTCGTTTTGGGTCGATTCGTCGGAATCGCCCCGATCTCGCGATTTAATGTGTGCATGTGGACTTTTTAGCTTCCAGAAGTTATTTTTCGTTGTCTGGCTTTGTTTCCCCTGCGCTTCGGCGTGAATGGGGTGTGGAATGGGCCGATTCGACTTTTCCACTGTTTTGTTCGTCGGATCGTTGTGGCAGTCGTACCAGAGACTGTCACAGTCTCTGACGGTCCTACGATAGACCGTCACATGCCTTTGAGCGTGTGGGTCAGTTCGTGGCTGTGGAGTATGACGGCTCACTATTGGAGCATCACAGTCCCCTGACGCCCTTGCCTTGGTGCGTCACAGCCTTGTCGTCCTCGAGGTTCGTGTCAGATGGTTCGCTCGATGGCCTTGCCTGAGACCGTCAGGGTGCTGTAGCGCGCCTTCTATAGGCCATCACAGCATTCGACCAGGGTATGACTTGTTAAGTCGGTTGGCCTTAACGGTCCTCCCCCTGTGTGTCAGAGTCGTGTAATGTGCCTCTCTTAGGCCGTTACATGTTTGTCTGTCTTAGGTTCTATTTTAGGGTGGTGTCTGTGACGGCTCACTCCCTGACCGTCACATTCGTGTGACGCGTCCTTATTAGACCGCCATTGTCCTGTCTCCTCTAGAGTGTAACGGCTCATCCTTAGACCGTCACCTTCGTATAGTGGTCTAAAGGTGGAGCGTTATAGCCCTAGAGTCCTCTTTTCATCATTTCAGTTTCTGATTGTCTTGGCTTATCCTTGTGGTCCACCCGCTTTCCCGTGGGTGCCTCCTGACATCCTATGAGGGCTAAGACTACGTTATAAGGCAGCCAGAAGTCTTCTTACTTGTGGTAGGATTCCCTTTCCTACTGTTGAGTCGTCATTGTCTAGTTCTGGTCAACCCAAGATCACCCAGTGGTTGACAGGTAACCTTGCGTGTCTCGACGATTCTGTCCAGTTCGAGACATGGTTCTGGCTACAGTGAGGTATCATCTTATCTCGTTCTACGTGTCCAGATGTGCTGAGGGTTCTCGATATTCCCTTAGGTCTTCGTGTGTCGTTTCCTCCGACAGCGCCGTTTTCTCTGGCTTAGGTTTAGACCAATTGGCGGCTTGTCCCGCTGTGTACGACGATCTGGACTTAGAGGCATGAGACTCAGGGATCATTGTAGTTTCAGGTCTAGTTGCCTTGTCCTGAGTCTGTCGGCAGTTTCCTATACTGCCATTGGTGCTTTGTAGTACAGGTGACAATGCATGATTAGCCTGCCTGTACTTCAGCACTCGTACTTTGGAGTCAGTGTTTCGTGAGCCTTCACTAGTCGTAGCCTTACGTCACGTTACGACGTGACGGCTCTTGTAGCGGGGCACTTTCCTGATATATGGTTCTTAAGCTAGTTCCGTGGGCCCCCGGTCCAACCATAGCGTCCAGCGGAGGGGGAATACTAGCTAGAGGCCTGGCTCTCACATCACCCTTTCTTCCCTTCCGAGTCTTT
Source organism: Amorphophallus titanum (assembly GCA_024336825.1). Classification (NCBI taxonomy): domain Eukaryota; kingdom Viridiplantae; phylum Streptophyta; class Magnoliopsida; order Alismatales; family Araceae; genus Amorphophallus; species Amorphophallus titanum. The sequence goes on along the minus strand of JANBPO010001910.1, from coordinate 1,076,069 downwards.
GGGCTCGTAGGAGATGGCTCGTGGTCGTATAACGGCACGCCCCAACGGCCCCTCCAACGACACACTTTGTGCTTTCAACGGCACACCCACAGGTGCCTTCAATGGCACACCCCCTCAGGTGCCTTCAACGGCACACCCTCACAAGTGCCTTCAATGGCACACTTGGCGCCCCCTTCAACGGCACACCCTCAAGTGCCCTTCAACGGCACACATCAACTGCCCTTCAATGGCACTCCACCAAGTGTCTTCAACGGCACGCTAGTAAGACTTCTTTGACGGCACGCTGTCAGGCCCTTTCAACGGCACAGCTGCCATAGCCTTTTCAGCGACGCGGTCTGCTCCTTCGACGGCGCACCCCATAATGGCGCAGACCAAATCTTATGGCCACGTCTAAAAGATCTTTGGCGCACAATGGCCAGTCCGAGGTGGCAGATGGAGAGCTAGCCATGTTGCCTACCCTCCACGCCATCAAGGACGCTCGGGTCAAATCCCCATAAGTGCACTGTTTCCCGCCTTCGTCACCCCATGTTCGAAGAGCCCTGGGCCGCTGGGGTATAAAAAAACCCCTTCCTCTCCACCGGCGAACAGAGACAAAGACACAGACATACAGACACAAAGAGGAAGAAGGAGAGAGGGATGCGGACAGAGACACAGGCAGCCACACCAGGAAGAGAAGAAGAAGAAGAGGGAAGGAGAGCTCTGCCAGCTCCCCCTCTCCGACGACCACCCTAGAGAAAGAGGAAGAGAAAGAGTTAGGGAGAGAGAGATAGAGAGAGAGATGTAGTAGAGGGGGGGAAGAGCAAGGCTCCGTTACCCCTGTTCAACCCCAGCCCCTTCATCCCCCTCTCCTTCCTTCTTTTGTCCTCCTTTCCTCCTCCGTTGTACCCCTATCCCACATTCTTTATGAATGAAGGCCTTGGCCTTTTGTTGCCTCTGCCGTCTCCATTCGTTGTGTTCACGCTTGCGTCTAGGGGTTCTTCACTCCTCTCCGGTAACGTCTTCATCTTCCCGTCAGTGGTTTTGTCACCTTGGGCGAGGGCTTCTTCACCCTCAACCTGTCGTGCCCCCCCAGCCTCTTCGAATACCCAGTCATCACCTCTGTCCCCTCATTGAGACTTCCCATCCGGCTAGGCCAAGATCAGAAGTCCCATGGCCTCCTCCCTCGTTCATACCAACTCACCCTATCTAGCTAACACTTGGTCTTCATGCCTTTGGGGCCAGCCTTCGCCGGCACACTCCCTTGGCGGCACGCCTTGGACCGTCTTCACCGGTACAGTCCCTGGCCGACACACCTCCAGTTCATCAACTCCACCTTATGGCCCTTTAATTCCTTCGCCGGCACAGCCCTTGGCCGGCATACCCCCCTTGCGCCTTGACGCCCTTCACCGGCACGGTCCTTCACCGGTGCAGTCCAACCTCACTGTTAGTCTTCCAGCGGTACACCCCTTGGGCTTCCTGACCGGCACGTCAGTCTTGGCCCCTTAACCCCAGTGTCCTTGGCTTGTTCACTAGACCTCCTTTTGCCACTCTTTTCACATTTTTCAAGGTCTGTCCAAGGTGTCACCGTCTTCGGACGCCCACCTTTGATTGTTGGGCTCCGCCACTCCATGTGGACGCGTTTCTCGCTTCTCTCTTACGCCCGGGTCAAGGGGAGATGCTGCCGAAATTTTGTCAGAAACACGAGAACAATAATAGTGTGACATGGACTGGGGGGAGTTAACAAACAAACATCACAGTAATTGGCAAATTACTTTAATTGAGATAAATGAACCACGGGTATCGTGGGAATTTAAACTGGGGCAATAACTAAACACCTCAAAAAAGGGGGGAGCAAGCTGCACAAGGCTGGACTGGAATTGAAAAAGCAAGAAAAGAAAAGCCTTAAAATCATTAGGAGAAGTGGGCCTGGCATCCTTCATCGGCACACTCAGCCTCCTCCCCCTCTGCTTGAAGCAATTCTGTCTCCAGCCCTTTACGCCACCCAGGTGCTCGATCCTTGATGCCTTTAGCAAATAAGGGCTTTTCATTCCTTAAATACCTATTGACAAGATAAAGGCATTTAATCAAGCACCTTATCGTCATTGAGTAGATCAGAGAAATATTTATAATACATGGTTTATAGAAATTTTTCATAATATATCGAAACCATGGAAATCAGATGACAGAATGACAAACGGCATAGACCAAGCAACGTGCACGAACTTCCATTTGCCTAGAGCAAGAATGCACAGATTAATTGGGCAGGTTATAATATGTGCACGGACCTAGTGGCATCAAATGACAACGTGCATGGACTAGTCCGGGTAAATGTGCACGGACGTTGAGACGTGTTGGAAATTGATGAGCACAGACTTCATATCGCAATGTGCAAACGTGCACAGACTTATAATGCGTATGAGAAATTGAGTACAGACCATATAAGTCTATATGCACGGACCTTAATAGCATATGAGCAGACTTGCACTCACCTTAACTAGTGTGTAACAAAACATAGCATCGACTATGTATGCTTGTGCATGGAGTGAAACGTGTACTGACCTAGCATATGCACGAACCTTAATAGCATATGATCAAATATGCACGGACTCTAACTGTCAACAAGACAAAAATGCATAGACCTTACCTCTCAAAGGCTGAGATATGCACGGACTCTGAATTGAGAAGTGCACAAACCTTTTATTGCATAAGAGAGATGTGCACATAGTTTAGTCGTGCATAACCAAATTTTGCACGGACTTTGGTATGCATTCTTCGAAAATGTGCACGGACCTTATATGTGCACAGACCTTATATGCCGTCTAACAAGAATGTGCACGGACCTTGTATGCCCAATGGAAAGGACCTGCACAGACTTCATATGCAAAGTGCAATTGGCACCGACCTTGTCTAGCACCGACTATGGTCTCCAATTTATGCATGGACCTTGTGACCATTAACACTAGCATGCACAGACCTATGAAACACTGAACTGAAGTAAGCACGGACTTTGTGATCATACTCAAACTTATATGCAGTTAAATAAACTATGCACGGACCATGACTAATCTGGAAGAAGGCACAGACTTTCGTTATGCCTAATACAGATGTGCATGGACCTTGTGTATGCACAAAAGAAATCTGCACTGACCGTGTTTTGACACAAGACAAAAATTGCACGGACCTAAGTGTGCGAGATAAAGATCTGCACAGACTTCCTTCTGCTGAATGGCCTATATGCACGGACCTTAGAGTCTGAGTGAACATGATATGCACTGACTATAAATGACTAAAATGAACGTGAAGGCTCATGAACAAATTGTTTGATGAAATGACATGCAATGACATGCACACAGGGTTTATGCAGATGCATTGACTCTATATTCATAGAGTTGACTTTATGGAGATGCATTGACTTTATGTGCACAGTGTTGACTTTTTGTTGACTTTAAGCATGCATGTAAATGTACTGGCCTTAATGCAATGAACAAGGACATGGTCAAATACATGCTGGCTATCAACAGAACAACATGCAGCAAATGCATATTGACCATAGTGTAGCAACAAGACAACATGCAGTAAACACACATTGACTCATAGTGTTTACTATCATCAAAACACAAACACAACACAGTAAGCCACCTAAGTTCGACAAGTTCAATGGGAAGGGATCCCCGAAGGAACACATTGCATATTATATGACCGTCATGGGTGACCTAGTCACAGACGAGTCATATCTGTTGAAGTTTTTCGGGTCCTCACTGATAGGGCTCGCATTTGAAGTGGTGTTCTAGCCTCCCGACTGGGTCGATCAGCGACTGGCTGGATATGCAAAAGAAGTTTAGAGAAAGGTTTCACGTCATCGAGAGGGAGGTCACGGTGGCTGAACTCTACTCAACAAGGCAAAGGGCGGATGAAACAACCCTTGAATTCATCAAGAGGTGGAGGAACCTTGGAATGAGGTGCAAGCGGCCCCCGGTGCACTACAAGTGCTGGGCTGCCCGCTGAAGGAATGGTCGTGACGAGTCCTACTATTATTGAAATACGTAAATCGTCGTGAATTCCTTGAGACTCGGGCCCCCAATGAGCTTGCCGCCATCAAGGCCCAAGAGCGTGAATCTCTGCAAGCTTTGGGGGTGTGTCGAAGCAGTGAGGAGCAGCACGAGAAGGCCTTGGAGGGAGGTCACCGCGACGCCCATGCCCTCAGGAATAGAATCGAGGAACTAGAGGGCTATCTCACTGCAGCCAGGTTTAAGCTGGCCGAGATCGAGGCGATCATCGAGAGGGAGAGCGAGGCGCTCACCGTTGCCAGAGCCGAGGAGACGTCTGCGGAAACGGAGCTGGCGCACCTCGAGGAGCAGAGGGGCCGATTGCGTGACATGGTAGACTTTCCTTTCGTCCAGATCCTCCCCCTCAAGGATATCTTCCGGGGCATCGACTGAGTGCTGCTCTCCTCGACCCTCCTCTTGTACTCTGCTTCTCTCTCTTTCTCTTCTCTTCTTTTTTTTCTTCTTTTTTTTTAACATGTAACCAGGGGAATGCCCCGAAGCACGTGTATCCCCCTTTTGATTGAAAGGAATAGAACAACCTTATCGTGTACATCTCTTGTGTGCGGCCTCGGTAGCCCTTCTTTCCCCCTTTTTTTCTTTTTTTTATGCCTCGCTTGAAATGCATCGACGGGCTGTAAGCCTTCGCGGTAGCTCGCCTAGGGAGAACCGGGTAGGCGTCCGTGTTAGCGCATATGAGAGTGCTCACCCTCCCAGGGGAAGGACGAGGGGACCACTCCACCGTGTGAAGTGGACTACTAACTGGTCTCGCTTGGGCGCCCGAAGGGGATGGAGGTAAAAGTTCGTTCATTCGGTGATGTGGATGCGAGGTCCAAATCAAAGGAAGTACCCATCATCCCAAGGGATAGTGAGAAGAGTTTGTTCGGTTCAAATGACCCAGACGAGAGGTCGAAGTCAAAAGGGAGGTATTCGTTACCCGAAGGGACGGAGAGAAGAGTTTATTGGTTCAAATGACCTGGACAAGAGATCTAAATCAAAGGGAGGTATTCGTCACCTGAAGGGACGGAGAGAAGAGTTTATTGGTTCAAATGACCTAGACGAGAGGTCCAAGTCAAAAAGAAGATATTCGTCACCCGAAGGGACGGAGAGAAGAGTTTATTAGTTCAAATGACCTAGACGAGAGGTCCAAGTCAAGAGGCAGTAATTGCTCTTCGGCCCAAGAGAGGTTCGGGCAAGATGTTCATTCGTCGGTGTTACCGAGGTGGTGGAACCGACATGGTTTATTTGTCTCTTGAAGTATTCATCAGTACTGGGTCAGTGCTAACGCAAAGAAGGGTTTATTTCCTTATCCCAATCGTAAGGCTCGGGTAAGGTGTTCATTTGTCGGTGTCACAGGGGTGGCGAAACCCACATGGTTTGTTTGTCTCTTGAAGTGTTTGTCAGCATTGGGTCAGTGCTAACGTAAAAAAGGGTTTATTTTCTTGTCCCAGACGTAAGGCTAGGGTAAGGTGTTCATTCTTCGGTGTCACTGGGGTGGCGGAACCGATATGGTTTATTTGTCTCTTGTAGTATTCGTCGGCACTGGGTCAGTGCTAATGCAAAGAAGGGTCTATTTCCTTATCCCAAACATAAGGCTCGGGTAAGGTGTTCATTTGTCGGTGTCACCGGGGTGTGGAACCGACATGGTTTGTTTGTCTCTTGAAGTATTCATCGGCACTGGATCAGTGCTAACGCAAAGAGGGATTTATTTCCTTATCCCAGGCGTAAGGCTCGGGTAAGGTGTTCATTCATTGGTATCACCGGGGTGGCGGAACCGACATGGTTTGTCTGTCTCTTGATATCTTTGCAAACGTACGGCAACGATTCGGCACTGGGAGATGTTTCCCCCTAGTTCCTCCTTCTTCTTCTTTCCTTTCCTTCTTTTTTTTTATTCTCCTTTTTATTCTCTTCTCTTTTTTTCTAGGCTGGCGCATAAACCAATAAAAAAAAATCCCAAACACCCTATTAATTGGGTGGAAGAGCAGTGGCCAGAGACGAAACAAGCAGAGTAGCTGACATCGGCATGATAATACTTCCGCGCACGTCAACCATCAAGGAGACGGGTCTTTCACGACAACCATTCAAAGCTCAAGCCCCCAACACGATGGAATGGATCGTGTGCAAAAGTAAAGCTTCTTTCTTTCCTTAATTTACAGCAAAAGAATGAAACGAATGGAGGTCTTCACCCCCTATTCTTCTGTCTTCTTCCCCCGTATATATCCCTTTCGACCCTTTCTTCTCCTAATTACCATCTTCTTTCATCACTCTCCTACACCCACTAAACAAAGTTCTAATCGACAGAATTCTTCTTCTTCTTCTTTTTTTAAAAAAAGAAGAAACTTCATCCACCTATTCTATGCAATCCTCTAACTGGTCCCATGCCCATCAGATAAACACAAGTAACGATGTTGTTATTACAGTATCACTGTACACAGGGCCGCCGCCAGGGCCCCCAGGCAGCTTCCAACCGCACGGGTCCTCTTCGACCCGGGCCCTGGCCGGCCGCTGCTGGCGGCCGAGGAGGTCTCCGAGGCGAGCAGCGACTCCAGCCGGAAGTTGGGGTTGGAGCCGTAGAGCAGCTGCACCCCCTCGACGTCGTCCACCCGGAGGTCCACCTTCCTCGTCCGGGGGCTCAGGCTCGGGTACATGATCGCCTCCTTCACGGGCGAGTGCGCCAGCCCCAGCGCGTGGCCGATCTCGTGGGTCGCCACCGATTCCAGGTCGACCGCCACGTCGGAGCGCTCCCGCCGGAAGTCCACCGCCCACGTCTCCGAAGCGTCCAGGTGCAGCCGCCCGTTCTCGGGCGAGAAGGCGTGCGCCAGCACCCCCAGAACCCCGTCGAACGGCTCCCCGTCGCCGTGGTCGCCGCCGAAGAACCCGACCTTGATGTTGGCCCGGCGGTAGTCCTGCACCTCCACGAAGCTAACCGGGATCACCGCCGCCCACCGGGCGAAGGCCCGCCGGAAGGCCGCTTCTATATCCGCCCGGGGGATGTAGTCGATGAAATCCTTGGGGGAGAAGGCGTAGGTGAGCTTCATGGGCCTGGCGCGCGCCCACGTCGGCTGCCCGGGGAAGAAATTGTACCGCCGGACAGTCCGGCTCCGCCCGCCGCGGCTGCCACCGCCCCTGTGGCGCATGCTCCGGTCGTCCATGCCGCACCGCGGGGACATGATCTGGGCGAGCGTGGCGGCATCGAGCTTGCAGGTGACGGGGAGCCCATGATTGGATTGGTAAAGGGCGACGGCGGACTCGAAGCGCTCGTCGAAGGCGTCCGTGAAGTTAATACTACTATTACTTCCAGGTGTGTTGGTCGTGCCGGCGGCGATATCTGGCATGGCCGAGAGATTGGAAGAGAGGTAGCCGAAGCGGTGGAAGTACCTCTTGAGTTCGGACATGCCCACAACATGGCTGCCGCGCTCCGCGTCGAGGAAGTGCTCGAACTCGCGCCAAGTGATGTTGTTGTTACTGCTGCTGGTGCTGTTGGACACCACGAGCACTTCCTCTGCTTCGTGCTGCCAGGGTTGGCTCCGCGGCACGGGCCGCGAGGCCGATTCGGGAGGACACAACAGCAGAAGTGATAGTACGAAGAGAAGAATAATAGCGGGTGACATGGCCGAGCATGTGAGCTATGGGAAGCCAAGAAGTGGCCGGACCCGGGATCGATGCGTTGTGAAACAGGGGGACAAACAAGCAGGGGAAAGAAGTAGAGAGATACGTTTTAGGGCTACTGCATGCGGTGGCCTGTGGGGGAGATTGAACAACATAAATCGAACGCGAAACGGGTTCTTATTTGGAGCAGTTTCCTAATACCATATGTCACTTATCTTGGATTAGCATGCCAAGGGTACGACACGGTTCGGTGTCTGAAATTCTGCGGTGATGATTCCCATGGTTGGTGACCAACGGACTCCCCCCTTGTCCTCTAGCTGGTTCTTTCCCCTAAGCCCAGACTCAGTTGTACATAGGGGCCCTACGGTAACCAGCCTAACAACCGTCTCTTTCGAGTCAGCCTCTCCACCACTCCCAGGTGGATCAGCACACGCGTGCTGTAAGAAGGCTATGACTAGTGGGGGCTCACAGAATGTGGACTTAGAAAACCACACACGTATCCATCTCGAGTAACATGAAGTAACAGGTGACCCAAGGCCACCAAACTCTGGACAGCCCACTAGACCTATTGAATTCAACTGTCTTTGAGTCACGAGACTCAGGATCAAGATCGTTGAACGTGACAGCACGACACAGTCAATCTAGCCTAATCCCTAGGTCTAAAACCATGGTAGCACAGAACCTACGGACACCTCAAAACACGGACATGAAATCTCCAGGGTGTCCGGGACACTCACGAGACCAAAAGTTGACCACTGGGTCACAACCGGATCGACCGGAGGCCAACACAATGCTCAAATGGTCACGGTAAGCACAACACCAATAGGCGGTCCACCCTAGGCCGTCCAAGAGCTAGGCGGTCTTGCTAGGACTGAGTAGCCAAGCATGGCCGTCTGTCTAGACCGCGCAGACCCAGACGCCTCCAAGACGTAGACGGTCCACCTCGGGCCGTCCAAGGGTAAACGGTCTGACAATGAGCCACCTCAGAACTCAAATGGTTCACTGAAGGCCGTTTGACAAACTGGAATGGTCACCATCAAATCGCTCCCAAACAGACACACACGGTCTGCCCTAGACCGTGGAAGACACACATGGTCCCTCTCAGGACCGCTCTAGAAGGTGAATAGTCTCCCAAGGGACCGTTCAGCCACTTAATGGCACAAAAACCCAAACAGTTATACTCGGACCGTTCAAAAGCTAAACAGTCCAAGGCTAGGTCACGTGGGTATCTAAGCGGTCTCCCTTGGGCCGCTTAGCCACCCAATGGCACAAAACCCCACGATCAAAATGCCTCGGGAGTCATGCTGACTCCACGGGGTACACTGTCGGCTGCGAAGCCGTCTATACACTAAACGGTCGAACGATAGACCGTAAAACCTACCGACAATACAGTAACTACGAAACAGAATCCAGATGGCCGCTCAACCATAGGCGGTCTACCTATGGCCGCCCAGCGACCTAGAACGGTCTGGCCCAGACCGCTTGATGAAGTTAACAGTCTATCGCCGAACTGCCAACCTAAAAATGGCTCCTGTTAGGACCGTTTACATTCCAAAAAATTGAGAACGATGGGAATGGCCCAAAAATGCCATTCCACGCCACGATCACCCCCGAGTGATGGGGAAACTCTTTCCCGTGCCCCAAAGCATCAATTGATGCCCACAAACCTCAAATCGTGCATTAAAACGCTAGGTCTGACTCACTCCTCAAAAATATAGATTTTCCCCTGAATGCTCAAATAAGCCCACTCGACTCGCCACGGCCTACAAAACTCGCGGGAAATGAAGTACACGAGTTAGGGAACCATCCCTCTACCTCCACCAAAGATTTCGTGTACCGTGGACGCCGATCCACGAAGAAAACGTCGTTAAACTCTCGTCGGCTCGCGATCCCACGAACCGCCTCCACCATCGCGATCTTCGCTCCATCCTCGCCGCTCCACGTCCCATGATCCTCGCCGCCTCGCCCTTGTCCGCCTCCGTCGGCTGCCAGAGAAGAGAGGAGAGAGCGTGAGAAGAGAGAGGGAGGGAAGAGAGAAATGAGAGATGGGGGAGAGAGAAAAAGAGAGGTTAATATATATATAAAATCTAATAATTCTAAAAATTTAGACAAATATGAAAAAAATTACCTCTGCGATCCTCGAAAAGAGCACAACGCACTGGTCACGTCCCGGAGTCGGAGAACGTCACGGTTCACCCTGCACATTGATCCGAAGGCTCATCAGAGAAAAATACACATAAATATCCAATAAATATTTGAAAAAAATCAGGGGCATTACATCATCCCTTGGTTCAAACCCCCGCCACAGCGGTGTCACTCCGGGCCCACTCGGCCCCACTGAGCAGCACGTGGGCCCCACAACCAGCAGCAAGCATCTTCCGGACGGCACCGACGGAGCGGATCAAAGTGCTGCCCGTCAACCTAAGAATGGTCCTCCCCAGCCCACTGTAGCCCTTTACCTTCCTGTGTGGAGTGGACAAATAGTTCATTGCTTTAATATTGTGTAATTAATCTTCACCGGGAGTTACCGACTTGGCTGGGATCGTCTTCCCCAAGCCCCGAGTGTGGAGGTACACTCGGCATCCCCTTGTAGTCGTACTTACTTTCTTCGTATATGCTTGTTTGCCGCTGCTAGAGAGCATGTGTTAGGGCCATTAGCTCGATATATTCATTTCACCACCGTGAGAGAGAGCGAACCATCTCGTGACCCGACCCGGGCACGAGTGTGTGAGTAGACCACCCTTGACTCGCTACCGATTTCTCAACCGTGCAGGTCTGAACGCTTCCCTCGCTAGGGACGAGTGCGAGCTTACTAGAGCCTCATGTTTGCATCTCGAATTGGCGTCGAGTCCGCGTCTTCATCCCGCATCACCCGGATCTTGGGTCTTCACCTTCTTCTTAGGCGGTGCTTCTTTAGGACGTCGCTCATATGTGGAGATGAGATAGCACCTCCTGGACTACTTTTGATCGCCTCAGACCTCCCCTACCCCCCGGGAGGTGGGGAATTTGAGTTTCTGATGATAAGAGGAAGGGACACCCTGAAACGTGCCGAGGATCCCACGACCAATGATGGCATTGTATCCTGTCATCGCATGGACTACGATAAAGTCGACGAGGAAGGTTACCTCTTTTGGCGCGGTCCCGAATGTGATCGGGAGCGAGATGCATCCTTCCGGGTGGACGGCAGTGCCAGAGAATCCGTACAACGGTGTATGCAACGACGCAAGTCGAGACATATCCACACCCACAAGTACAAGACAGTCGTACGCAATAACATCAGGCCCGCTTCCATTATCTACTAATATGGGACGTATGGTACATTGGTTGATGGTGGCCGAGACCACCAAAGCATCAGAGTGGGGAGTGGTCACACCATCTAGGTCATCCTTGGAGAAGATAATGGGATCCCCAAATGGCCTGGGGTGGGGGTCCCGCACTGGGTGTCATCGCCTTGGTCCGCAGTGCTGAAGGCCGTCGCGTATCATCGCCTCCTGCTCGCGCTATCCCCCCTGCAGCTGCCCCCCCAGAGATCATCATAATCTCCTTTCCCTTGGGCCGGTTGTCGATCGGCGGGGGTGTCTTCTGCCGCCGTTCTGCGGCTTTGGCGAGGAACTTGTCGAGGAGTCCTCTACGAACGAGGTCCTCAATGGCATCCCTCAAGTTGATGTAGTCGGCGATGTCGTAACCATGGTCGTGATGGTAATGGTAATATTTCTTCTTACTCCTCGTGCTCAGATCTGACTTCATCCGGGGAGGCCACTTGAGGAATGGCTCCTCGCAGATCTCCATCAAGATCTGATCAGGCGGAGCCGTCAGGGGCGTATAATGGCGATAATTGCCCCTTTCCTTTTCAGAGCGATCGCAACGGTCTCCGTCTCATAGCTCTCGCTTACTCCGACCTCCCCATGGTGGGTCAGTGGATCTCTTGCGGTCGGACCGTTTAGTTTCGGCCACGCAGCCTAGGGCCGCTATATTTTCCTCGCAGCGTGCGTGCTTCTGCGCCAGGGCAAGGAGGCCAAGAAGGGTCGTTGGGACCTCAACCCCAAGGGCACGCCGGAGGATGTGGTCCTGAGTCCCCTGGGTGAGGACTGTGCCGGCGATGCCGACATTAAGATGCGGGATCTGGAGTGTGTAACATCCAAAAAATCACTCAAATCAAAGAAATATCGTCATATCATCAATCCACCCTCCGAAATTGATTGAAAAATGTAAAAGGAGATAAAGGGTAATTAACAATATGATATCAATAATTCGTGATCGCCACTGAATCCTAATAACGTGCCAAACAAGTGGGGGTAGGTCTTTCACAGCAGAGGCCTGGGGATGGGGGAGACCACCCACAGTAGGCTGGAGGGGGGCTCCCCCAGAGGAAGTGGTAGCGCCAGCGGGGGACCCAATAGCAGGGGCCTCAAAAGAGTCAAAGCTAGAGGTGCATACTACCGAGGAAGAGAAAGAGGCCCAGCTGAGCTCCTTGACGCTGGCTCGGATGGGAGGGCCAGCACTGGCCACAGTAAGCAGCGGTGAGGGTGTTGTCATGATAGTGAGTGACGCAGAGGTTGACATGCCCGGTGTGGGCCTCGGCACATCAGTAGTAGGGAGGCCAGTGGGGAGGTGCGAAACAGGGGGACCAGACCCATGTGGAGCAGCGTCACAAAGGCTCGCCTCGACCACGCTAGGAAGGGCTGGCAGGGCGGGGGCATCCATGAATGGAGCAGGGGCTGGATAAGCATCATAAGGGCCCTCGGCCGTAGCTAGAAAGGGAGGATCGCAGGGCAGGGGAGGGCAGGCAGAGGTGCTGGCGGTGGCCACGGAAGGCATCGGATGGCCCGGAGCAGGTAGGATTTCGACACCATCCGAGGGTCGCCAGACTGGACCAGGAGCAACAGACGGAGCCTGGGGCCGTGGCCGACCACCAGCAGCATGTGCATCAGTCCCCATAGTAGGCGGTGGGGGGGCCTTCGCCTTGCAATTAGTCACCAAGTGGCCCAGACGGCGGCCGGAGGAACACCAGAGTGGGGGGTTCGGGATGAGCATTGGTTGCCAGAAGCCGCTCACTCCAATGCCAACCCACACACGGTGGGGGAGCTTCCTAGAAACATCCAACTGGACATAGACCCGTGCGGCATGAGCATGGGTGAGGCAAAGAGTATTGCAGTCGATCTTCAAGGTTGGCCCGATGCTGCCGACGAGGGAGAGGATGGATGCTTCGTGATAGAAGTTAACCGGGAGGCCCAGGAGCTCGATCCACACAGGAACAAGCGGCGAGTCAAGCTCAAAAGGGAATGTCTAGTTGTAAAGAAAGATATGAAATAAAGGTGCGGAGCTGAATTTAGATTTTGAAAATTTCCATCTGTAGGGTCTGCATCATACTTTGCTTCTAGCTCCAAAACTTTATCTTCGGCACTCTTTCGAGGTGAGAATTACCAATCAGGAACCTCCGACCACTGGAAGAACCAGAAGGGGCGTCCCTGGACAAGCAGAGACTCTTTGAGTAGGACGTTGAGGAAGTCTTCCCGATTGGAGAATCGGAGGAGGAGATGGTGGTGGTCAATAACGCTGAGTAGGAAGTCCTACTTGAACTAGAAACGCTGTGCGAGGTGAGCTCGGATGTCGGTAAAGGCAGGCTGACCCTTGGGAGTTCTAGCAATGACAGCGAAGGCAAGGGGGCTGCAAGTCAACTGAACCTCATCCAGCAAGAAGAACGCAGCTGGCTCCCCAGAGTTGGTGGTGGTCGGGGCATGGATAGAAAAAGGTAGAGAAGGTGGTGTGAAGGAGCTAAGGACCACCTGAGAGAAGGAAGGTGCTACGGTTGAGAGGGGTGCAACAGGGGAGGGCCCACCCAAACCAGCAGCTGCCATCGCGCCCTTGGCCGGCCAAGCAGCCCCATCCAGGAGAGGCTGACCACCTCCAAGGGGCTTAAGAGCTGGAGCCGACACAGGAGGCCGATCAGATGTGCTGGTGGTGGGGTGAGCAACGGGCAGAGCAGGATGCCCTTGGCCAGAGGAGGGGTCCCGCGTAGAGGGGCCACAAGCAGGAAGGTGATCCGCCGAAGGAGGGCCCGCAGAGGGCACCACAGAAGATGGCGCGGCCCGCGCGAGCTGGTCTCTGGCCAGCAGATCCGGAGTAGCGATGGGGTTGGCTAAAGAAGCTTGTGGGTTGACGAAGCTGGTAGCCAGAGCAGGGGGGAGCCCACGAATAAGCTCCGCAAAGAACAGGGGATCAGTTGGCGAGGCGGTCCCTTTCGAAGAAGGGCAGGTCAACTCAGGGGGGGGGTGACAAGGCAAGGGAAGCCTCACTCCGGTTTGGGGTGAGGGGTGGACGTAGGTCTGGTTGACCGAACCACCTTAAAAATCTATTGTGCAGTGGTTTGCTTGTGGTGTGATCATCCATATCTTCTACCCCATTCTCAGGTTATTTGTGCACTCTTCATTAGAAGCACGTCTGTAGGTGGTTTCTGTTCAAACTTATAATTGTTGCTAAGTGTTTGGCTGTGTGCCTGACGGACACATTTGTGCTGAGTCTTTAGAATTCATCAGTCGCATTTGAGTGTGGTAAAAAGTTTTATTCCGCTATAAGTTTTTGAAGGGGATTCATTCACCCCACCTCTGAATCCGGGTCTATCAACCCAACAACAAGTCCTTTGACAGACGCTATGCACAAATGTGAAAATACCCACACAATAACGCAATGACCCGGGGACCGTCACAAATAACGAAATTGTCCCATGTCTTACACACATTTGTAATTGGATTTTCACGCCTCCATATAACGCCTTTTACGGCATGTGAGTTATGTAACCTAGTCAGAGAATTAATCCCCATCCTCACCAGCTACCAGTTTAAACTCTGTCCAGCGGACCGCCATCTGTCTCCCAGCTCGGTCCTACCTCCTCTAGCCGGATGGACCCTACATCTGAGCCAGGACCTGCCTGCTCCTTGCCAAGCCAATGTTGGCCTCCCCGCGCCCGAGCCAGGACCTGCATGCTCCCTACCAAGTCAGTATCCGCTGCTCCGCTATCCAAGTCGATACACTATTCTCATAAACCCAGAGTTCATACCCTTTCTAGTGTCACACTGGAATCAGGCTCTCTTCCCCAGTTATCCATGCTATGTTGTTGTTGCTCTGTCACTATTGCATGGACTAAGCCCTCTCGACGTCGTGACTCCCAGGGTCCCTGACTCTCCTCTTCAACAGTAAAAACCAAGGTGTTCAGGCTCCGTCCGATGTAAAACAAACACTGATTGCTTGTGATCGGTGGGGAAGACGTCCAGTACACAAGCTCCCACAATCACCAACACTCATACCAGTGGAACCTCCTTCTATCCACGTGGTGTACGATATTCTGTGCCCTCGTGCCATGCCCTGGTGGCACATCCCCAGTTAAACACTTGGTTCCGCAGCTGATCGTCGAGAAATCGATTGGGATGTTTGCATTCCATCCAGCCATCCTTGTCCCGGTTTCCTAGAACGATCAACCATACGCCACTCTTTCCTATGCGCTCTTATCATTCTCTTAACTTTCTTTTCAATACCTCCAAAATCCGTGCATGCCAAATCGACCTATCTCGGCCTTCTGTAAAAGGCGAGTGTGTGTCACTATCGCGAGAAAGAAACAGAAGGGATTCCCCATGCACGTAAACAATAGCAAAGAAGAGATTGCCTAAATCTGTGCAGATAGTCGACCGCAACTATCAGGGTGGTCAATTGTTTCTGACTTTTCACAAGTTTCCAAAGGAGATGACAGTTTCCCTTCTTGCTCCAACCATCCCTTCCTTCTCAACTCTTCCTTCCAAAATGCCACCCACATCCTTCTAAATCTGTTCTTCTCCTTCTCTAACTCTAAATCATCCCTTTCTCTTAGAAATCTCTTATTCCTCGAGATTTCCAAAACTAAAGCCCAAACCCTTCACTTATGACACCTCTATTTAAACTTTCTTTTCTTCCCTTCTACACTACAACTCACACCCACGACTAGAGCCTCCAACTCCGCCCTCTTCCATTCTCTTCTACTCTCTCCTCACCCTAGTCTTCTTCCTTCGACCCTAATCTTCCTCTTTTTCCTCCTTCCAAGGTCATCATCATCATCACGCTGCGAACAAAGAAGATAGCGTTCAAAGTGTGTCGACTTGTCAAGGGAACAAGCTCATGTCCAACCAAGACTTCTGAATCTACATCATCATCCTATCCTCAAATTGCTCGTCCAGTGGAAGTCTAGGATGGGGTAGGTTTGAAGTTGGAAGTGGAAGATGGGTTGGAGAGTTGGGTGGTAAGGACTTGAAAAAGGTAAAGTGCGTATCGGATGGGCAACTCTGGAGAAGATAGAAATATCAGAATAGATCTACAGTCGGTTCCATCGACGCCCTACGACACGAATAAACAAACCCACATAGGATGGAGTATGAATTTGGGGTTATCCCCCTAGGACGCCGTCTGTAATGCTGAAGGACAGCCATGATGAAGGGATAAATAGGGATACAAAATCCCGCTTGAAAAGAAGTTATTGGCATCATGATCCCGCCGGAAGGATAAGCCATGATGTCATCACCTACGATGGGAAAGATAATGTCGAGCTCCGTGGGAATCTGGAAGGCCTCCCGCAAGCCACTGTACACCTGGTATGCTACTAATGGTGGAGACCTAGGTTTACTAGTGCCGGCACTAGAAGTGCTGAGCAAACCCCCCCGACCTCGAGATACTTCTTCGGATGAAGAAGAGCTTGCCTGAAGAATTTTTCGGTGAGGAGGCATGGCTACAGAAGGAGGAGAACGAGAGGAAGGGAAGAATCCTACCCGAGCGAAGGAGGAAGACGCCTACGGAGAAGCTCGATGACCAGCTAGAGGCGGATGGGACTACGGAGAGACCATGCAGTCACCCTTATAACCATCCACGACAAGTCGCGTCACTTCTCCAGGAGCAGGTGAAAAGACGCCGGCCATCCCTGCCAGGCAATCGTTCGAGCCCTGCGCTCCTGGAACACGACAAGACATGGGTCATTATTACCAGCACGGCCTCCGCCACCGTCAAAAGAGCCTTGTGTGCCAGGCCAATCCCAATGCCTCCAGCACTCGCAACGCGAGGAGCCTGGCGATTGGAGAAGTCGAGGAGTACTCTCTACTGACCTACTCACAACCCCCTGCTGAGTGCTCGGTGACTGAGAGTAAGGGGGAAGTGAGGAGGGTAAAATCAGCTTGGCCCAAGAGCGGCCCAATGACGACTAGGCCCACAAAGGAACGAGCGCAACGGACCCCCCTAAGGAAGCGGGTACGCACACCTGGCCTAGTAAAAGAAGGTCCAGCCCAGGAAGAGCCTCGGATTCTACAGCGCGGCCCACGCGTAGTCACCGTCGGAGTATTCTCCGACGACTAACCGTTACTCCCCACGACTTCGGCCCTGACCCGGTAAACGGGCGAGCATGCCCCATGAACGCCGTAAGGCTCGCTCAGGGACCGGCCAACGCAGGGGAAGCCGCCCTCCAATGGGTAATTCCCGCCATCGCAGCGGAGGAACGTTACTCTACTATAGAAGCCCTTCCCTGCTAAGGGACGAGGCCTCTACTCCAGGATAACCCCATATAAAAAGGAAGACAGACGACATAGAGAAAAAATGATGGTTCATTCTGCTAAAACACTACCTCAGAGAAGAGAGCTACTAGTCCAGCAACATAGAGAGAAGAAGGGAACTCCTGCCACGCTCTGCGAGTCTCCTTCCGGTGACCTTTCCACCAGGCAAGCACTCACCGAGTGTCCACCGAGAGCGGCGAGCACTCGTCTAGAAACTATCTACGGGCCTACAGTCGACCGTGGCGATCTCTCTCTCTCTCTCTCTCTCTCTCTCTCTCTCTCTCTCCTTTTGCTCTCCTCTACACTTTGCTTCCAGTCACTGACTTAAGCATCGGAGGGTTGTCCCCTTGGGTAACACCCGGGACTCCTTCTGACGCCTCGTTGGCTTCTGGTATTTGCAGGCATCCACAGACGTGAGATAATTTTCCCAACAAATAAATAGAGAAGGTGGTACGTGGCCTAGGAACCATTTTCTTACCGCTACACTTCTTGGCGCCGTCTGTGGGAATCCAAAGCAAGAAGCCATGGCCCCCCGTGGAAGCCTTCGCAATGCCAGCCACTGGGGGCGTGGGTCCCATCAGGGGCCCAACTCCCGCCGGTGTGGAGCGCGCCGTGGTGAGGAGATCGGCATCCCACGTCCACGGAAGATCGAGACGGCAAGGCGGCATCGAGCTCGGTGGTGGTCTGCTCAATCTCGGAGGTGCCCCATTGCTTGTATCCTCCATCCTGATGATTTGCAATGTACGTGGCCGGTTGTGGCCTTTAGTTTCCATTAATGAAAAAGTCCTTTTGGGATCCTTCACTGTCTCCGTTCGTTTAGGGTTCTTGCGTGGGTTTGATCATGCGTTGCCTTCCCCCCTGGGGTGTTTGAGTCTCCCTCCAGGGCCATGGACCTCCACTTACATCCCCCTTTCATCCCTGGATGCCCACATCCAATAGCCTCCTTGGCCTCTTTTCTTCACCCAGTCAAGCACCACCATCGAACTTCTTCCTCTCCCCAGTTCCAGTCCATCCAGCTAACCCATGGCCTTCACTCCCCTAAGCTGCCCTCAACCAGATGCACCTATGCCCCTTTGGTCAACAACCCGTAACCCCCTTTTCCAGGCCGATACACTCAACCCACCAGCACCTTCACTAGCACAACCTCTTCAGTGGTACGAGCCCTTTAGTCTTTGACCGGTACACCCTCCATTCCCCTTCACCAGCACACCCTCAGCCAATCTCTCTCTACCGATGCGCCCCATGCCTCACTCAGCGGTACAGCTCTTTGGCCAGACCCTTCATCGGTGTAGCTTGGCTCCCTCCAGCCTACCTTGCCCGGAACACCTTTATGCCCCCATGCCAACACATTAAACCCTACCTTCCACCCTAGGCCTCACCCTTAGCATTTGCAGCCAATCCCTGCCCTTTACCCTTAACACTTGTGGCCATCCTCAAAGTTGTCTCCCACTCACCACTCCCTTCACATTTTTCGAGGTTTTCATCAAAGGTGTCGTCGTCTTTGGATTCCCACCTCCAATTGTCTAGTTCCATCACTCCATGTGGGCGCGTTCTCCGTATCTCCCTTACGCCCGGGTCAAGGGGAGATGCTGTCGATTTTTTATCAGAAATAATAATATGCTAAAAAATCAAAGAGAGCAACAAATAAGTGGAATAATCAATAATAAAATGCCTTAACCAAGGTGAAAAGAACCAGGGGAAACATGAAGAGGACTGGGCTGAACAGTGGCTAAGTACCCCGACACACATGCTAAAAGAAGAAAAGGAGGAAGGGAAGAAGAAAAGAAGAAAAGGAAGGCCTTAAAGGGATGGAGAGGAGTGGGCCCTCCAAGTGCCTCTCGGGTGCACCCTCCCAAACCTTCAACGACACGCTCTTAAACTCTTCCACGGCATGCCCTTAAACCCTTTCGCCGGCACACTCTCCCTTACCCGTTGCCGGCACACCCCTTGAGCGGTGCACCCCCTTCATTTTGTGCTAAGCCCTTCACCGGTGCAGACTGCCCTCCCTTTCACCGGCACACCTTCTAGTCCCCCCTTCGCCAGTACATCCCCTCCGCCGGTACACCTTCTTCCCCGGGGCACCCTTTGAATCCTTCAGTGGCATGCCCATGGCTTTCCCCGGTGCACCTATCCCCTCTCAATTTCAACCCCGTGCAGACTATGCATGGACTTCATCAAGCCTCGCACAAGCCCTGCATGGACCTTGCATAACCCCTGGCCTCCACGTGTATGGACCCTGCACGGACTTACCCAAGCCTGCACGGACCCCGTTCCTACCTTGCACGCATCTGTACGGACCCTGCATGGACTTTGCCCAGCATTGCATAGACTCAACCCCGTGCATATGCACAGACCCTGCACTGACATTAGCTCATGTGCACTGACCTTAGTCTGCATGTGCACTGACTTCATCCCATGTACACTGACTCGGCCTGCATGCGCGCTGACCCTGCACTGACCTTGCCCTCTGCACATTCCTTAACTACACTGACTTTCCCTGCATGTGCACTTGTTGTGCAGGTGGAATGGCGGTCTAGAGGGGGGGTGAATAGATCTGCCCCCAAATTCAGAAACTATTGTTAGCTTAGATAAACAAATTAAACTATGCGGCTTATGCGGAAATCCAAGTGAATACCCTAAGCAAAATGTAGACAGTCCTAGGCATGCATCTAGCGGAGGTCACAAATGAATACAAGAAATTACATGACTAGACTCAGAAATACATGACGAACATAATGGCATACACCGACGAACAATCCAATCTTTGAAAAAAATGTGGAGGGACAAGGAATGCCCCCATTACTGGGTGTGAGTAGTGCGCATGCATATGAGGCCATGGCATAGTATAAGATGTCAGTGGATGCATATGGCCATGTTGTGTATACTTGAGTGGTGAACCCTATGCCGGTGAAGGTTGAGTTACTGACAGCATTGTCGTGGCCCTTCCAACAGATGGGCTGGTGTCACCCTATGTAGAGGTCATGGTTCTTTCTCAGTCCTAGCTCAAGATCGGGGATTACTGGTGTTCAGAGGTTCTCCCGAGGGTGGAGGTTCCATGTTTGGCCGTGTGGCTTGGTTAGAGGTTTCATCTGTAAGGACAGATTGTCCGACCATGAGAGTCGGGGTAGCATAGAGCCTTTGTGTTCCCTCCATTTACTGTTCTTCTTGTACTGGCTGCTATTGTTATGCTGTTATTGTTGATATTTTATTATTGTCACTATTGTTGTTACTGTGTACTACTTTTGTTATGGTGGGGATCTGCGGGACCCCTACTGAGCCAATGAGATGAGGCTCACTCCCTATTTTTCAGGTGTGATACTTCTCCTCGAGGTGGTGCATCTCAGCCAGAGGTTTGATAAGTGCCAGCTCGCCAGGTTGTCAGGGTATGCCCCAAGATAGTGTATGTTTCTTTTCCTTGACTATACTTGTGGACTAAACTCTGTAGTATGTTATTTTTAAAAAATGTAATTTTATTTCTGCCAGAATAGTATATTAATTCTGTAGATTTACTTTCCTACAATTGTTTATAATTTTAATGCATAATCACAACACTCCGAATAACCCTTCCGAGTCTTCCGGCTCATGGGTGGTGGGCCAGGATTTGAATGACATCGGGTAATTCTCAGTATCTAGATCATGGGTCATTATAGTTGCTATTAGAGCGTGGTTGTGAAAATGCATGGGAATCTGGGATGATGTAATGTCTACGAATCTAGAGAGTCTAGTACAGTTGGCACCTGGCTTAGGGTGTTTTGTTTTATTTACGCCCCTTGTTTTTTGTGTTTGTTTTAAGGGTTAGATGGTGCTGAGGAGGCGAGTTCAAGCATTGTCCAAAGTGTCGGCGGGGGTTCAAGAGGAGCTGAGTAGAGAGGAATCGGGTGGCGAGTCTTTTCCTCCAGAGGTAGCGGCCCGAGGTGTACCGGGTTAGGCCGAGTTTTATGCCGGCATGTATCAGTTCTTCGTGTGGTTGATGTGTCAGAAACATCATCGTCAGGAGGTTAGCAAGGGTACTTTGTCACATGGTGGCCGTGAACATATTTTGCAACAGTTTCTATAGTTTCACCCACCGACTTGTGAAGGCTAACCAGATCCTGATGTTGCGAGATCGTGGATTGATGTGATGGAATGGGTGTTCTGATCTATAGAGTGTGCTGAGGATGGGAAGGTCATGTTGGCAAGTTATCAGTTACAGAGATCAGCCTTATCCTGGTGGACCATAAAGTGGGAATCGACTTTTTAGTCACGTCCTGGACGTCAGATTCGGTGGCTGGAGTTTCTTATGGCATTTGAGCAAGTTTTTAGCCCAGAGCATGTCGGGACGAGGAGGATGTATCTGTTTATGGAGCTGTCACAGGGACAGATCACAGAGATGCAATATCAATCTCGCTTTATGGAGTTGGGTCGCTATGCACCCCATATCATGGCAAGTAAGAAATTGAAGACTCAGTAGTTCGTCAGAGGTCTGAGGCAAGAACTTAGACATCCAGTCATTGTGACCCATGTTGCAGATATGGAATCAACTTATCAAGCTGCAATAGATTTAGAGGAGGATTGACTGAGGACCCAAGAGCAGGTTGGTATAGCACAATCTCAGTCAGGCCAGGGTCAACTGAGGACCCTTCAGTAGCAGTATGCTCCCCAGCAGTTTCATAGGCAATCATAATTGTCATCTCTTCCATTTCCAGGCAGCCCTCCCGAAAAAGTGAGCTGAAAAGCTGGAAAGATTTTTACGAAAGCCCTGCCAAAGAAAAAAGCAGCGAACCCGCAGGCGAGTTCATCTATGCACAACCCAGACTGGAAAATAAGATCGTACCCGTCGAAGGGGGCGTGCTCCTGCAGCTGCTCAATACCTATATCGTTACTGCCACCAACCGTGGCTTCATATTGGTGCAGCAGCAATCTGCGCACGAACGTATCCTCTATGAACGCTATACTCTGGCGGCTTCAGGAAAAGGCATAGCCAGCCAGAAAAGCCTTTTCCCCGTTACCTTACAGCTGTCGGCTCCTGACGCGATCCTTTTGCAGGACCTTGCCCCCGATCTCTTACCGCTGGGCTATCAGATAGAGCCCTTTGGAAAGGACAGCTTCATTGTTCAGGGCACCCCCGCGGATACGGGACAGGGCAACGAAAAAGCCATCCTCGAAAATCTGCTGGAACAATTCAAGCATTTCACCAGCGACATGAAATTCTCCAGACGGGAAAAACTGATCCGCTCCATGGCTAAGCAACAGGCCGTCAAAGCCGGGACCGTATTGGACGAAAAAGAAATGAGAGCGCTGGTGGACGAGCTGTTCGTCACCCGTCAGCCCAATACCACTCCGGGAGGAGAGCCCACTTATATCGAATTCCGAAAAGAATACATAGAAAAGCTCTTTGGTAGATAGCGCTATGGGATAGGGGGCGCCTTCTTCTTTCTGCTATCCCACAAAATATAGCGCAGATAAAGCTGCAGGCTGCTATTGCGTGCCTGCACGATCTGTCCTGTCGTGGAAAGCTGCACATTGATGAAATTACGTAACGCCTGGTTATACCGCAGCCCCAGCACAAAGTGCTTATACATATAGCTCATATCGAATAGCCAGCGGAACTCCGTCGTCTTTATTTGCTGATAGATCGAATCCTCCTTCAGGCTTTTTATATTTTGGGTAACCGTATCGGGCGATCCAGGTCGGCTTAGGTTGACACCAAACTGTCCCACACCATTGGTCAAACGGGCAAACTGAAGACCTGTGCCCACATAAAAGTTGGGGAAAGGACTATAGTGCAGGCTCAACGGCAGGTTAAAGTAAAAAAGTTTTTGAATGGAAACAGAGCTTTGCTTCGTTTCATTGATACCACTGGTTGTGTCTATAACCTTCGACGTCTGACTGACCAAAAGGTTTTTCCTGGTATACTGTGGCGTGTTGAATTGCGCCTACAGCTGCAGATACAGTTTGCGGTTAAAATAATAGCGCACCATCGGCACCGGCAAATAATCCCCCCAATGCCCTGTAGTACCACTGGAATTATAATCCGACTGCTGCTGCTGTCCCAGCGTAAAGAATTGATTCACGCCGATGCCAACCACCCAGCCTCTTTCAGGATGTAATGAGCTTTTCTTCTTGTCTCCTGGCTTCTCTGCCGCAAGGGAATCCTTTTTATCCCGTTTGACCGGCTTATGCAGATTGCCTGCGGAATCATTCTTCCCCGGAGACCGCCCCAGCGGCTGAAGCCCTTCCGGCTGCTTTCTACTCGTATCCGCTCCCCCCACACGATCCTCTTTCACCATCTTATTATAAAGGTCATCCTGATCACCAGGATTACCCTTATACCTTGAATTGCCCTTATCCACGGGATCGGCCTTACCATCAGAGGCGCCCGTGATATTATCCTGTCGGGCCGCCCATTTCCTGCTGCCATTCTTCTTTCCATCACTTTTCTGCTTCTTGACGCGCTTCGCATGTGTTCCATTCTCATTCGCTTTTTCCCGCCCTGCGCTATTCCTGATTATCTTTTCACTTTCGCTCCGGCTCCCGCTTACCTTCTCTCTTTCCCTCCGGTTCCCGTTTTCTTTTTCTCCGCCGATCCTGCTCCCGCTCTCCTTTTCGTCTCCCGCGCCATTTTCAACCCCCGTCGCATTTACATCCGTCCTTTCGCTTTTTATCCTTTCTTCACCCGGGTCGCTCTCTTTTATTGTATTCCCCACCATTCCCTGGGCTCCTTCTTTTTTCCGTTCCGCTCTATCCTCACGCTCATGAGCATGCCAGCGGCCCGGACAGTTACAGATGCCTATCAACAGCAATAGCAGGATGATCAGCAATATCCAACGACGCCTATCTCTTCCAGTCATGCGTGGCATCTCCTTATCCAGCATAACGGACATGGCTTTCCATGCATCGTCTGCCTCCGGTAGTGCTATGCCTTGCAGCTTTTCAGCCCATGGATCGTTATGTCCATAGCCTCCCATCATTGTTTTGATTCCATAAGGCGGATTAATGTTTTTAATTGTTTTCTCGCTTCGCTCAAATGCCAGCGACTGGTGCCTTCGCTCATCTGTAAAAGCTCGCCGATCTCCCGGTGACTAAACCCGTCTATCGCATACAGGTTGAACACAACACAGGTGGTGTCTGGCAACTCCCTGATCATTTTCAGCAACAGCTCCCCGCTGAACTTCTGAAGCGCCTCATTTTCAATGCCAGGTCCTTCTTCAAAATGAGGCAGCATATCCATATCGATATGGATATGCTGCCTTCTTATAAAATCAATAGCCGTATTGATAATGATCTTTCTCATCCAGGTATAAAGGGACGCCTTGCTGACGTCGTATTGTTCCAGGTGTCTAAACACCTTCAGAAACCCATCGTTCATCACTTCCACCGCATCCTCACGGTTCTTCGTATAACGCATACAGAGGGACATAAGCGCAGGATAGAACCTTCTGTATAGCCGTTCCTGTGCTTTTCGATCGTTAGCGAGACAACCCTTGATCAGTATCTGTATATCGTCCTCTGAAGAAAGCAATGATTTGTCTGTCGTCCTTTATACCTGGTGAATGAATATCATAGTTTTTGGATTTTGCTTTGCTTTATGACATTTCCATATTGTATCCGCACATAGTAAATACCGCTCTGAAGACCACCCACCGGTATACCAATATGATTCATGTCCGCATAGCCCGTTACCACTTTCGTCAGGACCAGCTTACCCATGCTATTGTAAACACTGATATAGATCCTGTCCGTACCTGGCAGCTTCACGTCTATATAGGCTTCGTTTACCACCGGGTTTGGATAGGATTTAACCAGTGCCGGTGCCATCGAACCAAGGCTGTCGATAGCAATCACCCTGGATGCCTGAGCAATACAAGTCATGCCATATGCAACCACGCTCACCCTGTAAAGCCCTGTATCGGGGAAGGTATACGTTATGCCTGATCCGGTCAGTATCGTCAGATTCGCAGTGTCAGCTACCGGGGAGATAAACCATGTTGCCGAATCGTACGATGCCGGACCCGTCAGATAGAAGTACCGCTTATTGGGCAGGGATGTATCCTGCTCAAGGGCTATGATGCTCACCGTGCAGGTGTCCACTGGTGGGGGTGTCGATCCAAGACTGTCGATGTCGATCACCTGCGTGCTCCGGGCAGTACAGGTCGAACCGATCACCACTACCGTCACTTTGTATCGTCCGGTGTCAGGGAAAGTATAGGTAACATATCCTCCTGATAAAACGGTCTGCACCAGAGTATCGGTAATCGGCGAGATCTGCCAGTATACAGAATCATAGGTCGTCGGATGCTGCACATACAAGGTCAGTTCATTCGGTATGTTCGGGTCCTGCTCGATATGCGCAAAGCTTGCCGTGCAGCTGGTGTCTGCCGGTGGAGCAATATAAATATTCTGGCTGGTTTGTACGGTACAGCTATCCGTACCGGAATAGCCGGTGATGCTCAATGTAACATAATAAGAACCAGTATGCGCATACACATGGGAGGGCGTTCTTGCATAAGAACCTGTCGAATCCCCGAAATTCCAATGATAATATAAGCTGTCGCTATTAGGATAAGGCGTAAAATAGATCAGATAGCGATTGGAAGAATCTGCCCGATAAGTGAATGAAGGGGATAAGATGCACCCGGCCAGGCTATCCACGCTGATCGTCTGACATTGTTGGGCAAAACAACCGGAAGCCCTGGTCAGTCGGGCACACACCGTGCTCGTCGGACCATGCAGGTATATATTATCTATATGTGTCCCGATGCCATAGAATGTGTCATTGATATACCAGCTGACCGTATCCATAGGTTGCGCAGGCCCGGGGACAGATGCCGACAAATGATACAAATGCCCGTTCAGAGAATCCCGCATTATAAATAAAGAGATCGCACAGGGAGGCGCAGCCGACACCGTGACAAGCTGCGTAACGGAATCAAAGCATCGGCCCAGGGTATCCCGTACAAAATGGGTTACCGTATATGTACCGGCAGCGCCATACGTATGAACAGGAAAGGGACACTGACAAGACCGTAAACGGCTGGAATCCCCATCCCCGAAATCCCAGGTATGCAGGACATTACCAAAGCTGTCTACTGCGTGAAATGACACCTGCAGTAAATTGATGTTAGTAACAAAGCTTGCATTACAGGGATATGCAAGGCTATCCGTTCCCTGGGCATTCGCCGAAGCAAAACCGCCCAATAACAGGATAAGAACAAAGGAGTAAAGTTTTTTCTTCATAAAGAGACTGGTTTAATATTGGTAATGACATATCGCCATCACCAATATGTACGCCGACTATGCACGGACTTCATCAAGCCTTGCATTAAGCCCTGCATGGACCTTGCATAACCCCTGGCCTCCATGTGCACGCACCCTGCACAGACTTGCCCAGGCCTGCACGGACCCCATTCCTACCTTGCACGCATGTGCACGAACCCTGCATGGACTTCACCCCTAACATGCATGGACTTTGCCCAGCATCGCCCAGACTCAACCCCGTGCATATGCACGGACCCTGCATCGACCTTACCTCATGTGCACTGACCTTAGCCCCTGTGCACTGACCTTAGTCTGCATGTGCACTGACCTTAGTCTGCAGGTACACTGACCTTAGCCCCTGTGCACTGACCCTGCACTAACCTTGCCCTCTGCATATTCCTTGACTACACTAACCTTCCCTGCATGTTCACTGACTTCGCCAGCATGTACACTAACCTTGTCCTCGGCGTATTCCGTAGGTGCACTAACTTGGCCTGCACGTGGACTAACTTGGCCAGCGTGTGCGTCGACCTTACCCCCCATATGCACTGACCTTCCTTCAGCCCTTAGCCCCATGTGCACGGACCTTGCCTGCCCATGCACTGACTTGGCCTTCGTCCCCTACATGGACCCTACTCGTACGTCCACCGACCTTGCACAAGTTCTGCACGGACCTTGCACTGACCTTTCCCCTAGCATGCATGGACTTAGCCCCTTCGCCCAAGACCTGCATCCGTGCATATGCACGGACTCCATCCTGCAACCTGAACATCCACACAGACTTTGTCCGTTAACCTTGTACATTTGAAAAGACTTTATTCTAGAACCTGCATCGGCATGGACTTAGCCCCCATGTGCATGGACTTAACCTGCATCTGCATGGACTCGGCCCAGATCTGCATGGACTTAACCTGCATCTGCATGGACTCGGCCCAGATCTGCATGGACTTAACCTATATTTGCATGGACTCGGCCCAGATCTGCATGGACTTCATCAAACATGCACGGACTTTATTCCTCAATCACGTGCATAACATGCGCGGACTTTATTCTTCAACCCCATGCATAACATGCACGGAATTTGTTCTTCAACCCCGTGCATACCATGCATGGACTTTGTTCTTCAACCCCGTATATAACGTGATTGGACTTTGTTCTTTAACCCCGTGCATAACATGCACGGACTTTGTTCTTCAACCCCATGTACAACATGCACGGACGTTGTTCCTCAACCCCATGCATACACACGGACCTTGCCCAAAACCTACATGGACTTCGTCCAAACACGCATGGACTTTGTCCCACCTGCATGGACTTCGTCCCTTAACCCCGTGCATAATATGCATGGACTTGCTTGAAATCTTGCTTGGACTTTGTTCTTTTGCCCAAAAACCTGCACGTACTTCACTTGCATTTTGCATCCAAAAACCTGCACGGACTTGCCCCTATCTGCATGGACTTCATCCCAGAACGTGCACGGACCCTGCCCAGATGTGCACGGACCTTAACCCTTCGTCCACCCCAACCGAAACATCCACGGACTTCACCCCTCCCCAGACCTTCACTGGTGCACCCCCTTTAACCCTTCACCGGCGCAGGCCTTGAAGACCTTCCCTGGCACACCAACCCTTGATCCTTCATCGGTACACCCTTCCTACCCTCACCGGTGCACTCTTTTAGTGCCTTCATCGGCACGCCTAACCCCAGCCTTCTCCAGCACGCTCCCCATGCCCTTCGCTGATACACTTGTCCTGCCTTCACCGGTGCACCTTTCTCAGCTCTTCACCGGTACACCCTGTGGTGGCCTTTCACCAGCACGCCTCATCCATTCACTCGCCGGTACATCTGCCCTGCTTCTCCCCGGTACACCTTTTAATGCCCTCGTCGATACACTCTCCTAGCGCTCAGCCAAGCTTCGCCGGTACACCTCTTTCTTGGCCTTTCAACGGCTCACTCCTCTACAATACAAAAATACAAAAATAAGAATGAGTGAAATTCAAAAAAAATAGATAAAATGCATAAAAGAGCTAGGCAATTCCTCGAGCCAGTTACCCTTGGCCTTCCCGAGCCTGGTCTTGATGCCTTTAAGGATAGTCTTGTTGGTATTCTCAACCAGCCCGTTAGCCTAGGGGTGGGCTACCGAAGTGAAGTGGTTGTGGATATGGAGGTCGACGCACTTATTCTTAGAATAAGTGCAGTCAAATTGCCAGCCGTTATCGCTCACAATCACTCGGGGGATACCAAAGCGGCAGATGATCGACTTCCAAACAAAACACCAAACCACTGTCTCGGTTATTCTGGCAGTGGCCTCTGCCTCGATCCATTTGGAGAAATAGTCGATGGCGACGATGATGAACTTCTTCTGAGCTTGTGCCATGGGAAAGGGGCCTGGGGTGTCGATTCCCCACCGAGCAAATGGATGAGGCTCGGTTAGGGTTACAAGTTCTGACACTGGCTGGTGTATCAGATGGTCGAATCACTGGCATCGATGGCATCTCTAATCATACGTCAAGCAATCACAATAGAGAGTGGGCCACCAGTAGTCTTATCGTAGCAATATCCTTAGATCTCCCCCCTTTGTGCGCGCCGCAGATGCCTTCGTGAACATCTTCAATCGCTCGGCAGGCTTTTGGGGCATCAAGGCATTTGAGGAGGGGACCGACAAAGGATCTTCGGTAAAAGGTTTCGTTGTGGAGGATGAAATGCCGAGCTTGGTACTTCAGTCTCCGTGCATCCCGAGGGTCTTGGGAATCTCATAGCCAGGATATGTACAGCGCTCGCCAGTCGCTAAGGGATGCTCGTACAATGGCCACGAGCTCAGTTTCGGTGCTCGATTGTTCTAACTCCTAAGGAGGATCGACTGGGTACCTTTTGGGCTGAAGGACGCGGCCAGGCGAGAGATAGCATCCACTTGGAAATTTTCTTCTCGAGCTATCTGGATTACCTAGAAACTCTCGAACAGTCAGGCTATCTCCTTTACTAGCCGCAGGTACTTGATCATCTGTGCCTCCTGAGCTTCATAGTCCCTGTTGACTTGGTTGGTGACCAGTTGGGAGTCGGTATGAATTCAGACTCGCTCAGCTCCCAGGCGCCGCGCCATCCTGGCCCTAGAAATGAGAGCCTCATACTCAGAGATGTTGTTTGATGCCGAGAAGTTGAATTTCAAGACGTATTACAGTTCTACTCCTTTGGGGGATCGGAGGAGGACACCGGCTCCACATCTGATCGAGTTGGAGGATCCATCGATGAAGATGTCCCAGGCATGGCCCGTCGTCGGCAAGGGGACTTCTTCAGTGGGGGCAGTGCTTTCTGTGATGAAGTCTGCAAGGGCCTATGCCTTGATGGCAGTGCGGGGTTAGTAGGAGATGTCGTAGGCCTCGAGGAGTATGGCCCACTTGACGAGGCAACTTGAAGCTTCAAGATGAGCTAGGATCTTATTCAGGGGCTTGCTTGTCAGCACCATGATGGAGTGTCCTTGGAAGTAGGGCCAGAGGCGCTTGGCCGAGGTTGCCAATGCTAGCACGAGTTTCTTAGTTGAGGGGTACCTTCTTTCGGCCTGTAGAAGCACCTTGCTGACATAGTAAATCAGCCTTTGGGTGCCTCCATCGTCTCGAACTAACACCGAGCTTATGGTGGAGGAGGTTGCAGAGAGATACAGATACAACGGCTCTTCAGGAACTGGCTTCGATAGTACCAGGGCTGACGCCAGGAACACTTTCAGCTAGTCGAACGCTCATTGGCACTCAGTGTCCCAAGCGAAGGTGGCAGATGCCAGATTTGGCCTTCTTAGTAGTTTGAAGAAGGGCAGGCACCGTTTTGTCACCCGGAATAGGAAGCAGTTGAGCGCGGCGATGTGGATGTCAAAAAATGATGACAAGGCTCCAACGGCATCTGCGGCACTCGCGCCTACGTGCGAGTCGAAGGCGGGAAGGCCGAATAAACCCATACTTCGTCCGGCCAGGACGAGAACTCACTCGGCAGCCCGCTACCCATTAAAGGAGCCCCCGGGCAGAAGATAGGTTTGATTGTTCTAAATCTGTCAACGTTTAGATGCTTGCTTAGGCCGTGCTTAGATCATTTAGATCTAATTTGATTCCATTCCGCTGCATTTAATTTCTAATTTGGGGAAATTGTTCAATCTGCTGGGACTGGCGTTAAGAGCAGTAGATCTCTCTTTGATTTCAGTAGAGATAATATTTTTTTAAAGGGTGATTCATTCACCCCCCCTCTGAATCCATAACACCGTGTTCCCTAACACGTGGTATCAGAGCAATTCTGATTCCAACACACTTGGCCTATGTGACCCCATGACCAGCCCAAGTGGTGAGGGTCTAATCACCCAAGTTCCTAATTGGCCGTCAATGGCCTGGTGAGGGCCAAGCCGTAGTTCTCAAGTCCTTTCATCCCTGAGAAATACAGGGCATGAGTCAGTTCACATGACTCAGTGCCCCCCTTTAACCCAGGTAATACATACAAGCCTTCATCTATCGCCATGTTTCTTACCGATATGAATGTTAGTTTCTCAATTGGGGAGGGGGAACATTCCCCATCAAATGCGTCCACTATCAATTTCTTCTGAACTGCCAAAAGGCCACAGGGGCCTGTTATTCTATAGCGTGGAGCCCAATGGGCCGATAAGAGTGAATATTAATGGATCTGTTGATCCAACATAATATTAAACCCACATCCCCTCCTGGGATTGTGGTCGCCCATGGGTTTATGGAACCCCTCGTAGGCTAGCCCTCGGGGTCTCCATCCCGTCCAGGCTGTCTGATCGAACTCGTTGATGACCCATGGACCACCGGTGCCCTTCGTAGTCTAGCCCTAGGGGTTTCCGTCCATTCGGATTCGCCGGTCACCGTGTTGGCCTCTCGGTAATTAGGAGCTTATCCCGGTAATTCCGTGGGTGAGCCTCCACTTTTCCCCCGTGACCCTTCGGAACATGGGAAAATACTGCCAAATTTTACTCTTGATTCACTGACTTGTATGATCATCCAGTTGACGTTAATAAGTAATTACGCTATCTCTAATGGTTAAACCATTTGTGTTAATAATCACTTGGCGTAGTGCCTGTGGACCCGCCTCAAACTGGGACAAATTGTGCTTGAGTATGAACCTCGCACAGGATTGAATTAGCTAACTTTTGCCCTAATAATAAATTTGATTATCAACAGTATGGATGCATCATAAAGCTTCAATAAAAAAAATTGATAGCCTGAATTAAGTCTTAAGTAGAACTAATAAAAACTTTAAAAGAACCCCTCTCCTAAACCGGCGTGGGCTAATCCGGCGCCCAAACTGGCACGCCAGATTTGTCCCCCTCTCATTTGACAAAATTTCTCAGGCTGTATGAAACGGCGTGGAGCCAAATCCGACGCGCCCTCTCTCGTGCTAGATTACCCTCCCTCTCTCCATTCACCGTGCCAGATTAAACCTCACACATACCCCCACACCGGTTTAGCATCCCTCTCATTTTCGTTTGCCCTTTCATTGCCTTACCTCCTACATAGTTGACTCTACGTCTGAGGAGTCGACTCCATGCTTCAACCTGCTCCCCTTTCTTGGTTTTCCACTTAGGGGCTAAGTGCTATCATCAGCCCTCTTGCTACCCTAGTTGATCAATCTCCTCCCTTGTGGCTAATAGTTCATCCCTTCGTCATGCTTAACTCCTGGTCCTTCCACGAATGGGTAATAAGAATGATGATGACTTAATTAACAAATCTCTTTTGAGTTTGCTCACACAATGCACCCTCATGCATCTATACATACATAAACATATGCATGTTTGTCATCATTCTAACCTCTCGGTATATCAAATGGTGATTTGCGGAAGGCCAAATTAGGTTTGACTGAAAGCTCTCACTATGCGTGATGGTGGTCTTTGGACCTATATTCTCTGCCATGTATCGGGGGTCAGGATAATAAATACCATTGCATTGCATGCTTGAATGTGTGTTTAGCTCCTGCATTGTGCAATATCATCTTTTAATTTGCATATGCTTATATACCTTCTGTACCGGGTGTTTGTGTGTCTTGGCCGGGTCTCTTCCCCACGCCCCGAGCGTGGAGGTACGCGCTTACTCCTTTACTTGGCGTTATTTGCTCATTTAGTATACTCTCTGGATGCCGCTGCTAGTGAGATGGTAGGAACCTAGCTTGATTTTATATTATGTCACTGCCACGGTGAGAGAGTGTGACCGTCCCGTGACTCATCCGAGTCACGAGTGTGGAGCGACCACCCTAGTCCCGACCGGTTTCACAACCGTGCGGATTGGCGCGCCTCCCTCTTAGGGACGCCTGTGAGCGTGTAGTTACTTGTTTGTGGCATAATCCCCACCGGAAAACTTTGGTGCTGAGTCCCGCTAGTCACTTTGATCACGAGTTCACTAGTCTCATTTGTCCGATTGGTGACATTTTCATTTAGAGTCCTAGGCCACCTAGTTGTCCCACATCAAGCAAGGCTACTCGACAGAGAGAGGAGGCGGAGCACTTTCGGGCAGAGGCAGAGCGCCTTCGCAGGGAGATGGAGAGATCCCATGCTGGGGGGCGGAGGCAGAGAGCCTTCGTGCCAAGGCAGCAGGGCTGAGGAGTGAGCTAAAGCAGTTCTAGCTACATGTAGCCGAGTTGAGAGGTGTAGTGGGAGCATACTAGTAGTCCCTCCAGGCGATGGGTCAGAAATCACAGCGTAGCAGGACTCTGAGCGATGTGCATAGTAGCGCCGATAGAGGCTACTTCACTAGCTCCTCCAGTCTTCAGAGGAATGAGCATGAGGAGCGGCGCCGGCGACGGCATGAGGAGGGGAGCACAGCCATGGATCTGCCGGGGAAGAGACATGAGGGGACTAGTGACAACGTGGGCCCTGATGAGGGGCAGACTTGATGTATATGCATGCACATGATTTTGACATGATGCAATGACATGACTTTTTTTTAAAATGATGAATGCATGTGGACTGACACTGACTAACTGACTTCACGACTCCTATGATAGACAATGCAAGGGTACGAAGGAGAGCGAGAAGGAAGGAGAGAAATTTAAGTAGGGCGGGACTTGAGAAAGCCGTAACACCAAGGATAGAAGAGAGAGGCGGTTGCAACATGGCCACCAAAGTGGTTTGACGGTCGCTCGATAGGCTGTTGAGGATTGAATGGACCATGGCCGAATGAGTGAAATAGACGGTGCACTGAAGACCGCCAAGTTCTTGAAAGCGGTCCTGCCGTGACCATTTAGAGCGAAAGGTGGCCCATCTAAGACCGTTAACGATAGGGGGGATATGAATCTAGAGCACAGATAAATGGTTTTGGAATGACTGCTAATTAACTTAGCGGTCAATCGATACACTGCCTAGGTGGAGCTCTGTTGACTCTGATCGGGACTCTCTCAAAGAGTCCCAGCCCGTGGATAAACTCACCCAATCTGCATTAAGGCCTATCTTGACCTCTAGTGAGCCTATCCTACCTCATTCCTAGCGGAAAAGATCTGGGAATTAAAGCTCTATAAGAAGGTAGGCATTAAAAATTCACAATTCATGTAAATCTCAAATTTCAAGCCTTGAAAACCCTAGCACAACCATTCAAATCATCATGAAGAGGGCTCTTAAGGTCAACACCGTGGGTGAGGGCTCCTGTAATGGGCCAAAGCCGGCCAGATAGGAGTATGGGGCACTGCAACGGCTGACTTCTATTCCCAATAACTTGAGCACAAGCCCTTTAAGAGACGTAAGTCACATGCAATTGTTTTCAAATTTGTTAAATTCGATTCAAATCTTCTTTAATCATTCTCCCTCCCCCTCTTATTTCCTCTCAGCTTCTCCCTGGCCCAAGGCGATATTCCAACCTGAAATGGGTGGCTCCCAAGATTCGTGAACTCCCATTAGACGTGATCTCCATTCTGAGAGCCTGGCATCACCATCCATTGCTTGTTTTGGCCAAAAACTACTAGAAACTCTCACTTGACTAGCATAGCATTTCGACTCTAGTAGAGATATGGAATCCCCAAACCCAGCCAGGTGGTATATTGATTCTCCGCCACGAAGTCGACATCTATAAGCTTGTCGACCTCCTCGCAGATTTGTTTTATCAATTCTGGTCGCATGCGCGAGGAGGCTGCTTCACTGGTTCCATCTTGGGGTCGATAGCCAGTAGATGCTGGGTCACCTTCGGAGTAAGACCGGGCATCTCTTTGTAGTTTCAAGCGAAACAATCGCGGGCAAGCATTTGAGGGGATTGACCCGATAATCAAAGTAAGCTCCGCCCCTTCCTCCTCATTGGGCTGTATAGTTTGCTTGCCTATTTTACCACTTTGATATCTATTTCAATTTGTTTCAGGAGCCTGGCATCACCAACCCTATTTTGATACCAGCTTCCAATATTATTTCCTCGGAGGCCCTGGCTGCATTACTTCCTATGACCGCAGCTTCCGCAGGGGTGACTGTCGTGCTTCGCCCCATGCCAGTGAGGGTGCAATCATCAACTGATATATCATCACTGGAGCTGGGCTCATTGGGAGAGAGCTCTGCTCCAGTGCGGGCTTCGGAGCTGAGGGTCAAAGCGGATCCGGCTAGAGGTTCTGCCTTTGTTCTGGCTGCTGTACTGACTGTTGCCCCTGAACTTACAGTTCCATCTGTTCGAACGGAACCAGAGCCTTTGCCATCTCCAGTAGTTATTCAAAAAATAACTTCTGAAGATTCGATAGTAGAAGAGGCAGCGGTTCAGGAAGAGGTTGTTGAAGAGATCAGCTCACCCCTCCCAGTAGTAGAAGAGTCTTTGCCATCCTCATCTTCCAAGCCAGACATCGACTTGTGGGCGACCATTGACAATGAAGTCACCTTTGAAGTAGCTCCAATCGCTTCCCTTGGCTTCACTTCATCAGAAGATTTTATTTGGCAGAATTTGGAAATGTTGCGCCCGGTAGTGGAGTCTCAGCCGGCATTGACTTATTTACAGCTGAAAGAGGTGGCCGAGCGACTAACAGTTGGCTTGCAAGCATTGGGTTGCCCCCTAGAGACATGGATTTAGCAGGTGTTGTTGTTGCTGAAATCCGTGAATCGCCGGGACTTTCTGGGGGGCGTTGTGAATGACAGATTGGCGGAAACTGCAAAGAGCTGATTGCCGATCTGGGCTAGAAGAGCTGAATTCCAATCTTCAGGGGCACAGAACCCAGCTGGAGGCCTCATCTGCTCGTGCACGGCTTGTACGCAGCAGGATGGATGAACTGCGAGCAAAATTAAGTGCTCTTGAGGTTGAATTGCCTCTGGTGGAGATGACACAGTCCCAGAGTGCTAAGGAGATAGCTTTGCTGGAGGGACGGATGGCATCATTATAGGATGAATCAGTTCACCTTCGGGAAAAAGAAGCTCGCCTTCATGAGTTAAGAGGGGCTCCAACCGTCGGCCTTCTTGACTTTGAAGACATTTTTCGGTGACCCTAATTACTTCATACTTTGTAATGCACCCCTCTGAAGGGCTCCGATTGTAACCACTCTTTTTTTGCAATGGACAATCATCTTCTTTGCCTCTTCTTCCTTTTTGTGTTTTGGATGTGTATCCTTATTTGTGGCAGTTGGCAGCAGTTCAGTAACTCCCATAAAGATATACTTGCATCTATACTGCAGGAGAGTGCCCACCCTTTCAGGGAAAGGATGGGGGAATCGCTCCACCGCACGACAGGATTTTGAGAGTTTCCAAACCAAACAGTTGGCATAGGTAGATGTTTTAGCGGCCACATATGCCAAATATAAGAGTATTTGTAGATGTATGGATGAAGGGTTCGTAAGACTCATCGAAATAGACAAAAGGTCTAGTTCGAGTAGGTTTCATAATTGATCGTGGCGATGTGCCGAACGACCAAAGGTAGGTTTCATCATCGATATCGATGCAAGGAGATAGATGTGTTCCTTCAGAATAGACGTAGGGTCCATGCAAAACCCTAAGAAAAACCCCCTAACATGTTTATAAGTGGCCCAAGGGTGTTTTGGTAATGTTTCAAGTCATATGTTTGCTGCTGTTGGATGAGCTAACTCCATGGGTTTGCTGATGTTGGATGAGTCAACCCTATGGGTTATACGGGCGTGCGATTTTGCACGTCCACAACGGGGCATACCCCGGCTCTGGCAACTGGTACTAACCTCCACTAATGGAACCATGCTGGAACTCCGCTGCGCCTCGCGACGAACCCGCCTCACCTGAAACACGGTGAAAACGCGCAGGGAATGAGCCTCCAGAATGAAGGCTCAGTAGGGATCCTGCGAACCGCTACCTCGCACGAAAAAATCTGATGCTACCGTAGTAAAGCTAACCCTACAAAGCAGTAAAGCTTCTCTACCTAACAGGAGTACGGTAGAAGTAACGAGATGCAGAAAGTAAGCGGGAAAACTGTCTACTCTAACAAAACCGTACTACTGAACCTCGGTCTAGCAAACTCGAGCCTGAAACTACCAGGAGACAGGAGCACTACCCACTAGAATAACAACCGGATGCGTCCCCTGACATCTTACACCGCGTCACAAGTGTCTAGCTACAACTCCCCGGGCGCGAGACTCAGACACGCACAAGTACCACAACAAGGACTAGTTGGTGTCACACTCATCAGCGAGTGTCTTAAGCCCCCAACTACGTGTGCGCACACAGACCATCTGCTCTAGGTCGGGTCCTTTGGCTGGTTTTCCCCCCCACCGGACTCTGGTGGCAAAGGCAAGGACTCTGGTGGCAAAGGCAAGGGGCCCACGGAGACCGGCCTAAAAATCGTCTAACTCGGGTCAAACTCTCCACCACTCCCAGGTGGGTCCGCACATGCGTGCGCAGGGAGTTACGACTAGTGGACAGGTCACTGGAAGGTAGACTCTCAAGTCACGAAAAATGACTCCGGAAGTAAACGAGGATAAAGATCGCTCCTCGTACAACACCGACTCATGGTGACGTAAGTCAAAAATGCCACGTCTCGGGACCCCCATGGCGCCCCACACCTAGTCTCCACATGATGCCTAGCATCAGTCAGACCACAGGTCAGTATGTGGATCGAGGTCCGCTCCCCCAGGACTCGAATCGATACGGAAGAAATCACCGACTAGGCCTCAGACGATGAATGGTCCATCATTGGCCGCTTAAGGATGTATGGCTAAGTCTCAGCCGCGCGTGGGAGAATGACGGTCCAACCTGGCCATTCACCAATCCCAACGGTGAGAAACATGAACGGTCGGAAACTAGCCGCTCAGGGGAAGGGCGGCTAGGACCCCACCGTTCTAAGGCATGGGCGGTCCCACCTGGGTCGCTCATGCACGAGGATGAACGGTCAGCCAATGGCCGCTCATGGGACATGTGGCCAGACCCTAGCCGCTCACCCCAAACACTGCGTAACGGTAACAACCAACGGTCAGAAACTCACGGGATACACGGTTGGTCTCGGGCCGCTCATGGGATGAACGGTCAACCACTGGCCGTACCTCCTCCAATGGTAAGAACACAAGTGCGGTTGGGACCTAGCCGCACAAGGGAAGGGCGGCTTGGACCTCACCGCACAAGTCATGTGTGGTCCAACCCTGGCCGCACAACCTGCCAACGGCACCAGGTGATGTACGGCCAGACCCTGGCCGCACGAAAGGTCATACGGCCAGACCCTGACTGCACGTGGGGATATACGGCTAGCCCCTAGCCGCACACCCCGAGCACTGCATAACGGTCACAAACAACGGTCAAAACCCAGGGAGATGGGCGGTCACCTTGGGGCCGCACATAGGGACATGCCGTCCCACGATAGACCGCTCAACCCCGCTATGCGCCGAGCCTGACTCGCAATGCGCCGAGCCGATGGGCGGCCAGGATAGGACCGCACAAGGGATATGCGGGCCCTGGTTCGACCGCACGTCGCTCACCGGCGTGAAAACGGCGAACCTCGCCGGAATCACCCATTTCAGCCCCAAATCGAGCCCCACGAAGGGGGAAACGATGGGAAAAGAACCCCCAAGCCCCCTAGCATGCTTCTATACCCTTATTGAGGAATAAACTCACCGTAGGGTTCCGTAGCTTAAACGGGAGAAAAACCCACACGGAAAGTAAAACTCAACTCAAGAGCTACAGAAGCAATCCGAAACTCCTCCAAAAGGATCCAAATAACTTAATAAAGATCCGCCAAGACCCAACAGAGATCCGGCAAGAATCCAGGATATTACAGTTGTTGTAGGACCCAATTAAGGTGTTGGAACCACGGGTGGCCCGTGGTTTGCTGTAGATGGGCTAGAACATATGCGCCCACAAGGTGTTTGACGGAATGCTGAATATACCCGTATGAGTCGTATATGTATGCGGCGGGCCTCCAAAGCCCGTGGTTGACTTAGTTAGGTCTCCCTTTGACCTCGGAGGGTTGAAAGATGTGCTTCTGGGTGGGACCCTTGGCCCTTTTTGCTGGGTGCCACGTGGCGTGGCTCGATGTCGGGGCACCCCCAGGTTGGCCTGGGTGACGATGCAGGATACGGGCAAGGCCCGTATGTAAGTGGCTAAAGTTTACTCTGGGGAGTTGCTCGTGTCGCCGTGCATCACGGCATGTCGGTCAGGGCCCTTGTAGGGACCCATGGGATTGTAGAAAGGGCTGGCAAGCCCGTGCATGGAGGGTGTTTAGTGAAATGTCTAAACCCTTATTTCTTGTGATTTTGCCAGGGAATAGTCCGGGTATAACACCGGCGGAAGGTTGTATGGCGACAAGAGCACTAGCCAACATGAGTAAGGTGCCACTGAACTTCCAAATGGGTTGAAGCCGTCTGTGCATAAATCCAACCTAACATTCTGTGGCTCGTGAGCAAAAGTAGTATAGGTACGATTGAAATAAGCCTAAGCTTTACCATCGATAGGATGACTCATTATATCATCTGCATGATGTACTCTTTTCATGTGTCATATCATATGCCGAGCTATCTTTGATGACATATACATCCGCTGCAATCTGGGCGTGAGAGGGAAGTATCGCAGTGACTTGTAAGGCACATCCTTCTGCTTTGAATTGTCCCCTCTCTTAGGTTTAAATCTATCATGCTGACAAATATCACATGATCTTTTATCTACATTTTCTTCATAATATAGCATACAGTGATTAGGGCATGCATCTATTTTTTGGTATCCAAGCCCTAATACATTGACCATCTTCTTTGCACAGTAAAAATTTTTAGGCAGCTTCTCATCTCGAGGCAACATACTCTTGATGAGGAGGAGCATACGATCAAAACAACTCTCACTAAGGTGAAATTCAAATTTCAAATTCAACAACTGTGAGACAGCGGATAACCGAGTGTAATTTTCACAACCATCCCATAGCGGCTCATCAGCATCCCGAAGTAACTGATAAAATCTTTCAGCCTCTTGTTTGGTGATTCTTCATTGTACACGTGTTCAAAATGTAAATTAAAGTTAGGGCCAACAGCATCGATTATCATGTCTGCATAGGTACTTGTGCCTGTAACATTGGCGGGCTCATACGACCAGAAGTCCTCACCATGAGACACCCAATTCGTATAACCTTTTGTGAACCCTTTCCTGTATAAATGATCTTGCACATCCCATAGCGAAAGATATCTCTTATTTTTACAAAGTAAGCAAGGACATTAGATGTTACCACGTTGGTCTACTACTGTTGGATGCCCCAATACAAACTGAATAAAACTATCAACTCCATCCTTAAACTCCTCTGACACCACTCCGAAAACTACTCTACGATTCATCCATGAACGATCAAGTCTAGTCATATTTACCTAATAATTTAAAATTTTCATACCAATATGTCTTATCACTACTTATAAAATTTTTTTGACAACATGTCCCCTAAATATTGACTATTTTTCACATTTGTATATCATGTTTGGTCACATATACATCTATATCCACACCCACTTTCACTTTCATATTCACACACCCACGTTGACATCGACATCATCTTCTGGAAAAAATCATTAGAATACTTGTATTCACATACACATTCATATCGGCATCCACACAAACCGGGGGTCGATGATGGGACGAGGAGGTAGAGGCGCTGGTGGTGGTGGAGGAGCAGGCTGAGGTGGAGGAGCCGGAGCCTCTCGCCGTGGGCGACTAGCCTCCCCTTGGTTGGAGCGCCGAGAGCTTCGTCGGGGCGGCATCCCGAACTAGTGAACCCACCGGGAAACTCTTGAACAATCGTTCTCACGCCCCGGGAACAAAGAGAGAGCACTGCCAGGGCCTGGAAAAAACCATCTCGGAGTAGGGAACCTGAGACGAACTCCTCTAGGACGCACAACCGGCTGTATGGAGGGTGTCCGGAGAGATGACCGAACTGCCGGGTTGTGGACGGGTGAAGGGAGAATGAGTGACGGAGGCTTTGGTGGAGGATGAAATGTCCTCTAGGGTTGGAGCAAAGTGGAGGAGGATGAGGGAAAGGGTTAGAGTGAACAAATGGGGGTGAAACCCCCTTCTTATAAAAGGTCGGCTGACCTTTAGGTCGGTCGGACCCATTCTCTCTCAGCCTGTCTCAGAGAAGTTTCTAGATAACACATCACAATGAGTTATTAGATATTACTTGCCTTTGTTGCCTTAGCATTTGCCCAAAAAAGTGACAGCATTTTGAGATGTTTAGGTATATCATTGAACAAGATGAGGCAAGCAGCAGTAAAATGGAGCTTTCATTCAGTCATAGTTCAGTGATCATTCTTTGTCATTTGTTTGATGTTTATTTCTTTGGGATCCTGTTACAACACATTTCAGGCCGAAGGAACCAAAGTTCTTAGTGACTACATCAAATCAAGCACAAAACTGAGAAGGAAACGAAATCCTAGTGCACCGACACTGAAAGACAGAGGTTACTTCTGGTCCTCTTCATCTGGAATCCGTGTGCCAAGGAACCTCAGGAAAAGCCTTTGGAGAAAGAACCTTAAGTCACAAATGCCATCCTTGAGAAAGCAGCTTAATAGAGCAGCAAGTGCATTGCCCACAATCGCACCTGAGGTACCATATTTCATTCTTAATTGTTTGTTTATTCTTTGACTGCCGGATGTTACTATTTATTGTCCAAAATATTATCATCAAAAAGATTGTTCACATTCAGTTT
This sequence comes from Amorphophallus titanum, assembly GCA_024336825.1. Taxonomy (NCBI): domain Eukaryota; kingdom Viridiplantae; phylum Streptophyta; class Magnoliopsida; order Alismatales; family Araceae; genus Amorphophallus; species Amorphophallus titanum. The sequence goes on along the minus strand of JANBPO010001910.1, from coordinate 1,034,576 downwards.
GACATTTCCATGTGCCTATTGAGTAAGATCCTCTGAGATGCATTTAAAGGTTGGAAGCCCTAAAGTTGATTCCATTGATGTCTTTGTTATCAAAATGCACTACTTTCAATTTCACCTAACAATGTTTCGTTGTCCATCAGAAGTCCTTCCTTTTTTAATGACTTTATTATACCGTGCGTGGTACTTAAATTCCATTGTCATTCTTTGGGGAGAAAATATCAATAGATGTGTTCCTGTACAAATATTTCAACTCCGTCAAATGGATGGCCATCACATTGGTTTAAGCTACCTTGAGTACCCTGCATTTGGTGTAAGAACATGCTTGCTTGACAAAAAGGGGCTATTTATATCAGTGTGGTCAGTAATTTCCAAGTTGTTCAAGTCATGGACTGATGAGTCAATATGAAAGCAAATTTCTTAGTCTCATCTCTTTCTTCTACCAAACTGAGATACACAGCTACATTTATGTTTATTACAGGCAAATAAGTACTTAGATAATGTAAAATTCTCTAATCAAGCCTGTAGCGCAAGTCACACATTTGGGAAGAATGCCAGCAAGGAACGTCCTTTTCATCGTGCAAGTGAGTCACGGGACGACAAGCACCTTTACCTAAATGAGATGGAGAGATTGTGTAATCTTCAGGAGAAGATTATGAAGCTGAAGATGGCACTGAGAACTTCTGAAGAAGGCTGTATATTACATGAACCCCAATCAAGTGAACAGCTAGTGATCTACGTTCCAGTTGCTGAGGTGAAGGAGAAAACATGAGGAAACACCTATCATAATTCTGACACGCACAAGGAACAAAAAACAGATTGAAATGACCACAGGAAGGCAAATTGCAAGCTGTATAATGACGATATCAAGGTAGGGTTATATATTATGGCTTTGACAGCACAGTTTTTATGGGGCCTGCTTTCTGACACCTATAAAAGAACAACATGGATGGTAGCAAGTCCCTGCAAAGATCAAGAAGAGAACTACACCTTGCCCGAAGGTGGGGGCACATGTTCATTGTCAGAATACACACACGCAATCGGAGAAGACAAACTTTGTTGCCAGTGGCCAAAGAAATTAGACCATAAGCCTGGCGGCTGTAGGACTACATAAACGTGCTAGAAGAATATGAACAGTCCGAACTGAAACCTTTGCTGATAAGGGATCATGTCCCATGGCAAGAACTAGAGTAGCTCTTACTGAAACAGGAAGGGGAAGCTGACAAAGCACCAGGAAAGGATGACAGCTTGTTCTAAGGCCAAGCGTCGGCCAGAGACAAGAAGAAGAAGCAAAAGAAGAAAAGAAGAGCTTGCAAGGCCAAGATGGAGACAGTGCTCTCCTACAATACCCTCTCTGCCCTCTTCAATCTGCCCAATGAGGAAGATGATGAGAAAATATACTTTACACCCGCTACCGGGGCAAGCCAGGCCGAAGCCGCGACCGCTACTCATGCAACCCGGTGAGGCCAAAAATGGTGGCGCCAGCCGCCTGCCAACCACAACATCATCTTTAGGGTAGAGCAGCCCTATAAGATACCTCCTCCGGAAGTCAAGGGAGCCCAAATCCCCCCTCCTACAAGGTTATACACTCAGAGTGGGGGCAGCACCGCTACCCCTTCCTTTCTCTAGTTTCTGAAGATGACAAAGAGCAAGAAGCCATGCCAAGATGCCAGCCCTACAGCTGGGGGCACTCACCCGCAGCTTCAGCAACCTTTTGGTACTTCAGATGAAGATAAGACCTGCCAAACGACTGGCAACAAGGGACAGCAAGAGGATGACACCCAACAAAAAGGCGCAGACAAAGAGTCTGATGAGGCAGGTCCGTCAGAGGTCGCAGCTCAAGGCTCTTCTAAGCCTAAGTGGGCAGAAGAAATGAAGTTATCTAATGTCCGAGTAGGAAGCAGGATAATGAAGCTAATTAAGAAGCTTCCGGCAAGGTTCACAATCTAGGGGATCCTCTGCCTGAGTGAAGAGACCCGACAAGCAATCATCACTGCTCTACAGACGCCTACCCAATATGAAACATGTCTAGCCGAAACACTATCAAAAGCCAATGTGACCTTCACCCAGGAGGACATGTTACTCTCTACTATCAGCCAGAACAGACCGCTGTACATGAAGGGGCAATTGAATGGTTAGGAGCTAAATAGAATTCTGGTAGATCCCGGAGTAGCCGTCAACATCATGCGTTATAGAATATACCAGAGGTACTACTTTAATGTGCGCCTCGACAAAGTCAAAGATATGCGTATCGCTTGCTTCAATCAGAAGTTTGAAGTGCCACTGGGAGTGATAGAATTTACGCTCACCATGGCGAATTTTACTACAAGGGTGTAGTTTCATGTCATCAACTCCAGCACCTCGTACAAAGCACTGCTTGGCCGCCCCTGGCTACATGAAAATATGGTGGTGCCCTCCACACTACACCAATGTATCAAATACAATGAAGAGGGAAAGGAGGAGAGGATATTTGCTGACCTCCACCCATTTGAAGTGTTCAAGTGTCACCTACTCGATACTTCTTTGTTTGTGGAGCCGTCACAGAAGACCTCCAAAGCCAAGACCCCTGCCAGGGCATCAAAAAGTACCTCCAGCAATGACTGCTTCCCACCACCACCACCGGGATATGTCAATCCCAAGATGGTCTCACATATTGCAAGCACAGGGGATGTAGGCAAAGCATCACCTCCCGCCACCTACCTTGAAGTCGACGAAGTCGAGGTCGATCAACATCACGATCATATTGAGATCCCAAAAAGTCTCACCAAGCCAATCCTCGGCCTCGATCATATCACTATCGAGCCCTTCAAAACATGGGAGGTGGCACAATCTGAATGCCCCAATAGCTTATTTTACATAGCCGAAGAACACCCCGCACAGGAAGGCATCGACTGTCATCTCTTAGAAGATATAGAGAACCCGTCAGTCCCCATTCAAGTGCTAACGTTCACAACAAACTGGATGGCTAAGATGCTCCGGAAGTAGCATATCCCCTCCGGCCAGCCTCACAAGGAGAAGGAAGCATTCGAAAGGCTCTGGTATCTTGCCAGCTTGGATAAAGAACTAAGACGCGTCTCCTAACATCCAGGGTTGGGTTTCACCCTCGAAGAATATTATTACAGTGGGCGCTATGAAGTTGACACCATCTCCGCCTTCTTCCCGACAGAAGATAGCTCGCTGTGGGCAACTTTTGATGAATACCAAGCGGAGGCTGAACATACTCGACCGGCTCATTCAAGTGACTCAGAATTAGAAGTCATAGCTCCTTGCAGGTGCTAGAAGCAGGTCTACCCTGAAGAAACGGCTCTCGAAGCCAAATTCAACATGACCAGCGGTAGTGAAGCCGAAGATATTGAGGAAGCAGGGCTATCCCTATCCTTTTTCTATAGCTCTCCCTGGGCAGAAATATCACCACCTCTTATACCGATCAAGGAAGTTTCTATTGAAATTGATCGGGAAGTGCCCATTGCTGTAAAAGAACGGGGCATCTCTGCCAAAGGCAGGGTGATTCAAGGAGGCAACAAGACAGAGTTGTCTTCATATGCCACAAAATTGCAATGCTGTTCCTCCAACTCATCAAGAAATAGCTGCCAATCCTTTGAGGTTGCCAACACATCAACGAGGGTCGAAGCTGCTAGCTCATCTGGTAAAATCACAGCCGCAAAGGACCTGGTGACAAAATAATTCATACAACCGCTACTAGCTGAACTAAAAGCTTCTGACGAGGACCGGGGGAAACAAGAGGGAGAGACCGAGGTGCTCGAGCTCAAAGATGACATTCTGGACTTCGTTGATCTCCACCCAGCACCCCCAAAAATAGAAGATGGAGGCCAAGCTACAATCGATGAGCTGATAGAAGTCAACTTGGGAACTGAAGATGATCATAGGCCGACTTTCCTCAGTGCTCAACTGTCATCTGAAGGACAGAAGCTGTATATCCAGCTGCTACAAGAATACTAGGATTGCTTCACCTAGACTTACAAGGAGATGCCAAGACTTAGTCCTGTAGTTTCACAGCATGAGCTGGCTATAAATCCTGAGGCCGAACCGGTAAAGTAGCCATCACGGCTCATGAGGCCAGAGCTCATCACTCAGATATGCAAAGAAGGAGACAAACTCATTGATGTGAGTTTCGTCGAAGAAAATCAATATACCACGTGGCGGGCTAACATTGTGCCCGTAAAGAAGAAAAAGGGGCAGATCCGGATATGTGTAGACTTCTGAGATCTGAATAAGGCATGCCCCAAGGATGACTTTTCGGTACCAATCACGGAAGTCATGGTCAATGGCACAACCGGCCACGAAGCTCTGTCATTTATGGACGGATCATCTGGCTATAATCAGATATGGATCGCGGAGCATGACCGGGTCCATACTGCCTTCCAAACCCCCAAAGACATTTATCACTATAAAAGGATGCCGTTCGGATTGAAGAACGCCAGCGCAAGTTACCAATGGGTGATGACCAGAATATTTGATGAGCTGCTCTACCACAAGGTCGAGTGCTACATAGATGACCCGGTGGTCAAGACCAGGAAGAAAGAAGACTATCTGCAGGACCTCAGGGTCATAGTTCAGAGGCTTCGACAGTATGATCTGAAGATGAACCCCATGAAGTGCACGTTCGAAGTGTCGAGTGGCAAATTCTTGGGCTTTATTGTCAGATATCGGGGAATTGAAATAGACCCCGCAAAGATCAAGGCAATTCAGGAGCTACCTCTACCAAGGAACCTCTCTGAGCTAAGATCTCTACAAGGCTATCTGGCTTATATCCGGTGGTTCATATCTAACTTGCTAGGGCGGTGTCACCCCTTTCACAAGTTGATGATGAAGGATATTCCCTTTTATTGGGATGAAGAATGCCAAATAGCTTTTGACAAGATGAAAGACTATCTGAAAGCCCCTCCAATGCTAGGTGTACCGGTGAAAGGATGACTGCTGATCCTGTATATAGTAGCCACGCACTACTCCCTGGGGGCAATGTTGGCCCAGAATAATGAAGAAGGGAAGGAGCAAGCCCTCTACTACCTCAGTCGAAGACTGGTCAGAACTGAGGAGAAATATACTTTTATTGAGAAGGTCTACCTGGCGCAGGTCTTCGCAGCCAAGAAACTCCGACACTATATGCTGTCGCATGAGATAAAGTTGATATCTAAGGTGGATCCGTTGAAATACATCCTATCACAACCGGCACTCAAAGGCTGCGTAGGCAAGTGGGCAGTGATTCTCATGGAGTTTGATATCTCCTATGTGCTGCAGAGAGCTATCAAAGGCTAGGCTAGTAGACTTCTTTGCTGCGCACCCAGTACCTGAAGACTATCCACTAGAGACAGAACTCCCTGAAGATGAGACCTTGGAAGCTGACCAAGTACATCCCATCTTGTGGCAGCTATACTTTGATGGCACCTCCAGAATTGACACTCCAATAGCCGGAGTAGCTAGAGTCAGGTCCGGCGCGGGCATAGTCCTGAAGTCCCCTGAGGGAGAAGTCGAACCGTCAACCGGGATCACCCGTCCACCTTCCCCAGGTGGGACGACACACTCAGTCGTCGGGCTACGACTAGTGGCTCCATCACAAGGTGAGAGAAAGCTACACATAGGGGTATAAAAGAATGCCATAGTTTTATAAAATAGCTTAAACATGGCGAATATGTCTCACCGAATGCATTAGAAACTGAACCTGTTTCTTCAGAAAGCCAGAAAGCATAACGGACCAACACATGGCCGTTACCTCGCATAACGGATCAGGAAAGGCGCGTTATCCATTACATAACGCGTCTATCTACGACCGTTATGCTCACCCGAACACTCAGGTGACACAGGGCACAACACACAGACCATAACGCGCTTGCGATAGTGCGTTATGTATAGTATAACGCATCTGCCCCACTGCGTTATACCCTAATGCATGAAGCTATGTAAATCGGACATGCAGATCATAACGCACCAGGCATGGGGCGTTATGCTGAGTATGACGCGCCTCTCATGGCCGTTATACTCACATGAGCTAAAGCTGAAAACCCAGGGAGAATAACGCACCAGGACTCATGCGTTATGACAAGTATAACGCATGGGTCTGGGTCCGTTAAAGTCTCCAGAACACTAGGAATCCACAGGAAACCTCGGTTCAATGCATGATATAACGCACCGGGTGAGGGGCGTTATATCAGCATAACGTGTCTATCCTAGACCGCCGTGCTAACCGCCTTACTAGTCAACGGTCAAACGGTCAAACCAGTCGGTCAAAGGGGTATAGCGGTCTACTAGGGGTGCGTTAAAGTCACCCGAACACCTAAAATCCACAGAAAACCCCTGACCATAACGGTCAGGGATAGGTGCGCTATACTAACCACCTATCTACCGGTCTCAAGGAGCATAACGGACCTAGAGTGGTCCGCTATGTGGTCATAACGCGCCTTGTGAGGTGCGTTAAGGTCATAACGGTCCCAGGTTGACCGTTATGCAGTCTGGGCGACGAGCGGGCGTGGCTTCCCGCTCGGCTTGCGATCGAATCGCCTCCCGGTCGATAGAAATCGACGGGTTCGAGTACAAAACCTATCAAAACAGTAAACCTGGTATGCCATACATCCACACAAGCACACACATGCTATAAATGTAATAAACATGCCCACAAGCATTTAATAAATAATTAAATGACTAATTAAGCATATTTTTAACATATTTTAGGGCAAAGCTAAACATGGATTTTAATTGGGCCAAACGGCCATGGATGGATGTGCGAGTGGTGTGGAAATGATCCTAACTAAGTAAGGAATCCATCTCCCTACCTTTGACGTGACGAGGAAGCCGATTCGACGCCGAACGGACGACGTGGGCAACAGCGACCTTCTGACACCACACGTCACCATGTTCCACGGATCGAGGGAAAAAGGACGTCCACGCGATCCTCGCGACGAGACCTTTCCAACGGTACCTCTTGCGCCTTGATCAGCGGTCGTTTCGATCAAAATCGGGAGAAGGGAAGAAAAACCCCAAATTAGGCCTAAATTTAACTAAAAAGAGATTTGCATGGAAAATGAGGTAAACGTCTGCCATTCGCGACGCATGAGGCGTCAAAATGCTCCTGGCAAGATGAGGATCATATCCCCCTACCTCGATTGCGACGAAACCTGCCCGACGGTGCAGATTGAGCGACGGGGCACCGCGGTCCTTCTTGTCCCATCCCGTCTCGTCTACTTGCTCCCCTAACCGCGGAATGGAGGGTACTACCTAGACCTACTCGTCGAGCCCGTTCCAACGGTGCCTCTCACGCTCCGATCCGACGTCATCTCGGTCGAAAATCGAGAAGAATAAGAGAGATAGAGAGAGAGCGCAGAAGAGAGAGAGAAAGAGAGGGAGAGAGAGAGTGTCGTGCGAGAGAGTGAGGAGAGAGAAGGGAGAGGGGGGTTTTAACGTGGTTTTTAATTTTTATTATTATTTTTGAAAATATTAGTTTGATTATCATTTAACCCCTCAATTCTCTGGCGTACCAGTGGCCCGGCAACGTGCGCGAGCTCGAGAACGCCGTCGAGCGCGCGGTGGTGCTGACGACGCGCGCGCAGATCGAGCCCAAGGCGCTGCCGCCGAACGTCCGTCCGCGCGCGACGCCGGCGGGGATGCCGGTGATCCCCGGCTCCACGCTCGAGGACATCGAGCGCTACACGATCCTCGAGACGCTGAAGGCGGCGGGCGGCTCGACGTCGAAGGCCGCCGAGATCCTCGGCATCAGCGTTCGAACGATCCAGTACCGCCTGCACCAGTATAATGAGGCGCCGCGCTCCGACGTCGACGTCGTGCGCGCGACCGACAAGACGTGAGCACGATCCTCGACGAGCTTCTCGATTACGTCGGCCTCGACCTGGAGGACCGCGCGCGGCTCGCCGCGCTGCACCCCAAGCTCGAGCCGCACTTCCCGGAGATCGCCGGGCGGTTCTACGACGCGGTGTGGGCGCACCCCGGCGCGGCGGCGGTGCTGTCGGGGCCCGCGCAGATCGAGCGCCTGCGCGTGACGCTCATCGACTGGATGTCGACGGGCCTGCTCGGACCGTACGACGATCGGTTCTACGACAAGCGCTCGCGCATCGGGCGCCGCCACGTGCAGATCGGGCTCGCGCACCACTACATGTTCACGGCGATGAACGTGGTGCGCACCGCGTATCACGATCTGATCGTCGAGCTCTACGATCCGGCGGAGGCGTGGGCGGTGATGCGCGCGGTCAACCGCCTGCTCGACGTCGAGCTCGCGATCATGGTGCGCCACTATCAGCTCGACTCCGACGAGAAGCTGATCGCGCGCGAGCGCCGCACGCAGGCGGATCGGATGACCGCGATGCAGACCATGACCGCGGGGCTCGCGCACGAGGTGCGCAACCCGCTCAACGCGGCGAAGCTCCAGCTCGAGCTGCTCGATCGCCGGCTGCGGCGCCAGATCGACGACGCGCGCCTGCTCGAGCCGAGCACGCTCGCCCAGAAGGAGATCGCGCGCCTCACCGCGCTGCTCAACGACTTC